>JBBCBC010000004.1:18055993-18655993 GCA_037126765.1 Stenogyne calaminthoides
ACCTTGATGTTTTTTTTTCTTTGTTAAACTTGTGTAACTTTTTGTCTTCTTCACTTTTTAGTTCGAACAATATATCTTTAACTTTGTTTCTTGTTGATACTTTTCTTTTGTCCAGAACATTTTTTTTTAATTGAGCGAATGGATTACATCTTGAACTATTTCCTCTAACTTTTGTTTTGTTGAGGATGAATGTTGATACTCGTGTTGCTTGATATTTGCTTTGTTGCTTTTTGCGTTCGCTTTATTGTTTTTTCCGTTTTTGCCTCTTTTCTTTGAATGAATTCGAACATTGGGTTTTGCCTATGCCCGCTCTCGACTTCTTTCGGTTTGATTGTCTTATTGACGTTGTAATCGGTTGATCGTCTTATTTAGGTGCGACGGATGGGTTACTTTATGAACCCCCCTTTCTTGGTCGCGCGATCGTCTTATTTAGGTGCGATCACGCCATTATTTCGGGCCGTCTTATTTAATTTGCGACCACGTATTTCGTCACCCATTTCGTCTTCTGGTATCTGTAAGTACTAGTCGGCTTATCATTCGCTGCGTACCCATTACTCACTTTTTCTTTGCGGGAATCGAATCTGAATTCGTTCGTCGGTGAACATAGACTGGGCTCGTTCGTCTTTGTAAGGGTCGTCCGGCTTAGGTGCGACCTCAAATAAACTGAACTAGAATCTCTTTAGCGAACAAAAGTACATATATCTTTCTTTTTCTTTTTGCAACACTTTGTATTCTATTACATCGTTCATAGCTGAAGAAGACTATCTATTACACAACTATTGTTATCAGACCAGGGTTTTGAATTTAAAACCTGTCTTGAGTAGACACGAACTGGCCTCACCTTGTCCGCGGAATTGATGTTGACAAGGATGTGGCACATCAGTAGTCTACCCTTTCTTCTTTTTTGTAACATGCTCAAGCAAAGAAGAAGATAAACTTTTGTCCCTCCCGGACAAGATTCTTGCGGTTATCTTGGTGGTGACGTGGCATGAGCATGTGGCGCGCATTCCTGCTCGCCTAAAATAGGTGCGAGCAAAATTTCCAGCTCGCACCATTCTGTCCCCTCCAGTAGATGCCTGAGCATCAGCATCGGCATCTTATTTTGGGTGGACACTATGACATCCCTCCCCTTCAGAGGAGATTTTGGGGATGCATAGGGGACTCATGGCTTTGTCATCGCGTGAAGCGATGAGTAACGCGGAGGGCAACCATGACACCGCCGAAAGCATCTTGAGTCCGGAGCGGCTTCAACTGTGCTTTCGCAAAGTCATACGGGTAAAAGACTCGTATCGAGGCGGATGCTTGATTCAAATTTGAATGATTCTTTGAAAAGAAAATTTGAATTCTTCTACGTCCCGGGGGCATACTAAACCATCTTCCTTCCGAGAATCGCAAATATTTTTTCTTTTTTCTTCTTCATCTTTTTTTTTTTTTTCGCTTTTCTTAACCATAAGTATACCCTATTTATAGAATCTGTCCCCAAGCTAGTCTTTGGCATAGATAATCGGTGCTAGCTCTCTTATTTTTTGCTCTCCTTTTTGACATCGTTCGAACTTTTTGGCGACTCTTGCTCAAAAAATTAACTCATCCTCGCATGGTCGCCACCACTTGTCAACTTGGTCCGACACGTATCTTCTATTGACAACTCGTTCGACCGCATCTCTCGCAATCTGTCAATAGTCTTTGTTTTTTTTCTTGAAGATATGCATCGAAATTAATATATTCTTTCTTTTATGGTCGCCCCTACTCGTTTGGATTTGAATGGTCGATTGTGTTCGCCAACAATATGCTCGCTTTTATTTGTTTTAACTTTGTTCGGCCGATACTATACTCGCCTTTATTGATAATATTTTTTCAAATTTGACGCGTTCCACGAGAAAGACAATGGGACTCCATTTAGGTCCTCCAAGTCATATGCCCCGTTTGGTAAACGTTCTGTGACTCGAAAGGACCTTCCCATGCTCGATCAACACACCACGGGTACCCCCCATCGATCGCTTTAAAACCAAATTTCGCCCACATTGAACCTGCACATTCGGACTTTGGAATTATAAAACTTTTCTGATCTCTTTTTGTACATAACATTCTTGAAATCAGCCTCCGTCCTTCTTTCTTCCAACAGGTCTGAATTCAGAGCGAGCGCCTGATCATTAATATGCTCTCCGAAAGTCATTGTTCGATGACTTGGAATTTTGATTTCTGCTGGTATAACAGCTTCCGCACCAAATGCTAAAGCAAAAGGGGTCTCCGCAGTTGATGTTCTGAAAGTTGTTCGATAAGCCCATAATATTTCAGGCAATTCTTCAGCCCATCCTCCCCCCTTGGAATTATCAAGTCTAGCCTTGAGGGTATGCTTGATAATTTTATTAACGGCTTCAACTTGACCGTTTATTTGGGGATAATATGGAGTTGAGTAGTGCTTTTTATGTCCCAAATGAGCACAATTTTGTCTCAATTCACTTCCATCGAATTGTTTGCCGTTATCATTGACCAATGATGGGGAAGCCCAAATCGACAGATGATGTTTTTCCAAACAAAGTTCCACATCCTTTGTTCGGTGATCTTGACAACGACCTCCGAACACGCCCATTTAGTGTAATAATCAACGGCCACCACAAAGATATCTAACTCGATGTGCAAGAGGAAATGGGCCAATCAAATCGATCCCCATTTGGCAAAAAGGCCATGGGCTATAAATCGACACCAATTCTTGGTGTGGGCTATGAATAAAGCGGAGCATGTACTGCATCGATGACACGCCGCGAGCATATACGCGAGCGAATCCTTTTTTGAGGGTTGGCCAATAATAACCTTGTTCGATTATTTTGTGTGCTAGGACAAGCCCACTGTATGATTTCCGTGATACTCCGTCATGGATTTGTTGCGTATACATGTCCTTCTTCAGAGTGATACACTTCGAAGTGGAAGTGAGAAGCTTCTTTTGTACAAATGCTCGTCTATAATAGTATATCGAGCAGCATCAGTAATTCGAAAGTAGTAGCTTGTGCCCTATTCTCGGGGAGAAGTCCTTTTGTAAGTAACTCATTATTGAGTCATCCAAGTTTCTTGTTCGCTTGTTATTTGGGCGATCGTAATTCGAGGCGATGGCGTGATAGTCCGATGGCGACCACAATGTCTCGTTGTGTTCGTCACTCCTTCTTGTTGCCGAGCGTACAAAGCATCGTAATGAATTACCCAATCGTGGTAATTGTTCAATGAAAACTTGGTCAAAATGCTCGAGCAACTCTTTTTTGCTAGTTGTTGATATTGTGCCATTTGTTCGCCTCGGGCCTCATACTACTTTTTGTTACTTGATAAACGATTATCCGAGAATCGCTATAGATCATCGACCTCTCGAATTCCCATTGTCATTGCCATCCGTAATCCAAATGATCAAAGCTTCATATTCAAACCTCATTATTTGTAGTGGGAAATCAAATCGGATGGTTGTAAACGTTTACTGGTTGGGTGATGAGAACTACACCGCTCGGCTCTTGAACTTGTTGATGAACCATCAACATACATGTGCCATGGTTGATCGACAATTTTTTCAGAACTGTGGATATGTCAACTCAACCATGAAATCGCCATAGCTTGGCCTTCATTCTTGTTTCGTGGAGCTTAACGTAATGCCGAATTGTTCCTAACTCCACCGCCCATTTGAGCAACCGCCCAAGTATCGGGTCGGTGGAGGACTTGGCGCAATGGAAACGCAATAATACCTCAACCGAGTGGTCGAAAAAAATATGGTCGTAATTTTTCGCACACTCATTACGCAGGGCGTGATGCTAATTTTTCCAAATGGAGGATGGGAGCTCGGCCTCTTTAAAGACTTGGCTAACATAATAAATGGGCAAATGTGTGGTCTCTTCGCCTGCATTGAGCACAAAGATCGATCGCGATGTTCGGACGCAAACAAGATACAGATAGAGTTGTTCGCTTTGGGGTAGGCTTTGCATAAAGGTTGAAAGTATCTCGCAAAGTCTTTCTTTAATGATTCAAATGCATTTTGACAATGCTCGCCCATTGAAATTTCCCTTCTTTAATGCATCAAAGAAAGGTTTACATTTGTCCCCATTTCGTGATATAAAAATGGCTCACGGAGGCTAATCGTCCGGTTAACTTTTGGACCTCTTTCACATTTACGGGGGGGCTTGCATATCGAGCATGGCTTGAATCTTTAATGGGTTCGTGATCAATCCCCGTTGACTAACCATATGTCCGAGGAATTTCCTGAATGAATCCCAAATTTCTTGGGATTTAACTTCATATTATACTTCCTCAAGATATCAAACGTTTGTGCGAGGTGGGTGATGTGGTCTTCCTTATGTTCGCTCTTTACCACAATATCATCGATATATACCTCGATTGTTCGGCCGATGTGTTCGTCGAACATTTTGTTCCAAACGTTGATACGTTGCTCGGCATTCTTTAATCCGAATGGCATGCGTTGCCAACAGTACATGTTCTTTTCACTGCAGAATGCCGTATTCTTTTGATCGTCCGGATGCATCGGTATTTGGTGATAACCAGCGAACGCATCCATAAATGTCATGAGTTCATGGCCCGCTGTATTATCAACCAAATAATCAATGTGGCATCGGAAAATTATCTTTTGGACATGCCTTATTCAAATCGGTGAAATCAATACACGATCTCCAAGATCCATTTGGTTTTGCGAACGAGCCACGTGGTTAAGCCATCTTTGGGCATTTTACCTCTCGGATCGGTTTGTTGTCGGCGAACTTTTTGATTTCATTATTCATCGCCGCATATTTTTCCGGACTAAACTTTCTGCGTTTTTGGACAACTGGAGCTTGTATTGGATCAAGGTTGAGGGAGTGGCAGGCATGCTCTGGATCTATTCCAACCATGTCCTCGTGTGACCATGCGAAAACATCTAAATTTACTTGAAGGTAAGTAATTATTTTTGTTCGGATTGGTTCAGGTAATTCTGAACCAACGAACACTTCTAATTCAGGTCTGTTCGGGTTGACACTGATTGGCTCCAGTTGCTCAACAGGGATCGCCTGCTTTCTTTTTTGCTTCCACCGAGGGTCTTGGATGGATCCCCGGGGCTCATCATCAACCTCCATGGGTTCAAAACCTATGCGAGGCTCTAGGTCCGATTGCTCGTTCGGCTGATCAATATTCATTTGATCTAGGAGATCGGGGGAATTAGTTGTCTCCCGGTTTATGTTCATATACGTATGCTTTCGCCGACGAATGGTTATGCTCGTCGAACTTATGTTCGTCGGAAGATCTTTCGGTGAGATATTTGCTCGCTGGCTAGGCTTATCAATCTCCCGTGTTCGCTCCATCATATTGACGATACTTTGTCTTTCTGGTACACACGATAGCAAACAATCTCGAGCTTTCTTCCCGATCTCCTTTTTATTTACTGTTCCATCCGGTGTTGGAAATTTAACACGATGTGTCGTGGAACAAGCCGCTTTGAATTCCTGAATAAACGGGCGACCTAGAAACCCGTTATAAGTAGACTGAACATCGACGATTACAAAATCTAACATTCTAGTTCGTCTAATGTCCGAATTCAAAGTTGATTCTAGCTCGACTCCTAACCTAATCATACCATAGGGTCGGGTTACAGATTCCCCAAAACCCATTATAGTATGATTACATGGTTCAATATAACTGCTCAAATCCCCAACTTGTTTTTCCATCTGGCGAAGGGTATTGACGAACAAAATGTTCGCATAAGCTCCAGTATCAACTAAGAGGCGATGTACCTTCAACCCAAGGAGACGAGCACTGATGGTTAAGGAGTCGTTGTGGGGAGTTATAATTCGTCGAGATCGTCCTCGAGAAAAATGATCCGGTGTGTAGGTGGGGAACCGGATGATGTGCTCGCCACCTTCACACGATGGATGTTCGCATGGCACGCACCTCCATCTTTTTGCGCTTGTTAGATAACGTTGGCGCCTGGTAACATCCACCCACAGGACCATATTCAGGACGTATCATGTGGATTTCTTGGCTTTCTCGACCTCTTCCCACAGTAGGAGGCCCTCTTTTGGACGTTTCAGATCTCTTACGTGATTCTTCGGGATCACTGTCAAATGTTTGTTTGACCTTTTCGCTTTCCTTTCGGTCTTCGTCGCTTCGTTCGCGAATCCTCCTTTCACGAATCCTCGTCCATTGCTTTTTTAAGAACTGGGAAAGAGCGATTTTCTTCATATAGCTTCCAAAGTTGGCGGAGTAAATCAGCGGCAATTTTACGTAGATTGCCCGATGTACTCGTGATAATTACAAAGATATTTGGAAGCGTTAAGTCGACGCTTATCCATTACAATTCTTCTTGGCTCGTCCAACATGTCCCGATCTTTAATTTGATTAAAGATAGTTTTACTAAACGCCCAAGAGACTTCGTAGGGCATTTGCCGCTTCTTCCTTCAAAAAGGTTTGAAGGAGGTTTGGGGTCTGTACCCCTTCATTCAATCGTTTTCTTTCCGAAAACTTTCCTAGCGATAGGCTCCTGTCTCAATTGTGATTGTGCGAGCAAATCTTGCATGGCTATGATTTTAGCTGCTCGCTCTCTAAACTCTGAGTATGAGTTCGGCCAATCTTGATGCATGGCCTTCCACATGTCTGTATTTAAAGTCAGGCCTCCGACCACCGCGAGGATCTTAGCATCCTCTTCAACTGGAGCTCCATCATACAAACATTTATCAAATCTTTCTATGTATGATCGATCAGACTCACCTTTTAGTTGGGAAAAGTGCGCCAACCTTTGTTTCGGTGCAGGGCGAGCACACATGGATGAAAAGTGGGACAAAAATTGCCGCCCCATTTGTGCGAAAGACGTGATGGACGCAGCGGGTAAAGTTGTAAACCACCTATGTGCCCGATCACCCAAAGTCATGGGGAATGACCGGCATTGCGTCGCGTCTGTAGCCCCCATCGCGATCATAAAGTCTGAATATTTGCTGAGATGGACATGAGGATCCGACTCAGCATCGAAAATGGGAATTGGCGGTCGGGTCTTTGCGACTTTCTCTTGTACTTCGGCCGCCATGATCGCTGGTGATAATGGCGAGCAAGATGCGGTCTTTCGTTCGGTGGCCCTTAGTCGCGGCCAGATCGGCCTGTAATCCCTCGATGGCTTTTTGCATTTCCGCAAACTTTGTGGGACTGATAGACTTAGATTGGGGCTGTTTCCCATCACGAGGATCTCGTGGATCATGCTCGTGGTGGGGCAGTCCCCCTCCCCAAGTTTGTCCTTGACTACCCAATCGATGATGGATAGACAACTTTGTTCCCACCGATTTTTGTTCGGTGTGCGGATGCTTTTGAAGATCTGAATGTGCGGGCATCTCTATTGGATGTCTCTTTCCTGGATCCTGTCGCTTATTATTGCCGATTCGGTCTTTGGCGGAGAGCCTCAAACGTCCAAACGCTGATGGTCTAGACCCTTGAGGCTGTTCGTCATCCGACGTATCATCGGCTTTTTTACTGGTCCGCTTTGCAGTTTTCTTTTTAGCTTGCTCGCTGTCGGGTGTATGCGAGTGTTGCTCTTCCTGCTTTTGAGCCTCTAACTTCGCCAATTCTTTTTCTGCCCTCTCTTTCTGTGCTCGCAACAAGAAAGTGATGGCTTTTGTAGTGGTCGCCGGATCATTGGCTATATCCTCAAGGTTGATAGTCTCATTTGCCGATCTTTTTATGAGGTCGATTTTGGCCTCTTTTACGGTCGTATGGTCGGCTTTGCTCCGACCTCTCCGTTTGTGTGTTCCTAGATTGAGGCATTATATTTCTTTTTTCTGCCTCGGCTAACTAGGGGTTTGTGTATGGGTTGGTTTTTTGGATTTGGATTCGAAAATTACCCTCCTTCTAGCGCCAATTGTCGCGAGTCGTTTTGGTTGATAGAATATTATGTGGCTAATTTGATTACAACTCGCAAACAAAACATATACGTGTAAAATAAACAGTAAATAAGATGGATTTGTTGACCCAGTTCGTCAAGAAATGACTACTCTGGGGGCATACCAAGCCAGGATATAGTATTACGAGCTTTACACGTACAGTTCTTGATACATCTTATGAAGATGAATCGATGCAGATTAGCAAATGAGTTCTAGGGTTTCTCGTATATGTGAATAAAAACTCTCCTTTTTTTTTGGTTCCTCACCTCTCTTGGGAATTTTGTAAGCTACTCTTTAGGATTCTTTTTTTAACCTTTATCTTCTTCTTTTTTCTTCCTTTTATATCACTCGCCAAACATAAATTTGGATTGGTATAACATGTCCGGATCGGTATAGCATGTGCTGGAGTCTTTAGATCATGCAAGAACTCCGGTGGTGTTGCCACGTTTCTGGCTTCATCTTCTAGATCGATCTTTGTACAAACTTCGTCTGTAGGACGCTCTTTTGATCGTCAAAATTAATCTTTTGTTCGGTTGGACTTTTTGTTCGCCCCTTTTAGGATGTCTGAGTTCTTCAGGAGATCTGAGTTCGAACATACTGACCTGTCTACGTTTGTTCGGTAGGCTGGCCGAGCAATTCTGATCAGTTGGCGAACAAGAAGTAACTCATCCACCGGGTATGATTATTATATTCGAATATTACACGTGTCGCTCTTTGATGTTCGATTAATCCTGATTTATTATATCGAACACAACATATATATATATATATATATATATATATAAATAAATAAATAATAGGCATTAAAAATCTAAACCCTAATCTCAATTTTTCTCCAATTTCACTCTGTTATCATTTGCAAAATTGATCCCCCCCTCTTCCTCATTCTTCATTCACCATCACTCTGAGTTCAGCAGTCCCTCTCGCACAGCAGTCACAACCACGCCTTTACTCTGCCACGCCAGCCCCGCCAGGCCGCCACCCGACGGCCGTCACAAGCCACTCACCGGCCGCCACTCGAAGAAAGGTACAATTTAATTGTTGCGTTTCTTTTGCTGCTAATTCTTCACGGTGTGAATATGTGCGAGTTTATGTATACACAATTACACGTCGACAGACTGTTTTGTATGTTTTCTTTCTTTTTTGATGAATGAATTTTCAATTTTTGTGGTATGTACAGTGATTAGGGCCGATTATGTATTATCATTGTAAAAAGGGGAGTAGCAAAGGGTTAGATTAAGAGGAAGCGAATTGGAGAACTTATTTCTGTTTTAAAGATTATAAATGAGTTACATGGATATCTGCAGAGTAATTTCTTTTTAAAAGTTGCAATTTCTGGTGACTGGGATTAATTTGCCTATCCTTGAATTCAATTTATTTTTAAAAGTTTTACTCTGATTATGATTTTTCCTTTAGTGGCGTGAAGGAATTTAGTGAACATACTAGAAAGAACATGCTTGAAGTGAAACAGATTGTACTTTAGTATTAAAATTGTGAAAATCAAAATTAAAAAAAAAAAAAAATAGGCGGGGCGGGGAACGGAGCCTATTTATTTCCCGAATGCTTCGCGGGGATTCCCCGCCCCGAATTTTGCGGGGACGGGGATGGGGATGGGGAGTTGTTCCCCGGCCCCGCCCCGCCCCGTTGCCAAGCCTACCACTAGCCCATCCCACCCCCTCAATACCTATTATTATACTATATATATAATTTTAATTAGTACGTATTATATACCTATTATTATGTTATATATAATTTGTAATAATGATAGGATATAAATTATAAAAGTAAGTCTCCATGAAATTTGTTTATAATACAAAATTTATACCTTACACTTATAAATTAATATTATAATATTTATCAATTAATATTATTATATTTTTAAATTGATATTATAGTATTAAATATTATTGATATTAGTTTATAAAAATAATGATATTAGTTTATAAATATAATGATATCAATTTCATACCACAAACAAGTTTCACATGAGAGCTTGTCAAATTATAATATCATCCCACCTCTATCTAGTGTCCAGACTCCCGATGCACGTTTCTACCCCACTCTTTAAATTCTAATCCTTAGTATTGACGATCAGGTAACAGATTTCCATCCAAAATTATTGTCAAAATTGATCCCTAAAATTTTGATCCATGTAATTTTTTTTAGGTATTTTATTGCTAGACAAAAACTCATATGAGACATATCATATATGAAACAGAGTATAAACTAGTACAAATGACATTCATTTCTTTCAAAGTGTTAAAGCGTCAATGCCAAAATTATACTCCGATCTCACCGTGAGACCGTCTCATGCAAGTTTGTCTCTTTATGTTTATATTTTTTTGTGCCCCCGTTATGAAAAGTTTCTGCGTCCGTCCTACTAGTAATTAAAAAAGTAGTGTGGATTTAAGAGTGATGTGGTCTTTACTTTTACACCTATGGGTAATTAATTCAAAAAATAAAAAATCTACGATGTGTGTTAACTTTTTTTTTTTTTACGCCTCAATTTTAATAAAAAAAAATTGTAAATTAATGAGTGATTTAACTTAGTTTAAGGAAATATAATAAAAAAATTATATGCAAAAATAAGTTTACGGACGGAACTTAAAAAGTATAATTTAATTTTAGTTATAACAAAAGTTGCGAAATCCTTTAGAATAAAATAAATTTTGATAATCTTAATTAAAATTCAAACAAAATCATAATTGATATTTGTCATTAAAAATTTAAATAATAAAAAAAATATGCTGCCAAACCTTAAAAATGATAAAGAGACGAAATTAAAATGGAGTTTCATGAAATCTTCAAGCCATGGCTCACAATGTAAAAAGGGGGAAATATATAATAAGGGATAAATGCAATTTATTAACATTAGCTTCTTTATAAATATCAAAAAACCTATCTCATATATATTTTACATGAATGTCAATAAAATCACAAATTGTATTTAATAAAAGACAAAATTTAAGTGAACTCGAGTTCACATTGAACTCTATTTTTTTAGTATCACTGTTTAAAACTATTATACATTAAAACTCGAGTTCACATTGAACACTGTTTTTTTACTATTATACATTAAAACTATCACTGTTTAAAAAAATAAAACATTAATATAAAATATTGATAATTTTTATAGATAACAGTAATAATTTTTGTAGATAACAATAATAATTTTTTAACGTAATAGTAATAAGAGTTCATGTATAAATTTAGTTTACAAGAGTGCTACTCTTAATATAAACAAATATAATAGATAGAAATTCCCATCTTAAATAGAAATTCCCAACTTAAAGTCAATCAAATAAATTGTGATGTAGATTTTTTTTATTATTTTTTTAGCAACAACATGTCTTGGCCGTGAGGATAAATAGGGGCAAATTGGTGTGGATATTAACGAAAAGAAAATTAGGCCACTAATATAGGTTAGACAATAAGGAGATGGAGGGGAAGTAATTTTTTTATGGGTTTGGTTTTATGAATCAAGTAAGCGAGAAATAAATCTTGGATGAGTTACGAGTTTAATAATACGGGACTAGTTTTCTCTGAATTCCGGCAGGAACATCAACGCTTTCCGGGCAAATGAACGAAAAGTGATGCCTTGGGCGCCTGTTGCGAGGATTATGAGACTATCGAGCAGGAACATCAACGCTTTTCGAGCAAATGAACGATGTTGTGATGCTCTAGGTCAAAACTAGGTCAAGGACACTCCTTCTATAAATCTCGAGTGTCGCGTTGTATCAATTGTGTTTTCTCCTTTGTGAGAGTGTGATTTTCTCCTTGTTGAGAGCGTGCGTTTTGTTCACATCATGGATCGTTTATTCGAGGACCTAACCATTTCGCCAGAAGAGGACGATGGCTTATTCATTGAAGAGGAGGAATCAAAAGAGGAGATCGAGGGTTCGAATTTATGCTTGGTGGGTAGGTTTCTTACGGACCAAACCATCAATCCGAGTATCATGAAAGGAAGAATGGCTGACCTATGGAAACCCAAAAGAGGAGTTCAAATCAGGGACATTGGTGGTGGTAGGTTCCTCTTCCAATTTTTTCACTTACTAGATTTGCAATGAATATTGGCTACAGGGCCATGGTCGTTCGGGACGCATCCCATCATTTTGCACCACCTGTAAAAAGGGGAAATCCCTCATCAAATCCTGCTTAACAAATTGCCATTCTGGGTGCAAATAAGGAAGATCCCGATGGGGTATTTCAAAGAGAAGATTGGGATTTCTTTGGGGAATTTTATAGGACGGTTCATGGAGTACGATGAAAATAACAGGTCTGCCCCTTGGCTGCCAATTATGAGGATTCAGGTGGAGTTAGACGTTACTGAGCCGTTGAAACGAAAGAAGCGACTCATCACTGGTTCTTCGTCTACGGTAGTGGAGTTTGCTTACGAAAGACTACAAATTTTTTGTTTTATCTGCGGCAAGATAGGGCATTCGGAGAGCTTTTGCGATGAAGTGTTCTCAGCTGGGGGTTCTGAGATCAAAAGAGGGTGGGACACTTCGCTGAAAGCGGCGCCGCTCAGAGCCCAAGTGGGAACCAATAGTCGCTGGCTTCGTCAAGGTGGAGATGGAAACTGGAGTCCGGCGAATGTCAATAACACGAGTGGAGGAACTGACCGGAATCCGTCTGGTCAACAATGCACAAATCGGGGAAAGGAGTTAATGCCCCAAAATCATGGGATTTTGAACGCAAATCTCGGCCAACGTCAAAGCGTGATTCATGGGGACAGAAATCATGCAACTTGGGGACCAACAATTAATGCTGAGATGGGAGTTACCAATTCTGAGATATTCACTAATCCCTGTTTCGACAAAGTCAACAATCATAATATGGAGGAGGAAAATGACTTTAGTACCCTTAATGAAATAAAAAAGCGCAAACGGATGTTAAAGGGAACAAAGCTCGGACAGTTAGAAGAAGGCAACTCTAATGAGAACGATGAAGATGACATTGAGGACATGGAAGAGGAAGACGACACGACCAAACACTTTTATCGGTAGGCCCCGGCACTGGGGTCTGTCGGGATTAATGATTTGTTTAAGCTGGAATTGTAGTGGGCTGGGTCATCCCGCTGCAATTCCATTTTTACGTGAACTCATTCAAGTTCACAGACCCGATGTATTTTTCCTTTCTGAGAGGAGGTCTCTTTCTAATAAAATCGATGATGTCCGTGTTCGTTTGGGTTACGACTGTGCTTTACTGTAAATTGTCGTGGCCTTAGTGGGGGTTTATGTTTACTGTGGAAAAATAATGCTCATTGCTCTATTGCTAGTTACTCTATTAACCATGTGGATGCTATCATGGCGGATTCAGAGGGGAGTTGGCGCTTTACTGGATTCTATGGGCATCCAGAACGTTATCGCCGCCCGTTTATCTTGGGACCTCTTACGGTCTTTAGCGGCTGTCAACTTGTTGCCATGGGTAATCATGGGAGACTTCAACAATTTGTTGTCGTCGGATGATAAGAAAGGGGGAGCAGTATACCCGAATTGGCTTTACCAGGGGTTTAGAGAGGCGGTATTCGATTGCAATCTATCGGATATCAATTTGTCGGGCTACCCTTTCACGTGGAGTCGGGGTCGGTTGGCGACGAACTTGATTGAGGAGAGGCTAGATAGAGCTATGGCGAATTCGAACTGGGATTCTCGATTCCCAAATGCGACTCTAAAGAATTTGGTGGCTCCGATATCAGACCACACTCCTATTGTTCTGAATACAAAGCCTACGGTGGAAGTTTATCGACGCCGCAAGTTTCAGTTTGAAAATAAATGGCTTGAAGAGCCGGACGTGGGCAGGGTGGTGACTAATTGCTGGAATGGTTTCCGTGATTTTGATTTATTACTCCGATTAAAGGCAACATGTGATGTTTTTTGGGGATTGGGGCACCCACTTGGCAACCATATGGTCACGGAATAAGAGAGACTTGGAGATGGAAATAAACAACCTGCAATCAGCTAGAAACAGGGGATCGATCGAAAGATTGATTCAAGCAAAGAAAGAACTTGCCAACTTACTTGTCAAGGAGGAGCAACATTGGAAACAACGTGCTAAGGCCCATTGGCTTAACGGAGGGGATCTTAACACGAGGTTTTTCCACCAAATGGCATCGGCAAGAAAGAAGAGAAGGAAGATTGAAGGGTTGTTCAATGAACAAAAGGTTTGGGTCCATAACAAGGAGGCCATTGAACAGGTAGTAAGCTCTTATTTCTCAAACCTGTTTACCGCTTCGGAAAGTGTAGATGACATTGAGGCTGTGCTGGGAACAGTTAGGACGAGCATTACAGAAGAGGATAATATGATGCTGGAAGCAGATTTTGACGCCGAAGAATTTAAATTGGCTATTAACCAAATGCACAGAGACAAATCTCCTGGTCCGGACGGGTTCAATCCATCTTTCTATAAAAAAAATTGGGGAGTACTCGGGCAGGACATTGTATCCTCTTGCAAGCATTGGTTGGCAAACTGAGTTTTTTCGAGCAATCTGAATAACACAAATGTGGTTCTCTTGCCCAAGTGTGATAACCCCAAATCTATGAAGGACTTAAGGCCAATTTATCTGTGCAATGTCATTTATAAGATCATCTCCAAGGTCTTATGTAACTGCCTTAAGCGAGTCCTGTCAGGTGTTGTGGATGAATCTCAATCTGCGTTCATTTCGGGACGAGTGATCCAGGACAACGTGCTCATAGCTTTTGAGATGTTGCATTCCATGAAGAATAAACGAAAAGGGAAAGAGGGAACCGTGGCTTTGAAAATCGATATCTCAAAAGCATACGACAGGGTGGATTGGAGATATTTAGTGGGCATCTTGGAAAAAATGGGGTTTGGTGCAAAATGGATTAATTGGATGAGGATGTGTGTATGTACCGTCTCATACTTGTTCGTGGTAAACGATTCGACCGTTGGCCCGATTAACCCGGGTCGCGGACTTTGACAGGGAGACCCCTTATCACCCTATCTGTTTATCTTATGCGGGGAGGGGATGTCGAGCCTGCTAAGAGGAGCAAATAGAAGAGGAGACATACACGGAGGTCGAGTGTGTAGAAGGGCACCTGCCATTTCTCATTTGCTTTTTGCAGATGATAGTCTGCTTTTTTGTCGTTCGTCCTAACAGGAATGTCGTGCGCTCAAGACTACGTTGAATCTCTATGAGAGGGCTTCGGGCCAGGCGATCAATTATAGCAAGTCTGGCATTTTCTTTAGTGCCAATGTGGACCATGCCGCACGAACCCGTCTGAGGGATATCTTGTAGGTTACAGATGATCTCAGCACGGGACGTTACTTAGGCTTGCCGTCCTTAATTGGAAAAGGAAAGAAGGTGATTTTTCAGTATATTAGGGAAAAGCTGTGGACGAAACTTCAAGTGTAGAGGAATAAGAAAATCTCGAAAGCTGGGAAAGAAGTTTTGTTAAAAGCTGCTGCTCAAAGTATTCCTGCTTATTGCATGAGCACATTCGAATTGTCAGCTTCGTTGTTGGATGACCTACATAAAATAATGAATTCATTTTGGTGGGGTCATGGCAACGACCCGAAAAAAGGCGTGAAATGGGAGTCGTGGGAGAAATTATGCCGGCCGAAAGCACAAGGAGGTATGGGCTTTCAAAATTTACACATTTTTAATGCAGCCATGTTGGGCAAATTAGGTTGGCGCAGCCTGAGTCACTTATTGGTAGAGTACTGAAAGCCAAGTACTACCCACATTCTGACTTCCTTCAAGCACGTATGGGTCATAACCCGAGCTACACGTGGTGTGGAATACATTCTTCTCAGGGTCTAGTTCGGAAAGGTTTGAGATGGAAGTTAGGCGACGGTAGCAGGGTTCTGTTTTGGGGAGACGCTTGGGTGGACGATGATGTGTCGTTCACGGTTAATACGCCTCCGGTGAATTCCTTCGAGGATATGGTTATTGGAGATTTTTTCATACCGGGTACTCGGGAATGGGACGTGGAGGTCATCAAGGAGGTTCTCCCGGAGGAGGAGTGTAAGAGGATTTTAAAAATGACTCCGGGGCCTGTTGGTTCGGCCGACGCACGTGTATGGCACTTTGAAAGAAACGGCTTGTATTCCGTTAAATCAGCTTATAAATTGGCCTACAATTTGGTGCATGAAAACATCGGTGGCCCAGATAACGTTTGGAAAATGCTTTGGAAATTTAAAGTTCCACCTCGTATCAGGGCATTTTTTTGGAGGTTATGCAGGGGCTTTATGGCTGTGAAGGACAAGCTCAACAGATGGTATCCGGGATCGGGTTCGTCTTGCCCGGTTTGCGAGGAAGCCGGCATGAAAGAGACAATTTGGCATCTTTTTATTGATTATAAATTCGCCAAAGACTGCTGGATTAGAGCGGGGCTATGGAGCGAGCTGGATGCCCTTTGTTACTCGGTGGAGGGAGCTTCCGAGTTTTTTTTTAAAACAATATCTAATTTTAGTGTGGAGGACAGCGAGAGGGTGATGGCGTTAACCTGGGCAATATGGCGTAGCAGAAATTCGGTCATCTGGAACAATAAAAGGATGTTGGAGGCTGAGGTTTCTCATATGGCGGCATGGGCATTAATTGAGTGGAAAGAGGTTCGTCAGCCTAGCTTGGTACCAAGGAGGAGTGCTTATTGTCAGAAATGGCACCGACCCCCGGAAGGTTTTATTAAGTTAAATGTTGATGCCGGGTTCTTTGGAGAGTCATTGCAAACGGGCACATGTATAGTGGTTCGGAACGAAGAGGGCGGTTTTGTAAAGGCTCGAACTGTTCTCCGCGAAGGACTCCTAAGGGCTGAGGAAGGTGAGGCTTGGGGAATTTTGGAAGCTATTGCTTGGGCTGTGGAGATGGGGTACGAAAGTGTGATGATAGAGACGGATTCTCAATTGGCAAGTACTGCTTATTGCTCGGATAAGGAGGATGCCTCCACTTTTGGAGATTTTGTTCAAGCAGGGAAAAGATTGTTGAGAGGAAAACCCGACTATTCGGTTAGATGGGTTAGTCGAAAAGCCAATATTTTGTCTCATACTTTTGCCAGGGCTGCTCGTGAGTTTGAGAGTCCTTATAGTTGGGATGAGCCTCCGAATCTTGTGGACGGCCTTCTTGACTGGTGTGTTTTGTTTCGAAAAAAAATAATCTTGGATGAGTTAGGAAAACAGAGATTCGAAATTCATATATAATATGAAAACTTATTATAATCCGGGAATTTAATTTGTAAACAAGGTAAAAAGAATTTTGATGTATCTCAACACTGATTTAAACTACACGAAAACTGATTCAAGATTTTTTTTTGTTTGTCCAAACATAATGAATTGTTCTCTTACATACCCCAGATGAAGCAACTTTTCCTAATTTACCTATATGAACAACACTATTGTTGTTGTTTGCTGTGAGGAATTGAGAAATTAATTGCTTCTCTGATGCAGTGAGCTCAATTGGTCTTTTAGTTTGAGTCATTTAATGACCTACACCCGTTAGAATATATTCCGGCTAAATTGTAACTTGGCTAAATTGTAACTTGTATTGATCTGGGTTTGAGTACCCTTTGTACTCAGTTAATGGAATTTTATTTTTACCTTAAAAAAAAATTGTATAGTAATGAGAGATTTTGTATTTAATGTGAGCTGATTGAGTATTTATGAGGCTCCTTAATGTGTTTCAATGTATATGTAGTGTTTTTTTTACCAATATAGTGTGCTGTTTTAAATATCAAGTCAGCAATTAAATGTCTTCCCAAAAAAAAAATTAAAAAAAAATCAAGTCAGCAGTTAATGTGCGCTGATTAGAGATGTACTTTAAGGCCTCGTATGGTTTGTTGGACGGGAAATACAAGTTATGATAGGATTGTGCTGAACTACACTATTCACTCTTCAGAAATTTTAAAAACAAATACATGTTTGGATTGATCGGTTAATTTTTAAATTTAGTGTTGTATTATTTTCTAAAATTGTTTGGATTGTGAGATAAATTCAATTAAATTGACATGTTCCAGTCCTACCGTTAGCAATACGGAGTCGGTTAATATTGAGTAGAATCATATAAAAATTGGATAAGATACTTCATGCAAGTACATAAGTTTGGTCTTATGAATTTGGATTAATTTGGATCGTAAACAAGTATTGAACATATCGAATTTTGATTTTGAAATTAATATCTTATGCGATAAGTCAGGAAACAAACTAATCATTATTATCATAAATAAAAAATTTATCATTATCATTAGTTTCATAGTGTACAATAAATTACGGAAATTAGATTGTTTTTAAATAAATATAATATGCTCTACATAAAGACATTTTATATTACTTAAATAAATCAGTAATTATGATCGTTTTTAAACAAAAGAACTTATAAATTTAAAGGGAAAACACTTTTTTTATCCTGTAACTTTGACCCATTTTGATCTTGATCCTACTAACTTACGGTTTTTTATCTTGATTCTGTAACTTTAAAAATCTAAGAGACCACTATCTGGCAATGATATGACAAGTTCAAATCCAAAGAAGAAAATGATGACCAAAATTAAGATTGAGAAAGAATAATTCAATCATGTCTCTTATTTCGTTATGTTATGAAACCATTTTTTTATTTTTTGGAATTTTTCTACAATAATATTACGAATAATATATCAAATCTTTTTTATCTTTCATATGCTATCAATTAATTTACAATTGCACCAACTATGTTGAGTGCCGTAATAAACTGAAAGTAGATTTATCCTTATAAAGTTAATAATTTGTATGATAAGTATTGTTCAAAATATTGCACCAAATAAATTGAGTGCCGAAATAAACTGAAAGTACTATTCGTCCTATAAGTTTTGAATTTGTATGATAAGTATTGCTCAAAATTTATTATTCATATTATCTAAAAGATAGTATTATTTTTAATTTGACTTATATTGTTAGATAATAAACACATTCGTAGTGTTGAGATTAACACTACATTATTTAATGATCCATAGCTAATTTAACTTAAAATTGTGTATTTAAATATGAATTAGCTAAAACGTTGTTCTTAAAGAATTTTCTGAAAACCATATTACTCACTATTAAAACAATTGTTCAACTACAGTCGTGCATCGCACGGGTTCAATTACTAATATTATATTATGTATAGTTATATGAGACGATATTAAATATGAGATGGTTACAAATTAATACAAACCAATACACATTCTTTTAAAAATGTTAAAACATCATGTTCATATTATGTACTCAGTCAAGTTGTCACGTGTGTGTGCACCATTTCCTATATTTAGGATAAATACCAAAAGTTTTACTTTTATTATTATAAAAATATTGACAAAAACTCATTTGAGACAGTCTCATGCATGAGACGAGGTACAACATAGCACAAATTACACCCATCCCTTCTAAAGTGTTAAAACGTCAATGATCAACTTATACCTCGTCTTATCATGAGACAGTCTCATATAACTGCGCCTCAAAAATATATATTTATCTTTTATTATTTTACATAATTTTTTTTTTTAAAGGATTTTACATAATTGTTTTGGCAATAAATAGAATATATGGTTGTGAAACCAAAATATTTAATGGCTAAAAACGGTGGAGGGAAAGTAGGAAAGTTTATGGCGCCATTATATATTAAGTTGGAAACAGAATAGATTTGAAGGATACAAGAAATAATTATATACTCCACGATGTATTTAATTTTAAATTTAACACATGAGAGTAGAATAATGGGGAAGTAGATTTTTTTGGAAAGATGAGAGAGGAGATGTTAATTGTATTGATTTTAAAAGAGTGTTATAGTAGAAATTCGATAAATTAATACTCGATTATTTAATAAACTCTTTAAGTTAATATTTTTGGCCGTTCCCGATTTGGGGATAAGGTGCTAAATTAATAATTCGCTAAAATTATAAGATAATACATTTTTTATAATCTCTATAGACCCCATATAAAATATAAATTAATAATTTCATATATACTACATATTTACATAAATGATTTATGAAGGTTTCTTGAAAAATGACTCAATTGTCTTTTTTTTTTCATATCGTTAAGATGGGAAGCCATGTTTGTGTATGATTTGTTTGTGTTAACATATTTTGATTGTATTTATATAGAAAATATTTTTTAATGTCCATATATAAAGTGATACATTGAACACAAGAAGCATAATAAGGTGGAAGATTGAATGATTCTTTCAAATTGGGCCCATCATTGTACGTACATGCATTGTACAATAACTAAGTGGAAGTTTGAAAGATATTTGTAAATTAAGTATTTCATTATAAATTAATAAAATATTAATTAATACATAAATTAATAATTATTAATTTATCGATTAATTAATAACTATTAATTTATCGATTAATTAATAACTCTTTTAATTAATAGATTTTGATGGTCCCATGATCATTAATTTATAGAGTTTCTACTGTATATTTAAGGGCTATTAAATGTTTTTTTCTTTTTAAGTTTTTTTTTAAAATTATTTTACTAGGTGGGTCATCTACCCACATGGTAGATTAAGTTTTTTTTGTTGAATAGATAATAATAATTGAAAAATGTGTAATAGATGATTGGTGACATATTGAAAACCGTGAGTACTACTAAAATGCACATAGTCTTTCATGTTTCTTTTTTTTATTTTTTCCCACAGTCTTTCATGTTAGGTCTTGTTTGTTTATAGTTTGATAAGTGACTTTTAGAATTTCAAATTTCAAATTACCGTATGTTTATCAGGATTTTAGTATAGAATTTTAAATCTTCCAAAATTCTACTCTATAATACTTATAATACACATATTTTACATTTTTCACTAAAATTGCTTTTCCTAAATTACTATTGACAATTCTCTAACCTCACGAAATTGCTTCCGATTACAATGAGTACAAGTTCGAAAAAAAAGATAAAATAGATAATTTAACAATATTTTTGGGTCCATTTATTATTTAAGTATGAGTAAAATTCAATGAATAACACAATAATGGTTGAAAAATATAACTAAAATACACCCTTAATTCTATAAGTATTTGAACCATTGACTTGATACAAAAAAATAATAATAAAATAGAATAATAAGTGATATTTTGAGGGGTAATTTTGTAAAATTTATATATAAAGTAAAAAAATGAATTGAATTGTTTGTATATATTGACCCAAAAATAATGACATTTCGTGTAAAATTGTGAATATCATGAGGGTATAATTTATAGATAATTTTCTTTCTTTAGGATGTACAAGATATTGTGGGATGTTTTGAAAAGGAAAATATACAAATATTTACGGGAAGAAGAGAATATGTGTAATGACCCGAACTCAGATAACCAGGTATTAACTCAGGAAATTCAAATGACAACACCAATAGCCAGAAAATATAATGCTCCAAACATAAATACCCAGAAACAATGCTAATTACTCAGGAATTAAGCTAGTTTAACTAAGATAACTAGGAAATTAAAACAAACAGAGACATCGCTTGGTTGAGAAGAAGGAGGACCGAATGATCGCCATCGCCGCACGAAACCTGTGATGGATTACGGTATAAGTATTGTTTGTATCTGTGAATTTTATGGGAACTAAGAAAAGAACTCACGATGGTTTTTTCTGATGTTTACTCTCACTGTTAATTGCAGATTCATGGTGAATGGTTTATCTGCAATTATGAAAAAGCATTAGAACGAAGAAGGTAAATGATGCGGAAAATTTGAGAGCTCGAGGAATTACCTCACAACAACACACGTTCCATCCATGAAGATTTCCCCACTAATACTGCAATTACACCGCGAAGCCGTTACTGGTGTCAGATGCCCGAATCTTCCATGTAGCCGTCCGATTCCCTTCCCCATCAACGGCCACGATAAAACAACAACAAGACTTGGGCCGCAATGCGCGAGCCTAACTTATTCAGGAAATAAAATAAACTAACGGCCCAAAGTGAAATAAACTAATGGCCCAGGTAACTCTGGCCTGGTTTATTTGAGATAGGAGAGTCGCGGAAATGTAAAACGCGACAATGCCCTCCCCTACCATTGACTTGTCCTCAAGTCAGGAATGTCGGAAATTTGATTTTGATGACCTCAGCATCTTCCCAAGTAGCCGTTTTCGGAAGACCGTTACTCCATCGCACCAACACCTGACTAACTGTCCGATTCCTCTTCTTCACGGTGCGGCGGCCCAAGATTTTTAAAGGTACGACGATGGCTTCACCCTCTTCAGTGATTTCTGGCATTTGTAGTTGTGGAGTATATTTATTCTTAACTTGCTTCTTGAGTTGTGAAACTTGAAATATTGGGTGTAGGCGACACCCGATAGGAAGGTCTAACCTGTAAGCCACCTCTCCCACTTTCTCAATCACCTTGTAGGGTCCAAAGTATTTAATAGATAGTTTAGTTTACCTTCTCAACTGATCAGGTGCATTGCGAAATGGCTGCATCCGAATGAATACAAAGTCTCCCACTTCAAAATTCCTCTCTGAACGATGCAAATCTGCATAATGTTTCATTCTATTCATGGCCGAATTAAGATTCTCCTTGAGTATTTGAATGATTCTCTGCCTCTCTATAAGTACATCTCTAGCCCCAGTAGAAGTCCCTTGTAGATAAGGGCCGAGCCCAAGCTGAACTGGTTTGTACCCGTAGAGAGCTTCGAAAGGGGCCATCTGTATTGATTGGTGATAGTTAGAGTTATACCACCATTCTGCCAAAGCTAACCATTTCACCCACTTGCTTGGCTTCAAAAATGTCACGCACCTTAGATATGTCTCTAAGCACCGGTTGACCCGTTCACTTTGCCCATCGGTTTGTGGATGGTGTGTTGTGCTCATTTGAAGTTGAACTCCTGCTAATTTGAATAGGGACTTCCAGAATGCACTCTGGAAGACCACATCCCTATCACTCACAATAACTTTAGGAAAACCATGCAATTTGTAGATGTGAGAGAGGTAGATTTCGGCTAATCCTTCAGCTGTGTAAGGGTGTTTGAGTGCAATAAAATGACTATATTTAGTCATCCTATCCACTATAACCAATATTACACTTTTCCCTTCAGCATTAGGTAGAGCTTCTATAAAATCCATGGTAATTTGACTCCAGGGCTTGTCAGGTACCATGAGAGGTTGTAGCAATCCTGGATAGGGCACATTCTCCGTTTTACACTGTTTGCACACATCACAAACACTAATATATTCTTCAAAATCTTTCTTCATGCCTACCCAATAAAACAGACCCTTAGCTTTTTGGTAGCTGGCTTGTATTCCAGAATGTCCCCCTATGGATGAGTTGTGAATAGTCTCCATGATCTTAACCTTGATAGTATTAGAATTCCCTATCCAGATTCTCCCTTTATATCTCATAATTCCTTCTTTTAGTGACAAATTGTTGTCAACTTCTGGAGAAAGTAGGACTTGAGACACCAGCTGTTTAATTTTCTCATCTCCATGATAGCATGATATAACTTCTACTATCCACTGAGGTGTAATACTAGTACTGCTGAAGTGAGAAATCATCAGGACACTTTCCTCCTGTTCAAATTGCCTGGACAAGGCATCAGCTGCCTTGTTCTCTTTCCCTTTCTTGTATTCCACTGTATAGTTGTGGCCCATTAGCTTGATGAGCCATTTCTGTTGCAGAATGTTGCTCAACCTTTGCTCTTTTAGATGTTTGAGGCTAGCATGATATGTTCTTATAATAAACTGACTGCCATTCAAATAGTGACTCCACTTAGATGCTGCTGTCATAATAGCTAGTAGCTCCTTCTCATAGGTTGACAGAGCTTGGTTTCTTGCACAGAGGCTCTGACTAAAGTAAGCAATAGGCTGTCCTTTCTGCATGAGTACTGCTCCAATTCCATTACTGCATGCATCAGTTTCTAGCACAAATGGTTGAGTGAAGTCAGGCATAGTTAGTACTGGTGCTTCCACCATGAGTTTCTTGAGAGTTTCAAAATCCTCTTCTGCTTCAGGGCTCCATTTGAAGCTATCTTTCTTCAATAGTTGTGTCAATGGCCTTGCACACATCCCATAACCCTTTATAAACCTTCTATAATATCCAGTAAGGCCCAAAAAACCCCTGAGGCCCTTGATATTTTTGGGTCTTGGCCATTCCACCATGCACCTAATTTTTTCTGGATCAATCCTTACCCCTTCTCCAGAAATGATATGCCCAAGGTATTCCACCTGTTTAACTCCAAATGCACATTTACTTCTCTTAGCATATAACTGATGAGCCTCAAGTATTCTCATTACTTCAGTAAGATGCTCCACACGAGACTTGACATCAGGGTTGTATATTAGGATGTCATCGAAAAATACCAGCACATATTTCCTTATAAGATCCACAAAAACTTCATTCATCATGTTTTGGAAAGTAGCTGGAGCATTGGTGAGACCGAAAGGCATCACCTTAAATTCAAATAAGCCACAGTGTGTGATAAATGCGGTTTTGTACCTGTCCTCTTCTTTCAATAGAATCTGAAAGTACCCTTGCCTTAGATCTATTTTTGAAAAGATCCGTGAGCCATGTAATTTAGTCAACAAATCTTCAATTACTGGCATTGGATATTTGTTCTTGATGGTCTGATCATTTAATTTTCTGTAATCTACACAGAATCTCCATGATTGATCCTGCTTCTTCACAAGAATAGAGGGACTAGCAAAAGGACTAGAGTTTACCTGTATGGAATCTTGTGCTAGCATCTCTTTAACCATCTTTTCAATTTCATTCTTCAATGCATGTGAGTACCTGTAAGCTCTCTGAAATATTGGTTGAGTTCCAGGTTTCAGATTGATTTCATGCTCAATCCTTCTCTTGTGGGGGCAACCCTTTATGTTCAGCAAAAACTCCATCAAATTGTGTTAATACTGCTAGAATTTGATCATCCATTCCCTCAGTAAGGGTTGCCTCAGCATTTACACTGAATAAATGAACTAGTACTCCATGAGTGGTCTTATGGAGATAGTTATCAAGTCCCCTGGCAGTGATAACCTTAAGCTCTTGCTTAGAAGCATCCCCCTCTAATACCACTTCCTTATCTCCCTTCCATATAGTAATTTGATTGTTTCTGAGATTGAATGTTATGGGACTATGTTCCCACATCCAATCTGACCCTAGAATAACATCACAACCACCAAGTTGTAGCACTCTGAGTTCAGCAGTAAACGTTTCTTCTTGCATTTTCCACTTGAATTGACTGCATTTGAACCTGCTAGTTATTTTTCCCCCATTAGCTACAGTTATTATCCAGGGTGTAGCTTCTTCCATCACACAATTCAACTCATTAGCAGTAGTAGCATCAATGAAACTACTAGTGCTCCCACTATCAATCAATATGTTGAGCAACCTTTTTCCCACCTTGCCTACAATTTTCAGAGTGGTTTTTGATTTATTTCCCATCAAGGCATTAACAGAAATGTCATCCTGAATTTCTTCCCCCACTTCTTCTACTGGTTTTCCCTCATCTTCTTTTTCTTCTCCCTCCACCACAATCAGGTTGAATTGTTTGTTTTTGCATACATGCCCATAAGTAAATTTCTCATCACAATGGAAACATAATCCCAAAGCCCTTTCTCCTGTGATACTCAGCATCAGTAACCTTCTTATAAGTGGTGGTAGTCCCATTGTTCTCCTTCTTTTATTCTTTCTTAACATTGAGGTTGTTACTGTTCTGCTTCCCATAATTGCTGTAAGTTGGTTTGCTGTTTCCCAACTTGCCTTTCTTTCCCCAAATTTCCAGTGTTGATTCAAGCATCTTAGCAGTATTGATTGCTTGAGTAAGCTCAGTGGGTTTAAACAGTTGTACAGAGACTCTCAATTCTTCTTTTAAACCCCTTAAGAAACAGGATGTGAGAAATTCTTCACTTAGATCAGGATTTTTGACTTTCACCAGCGACTTCAATTCATCAAACTTCTCCTGATATGAATCCACATCCTGAGTTTGTTGTAGCTTGGTGAATTCAATCACCACATCTTCTTTACCAGGCCTCAGAAATCTGGTTAATAACATTTGACAAAATTCCTCCCATTCAATACCTTCTCTTCCCTCCACATATTCCATATACCAAATATCAGCAACATCCATCATATAATATCCAGAATGGTGCACCTTAGCTATCTCACCCATAGGCATAATCTGAAAGAACCTATTAGCCTTCCTAATCCAACTCAATGGATTCTCTCCATTGAACTCAGGGGATTTCAATCTAATAGTATGATTATTAGCTTGAAGGTGAGTTGTACCTTGATTCTGATTCTGGTTTCTAAAGGGAGGAGGAACATAGAAACCTTCTCTCTCTTTTCCACCCCTCTTCTCTTCCTGAGTTGCATCAGATGAACCCTGGCCTGTCCCTGTGGCCTTTTTCATCAAATAATCCATGTTATCACTGATGCTTTTAACGCTCTGACCCACTCCGATTATCAAATCCTCGAGTTTCACAATTTTTTGTTCCACCGTCTTCATTCGTTCATCGTTCTCCAGAAACACTTCATCGTGTTTCTTAATCATCTCGAATAGATTATTCATTCGTGTACCCTCCGCCATTGCACTAAAGTGAGCAACGGTTTGGCTCTAGATACCACTTGTAATGACCCGAACTCAGATAACCAGGTATTAACTCAGGAAATTCAAATGACAACACCAATAGCCAGAAAATATAATGCTCTAAACATAAATACCCAGAAACAATGTCAATTACTCAGGAATTAAGCTAGTTTAACTAAGATAACTAGGAAATTAAAACAAACAGAGACATCGCTTGGTTGAGAAGAAGGAGGACCGAATGATCGCCATCGCCGCACGAAACCTGTGATGGATTACAGTATAAGTATTGTTTGTGTTGGTCCCGGTGCAAACGAGTCTTACACGTGTATGGGGGGGAATACACGTGTTCAGTGTTTTTAAAACTTTTTCTTACTGAGGTAAGCTTGGGTCAGATAATCCTGAAGATTAGGTTCTGAGAAGCACAGATCGCTCTGAGTCAAAGTCTACTGAGACAGTGATCCTGAGCTGCTTTCAGAAACCTCAGATAATCCCAAGTGAGTCCTAAGTGTCAGAGATCCTGAGTTGCTTGGATCAGATAACTAACTTACTGAACCCTCAGAAGAGTAAGTCCAGTTTGGTAACTATCTGTTCTAGCTACTCAGATGTGCGGAATGGTTGGCCCTTAGTTTATACTCGTTTTAAGCTTTGCTGAAAACCTTCCTGAATGGAGTTAGTGATTAAGCTGTGATTCAATTACATGCAACTTCAGTGGATTGATTCCAACTGAATATCAGTGAAAAGTATGCTTTCAAAATCAAGTCAATGCAACAATTAAGCACAGATAAGGAAAGCAATAAACAACACAACAATTATAGTGGTTCAGAGACTCAAGCTCCTACGTCCACTCTCTCTGATCCTCAGAGAAATTCACTAATCACTTATGAGCTTTCTGACTACCTCGCGTAGTTTACTTACTCAACTCGGCCCTGAGTTTTCTGACTACTCCACGTAGTTTACTTACTCAACCCGACCTTGAGCTTTCTGACTACCTCCGTAGTTTACTTACTCAAACACAAACAAGCTTTCAGACTACCCCTGTAGCTTACTAACTTCTCCTCTAGAGTTTTCTGACTACTCTGCGTAGTTTACTAGCTCTTTACAACTCTTCTCACCAACAAACACACTCCAACTACCTTCTCAAGGGTTTGGGGTTTCTCGGTTGGTTTCCAACTAGGATGAGATATCCTTTACAATGAAGCACAATGCAAAGGGTTAGGATATCTCGACTAAGCTTTGGATAATTCTTATCAAGCTAGGCTTAGTATAGTGAGCTCTCTTCAATATAGAAGCACTTGGGAAATTCTAAGTTTTTCGAGTGCTTTAACTTTTGCAAGAATAAGTTTGAGCTCTTGAGTTGCGTATAAATTTCCCGTAACCTTACCATGTAGAGGGTCATCAGTATTTATAGGCATACACCAAGGTCACTCTTGAAAACTATCCGTTGGAGAGATAGCTTCGTGAGTTTCCTCTTAAGGTGTGTGAGGAACGACTATATTTAGGGTTTGAAACTCCCTAACACTTTTTAGGCAATAACTCTTCATGTAGCCGGTCTTCACTTTTTGCAGTCTGGAACTTTTGTACATCTGACATCTTTTTTTAACGACTGTCATTTGTCATTTGTCGATATGGTGCTGATGTTGTCTTCCTCTTTTTGACTTTTGTTTCCAGTTAAAGGTATACACCTTCAACGGCTCTTTTTGGTTACCAACTCTGAGTTTGATATAACCTTAACAACACTTCTGACTTAGTTCCTTTTGTCTGCATTTGAATGTCTTGGCAAATATCTATTTTCTAAGGAATCACGATCTTCTCAGTATTGCATCCTTGGATAGATATATTGATTGCCTCGGAACATTCAGTTTATCTTGAAAGCATTGATATATTCTTTGAGTCTTGATAATTACCGTGCCTTGATATTCTTGATCTTGATCTTGATCTTGAGTCTTGAGTCTTACGAGTCTTTGGTCTTGAGTCTTTCGACGAGTCTTGATATCTTGACCGATATCTTGAGTCTTCATCTTTGAGTCTTGATTTCTCGATTTCATATTTGAGTCTTGAAACTTCGATTTCATCTTTGAAACCGGTTTCTTGTAAACATATCGAGTTCTTCAAAGTCTTCAGACCATATCCTGATCTATATCTGCTTACTATACATTTTGCAGATAACATCCTGAATACTCTAAAACTGAATCCTGACTCAACTATCAAGATTATTCTGATCATGTCATACTCAGGGGTTTTGGGATCTTAATCAAAATCATATATATTTTATTTAAATTCATCTCCCAACAATTTCCCCCTTTTTGATGATGTCAAAACCTATCTTGTTACAAACATATAACCTATACTCATGTTTCAATTTATCCTATTACAAGATTGATTATGTCTCCCAACAATTTCCTGAAACAGAGAATCTCTCAACAATTTCAGAGAGTCTCCCAACAATTAATAATTTCTTCAGTAATGAATCTTTCTTAAATAGTTCATCACCAAATACTTAAACAATTTCCCTCATCTTCAAACAATTTCCCCCATATTCAGACAATCAGTTCAGAGACAATCATCCAGGCATATCAAAATAAAAGACATGTAAATAAGATAATGAGATATTATCTTTTGAGCATAATGATAAATCTTCATTGATGATTGGTATGAGTTACAGATTACAATGAGTTTATCAACAAAATCAAAAAGACAAAAAATTAAAGATTACAGAATCTTCTGAGTCTTCAGTCTTCAGTCTTCAGATTTTGGCTCTTCAGTCTTCTGCTCTTCAGTTTGCTATTTCTTCAACTTCATCAGCGGGCACCTCCAGGTCGAACATTCCGAAAAATCTCTTCTTCAGCTCATTTCTCTCCTTAATGATATCCGGATTGTTTCCTGTTAAACCCAACTGACCAGCATACTGAGCAATTTCTTGAGTAATGGCCTTCTCATTCACCAAGCCATTACCAAGTCTTGGAGGAGGGTTGGTATATGGACCGGGGGCTACTATCTGCACCTCTCCTTCATCCGCAAGGTTAATCCAGCCTTGGAGATATTTTGGATAGAAGGTTAGGAGATATTCAATGAATGCTTCATTCTGATCTGAGCTTTCCCCTCTCCACTCCCTCAGAACATCATAATAGAACCAGAAGGTTCTCTTGACCTCTTCCCACATATCGTTGAGTTTGATAGGCATCCATTTATCAACGTGGGGCCACTTCAGTGCTTTTGATGTCCCTTTCCTCTTGCTCGCAAACTTCTTGAATTCACTCATTCGCTTCTGCTCTTCGTCTATCTTCTTTCTGATCACAGACGAGCCTGAGACCGAAGCAACAACTTTCTTAGCTTGTTCTATCTGGAGTGTCTTCAGAGCATCTCTTGTGTTGAAGACTTTCTTCTGAGGTTGAAACTCAGATTCTTCAACATCTTCATCCAGAATCAGCTTTCTCTGTATTGGCTTAGAAGCCTTCGCACGCTTGCTTTCAGGTTGAACAACGCCCAAGGCTTTCCTCTTCATAGGCAATTCAGCAGCAGTCTGGCTTGTTCCAACCTTAGTTCTAGCACTCAGTTTCTCTCTTGCAATATCAAGCATGGTTTGCTCAGAAACTCGAGTGTAGATAGGCTTCTCCACCTGAGCAAACTTCAACTTCTCAGTAGCTTTGACTTCCTTTAAGGCTTTGGCTAGGTTATACATTTCAGCATCTTTCTGAGCCTTTTTCTCCAAAGTAAAAGCCATGAACTTCCTGAGGTCTTCACCTTCCTTTTCCCCCTTCTTGGCACCGTAATTTGGAAGAAGTCTGGAGAGTGCTGTGTCCATGTGATATTGCTCTTTGCTCACACAGCGAACTTCCCATGCTATCTGATCTTGTTCGTCTTCCAGCCTCCTGAGATGGTTCTTGGCCACAGAAAATTCTTCAGACATATGGGCAAACTGGCCATAGAGAGCCTCCTTAAGCATCTCTGTCATCTTGGTCATGAGCATTGAGCTCATTTCCTCAACAGCAGACTTGATCATCACATCATTCCTCTCTGCCAATTTTACCTCTAGAAATGCAGTTGACTCCTGGTGCTTCTGTTTCATTTCAAAGATCGAGCTCGACCTTGACTCCTCCAAACTTTTCATTCAAACTTATCTTCCATGGAGGTCATCTGTGAGGTCAGAGTGTTTTGGATTAGCACCAGCTCTGAAGAGTGACTAAGACTTTCCATCTTTTGAGCTTGGTTGGCCAATGTTTCTTCCATCTGAGCAATCTTGTTCATCATTGGCTCAACCTTCTCAAGTTTCTCCATCAAGGGAGTGAGGTCGATCTCAGGAACCTTCTGCACCTCCTGTGCTGATTGATCATCCTGAGCTTGACTTCATCCTCGAGCTCCATCTCCAATCGAGCCTCGATCATTTTATCGACAATTGAGAATTAAAGATAGAACTTTTCAGTAACTTTGGCATAATTGTTAATAGTGCAAAAAGGTACCAAAAGTACTAACTTCGGTCGAGGTTGACCAATTCGAGTTGATCAACAATGAAGTCTCCTTTTCCATCCGAGACCCGATCCTCAAAGATCTCCCTGTTGGTCCCCATCTCCATCTTGAGATTTGTCTCCGCTGTTCGGGGCACCAACTTCAGTCACTTTCCACTCATCTAACTTCCTCCAAACCAGCTCATCAAAATCGGAGTTTTTCATCCTGAGATTTGTCCTCCGAACCACGAGAAGTCGGGGAAAGAAGGTCTCCTCATTCCACCATTTTCCCTCTAAATGCGGCAATATCAAGCATCTCGGGAAGAGTCGATTGAGGATGAACCAATCGACCTTAATCTGAAGAAGACATCTTGCAGATCATGGTATGAGCTGAGCTCAGGGTAGCGGTCAAGAATGAACCGTTCCCCCTTGCTCCTCCACTCGCCTTCTTCAGCCTCGCCCTTCTTCCATCTCGGGCTCTCTGGTTCAGTTGAAGCATCGGTGAGGATCAAGCGATAGATCACTTTCAGAGCTCATCAAGAATATTACGCTCTCCCGAGTCTCGGTGACCTCCCGAGCGTTGAATAGCCAGTCCTCGGTTTGCATCCGAGTGGGTTACGGGCTTTGGTGGCATATCCTCGATTGACTCTGAGTTCGCTCTTCTTTTTGTCTCGAGATTGACTTTTTTTCAAGAGGGAATCTCTCCGAGGCTCGAGTTCCTTTGAAAATTTCCTGAGAAATTTTATCTGAACTGAGCGAAGTCTCAAGCACCTCAGAGAAGACCTGCTCCTCAGTCTGTTCTTGTGCCTTAGAGATAACCTGAGCCAAAACTTGTAATGGTGAACTCTGAGAGGTTTGACTCTCATGTTGAATCTCCTCAGAATCACTGCTATCTTCATCGGTGAGAACCACCAATCTTCTGCGCTTTGGGGCAAGGTTCTTCTGCTTCATCATTTTTACTCCCCGCTCCCTTTTTTTGCCTCCAACAAAAAACCTTCCCCTGGTTTGTTGGGTCTCTTTTCCAGCCGCCAGAACGGTGATTCTACCTTCTTTTCTCTCTTCCTCGATGCATTCGCTTCTTTCACAAAGAATGGGCTTGAAGAGTATTTTGGACTTAGGGAATGGGGTCGAATTGGCGAAGATATCCTCCTCTCTCTTGCACATCTCCAAAATATAAGCTATTTTGGTTGCATGGTGGATCTTGCCTTTTATTGAGATCGCCCGTCAACCTTCTTCAAAACTTTGGTATCGTTCACTCACCGTCTGAATCAAAAATTTCAGCCGGTTGAAGTCGGTGGTGGGTGAGGCCTCTATCGCCGCCATCAACTGAGCCGGTCTTGATCTGCTCAAAACTCCCCAAGAAGACTCATGATGCTCTTGCTCACAATATCCATCAAAACTTCGATATTGTGGCTTCAAGTGTTTTTTATGCAATTGTCGCCTCAAATTTCACGGGATTCTCAAGCAATCCTATCTAAGTACTCCTGCTCTCTACCCAACATATACATCGCAGGATCCTCTCCTCTATCACAGAGCTCAAAAACATCATTCAAATTCGGAACTATATACAAATCCCTCTCAATATCGATGTATTTGGACGACTGCTCTAAATGTGATACAGTAATCTTAGAATGTAAACCATCCTCTTCATCTATCTCCAGATTATAGATGAATTCGATTACCTCTTTCTCAAACTCTTGATCCGGTCGGCTTGCGACGAGATGGGTGAGTTTAGCCAGTCGAATCATATGTAGAGCCTCCTCTTCTGGCTTTGAGTTGGTTGTGCTTTCGAGTGAGACAACGAACTCGTACCAAGGCTTGTTGGTTTCGGCTAATCTCTCGAACAAGGTTGGAGCCATTTTAGAGATTGATTGAAGAAATGAAGATTTAGGGTTTTGAGATTTCTGGGCAAAGGGATTTTTAATTTGCAGAGGATTTGGGAACGAAGGGTTTGATAAAATTTTGGCTTGAATGGCTTATTGGGGTATATATAGTTTTGAGATCGTGGGGAATCGCATTGGTTAGGTGAAAAGCAACGGTTGAGATTAATCTCCGATTAATCGGGTATACGAACAGACGATCTTCGAAAAGTAAGCCGCCGAAACATCCTCATTGGTCATTAATGTAGCAGAGCATTAAATGACTGTTGACCTTCTTCAGAATTTAAAACGATCCCACCCAAAAACATTCCTCAGGTGTTTTGGTATTTATTGCGAATGATTACTGAGTTTCACTTAAGCAATAAATGAGTCGCATGAGTCATTACTTCTTCAGACTAATTTTCCTCTATCGGTCTTACTGAGTACTGACCTAGATAAAATGTCAGTATAATACTGAGTACTGAATGGGTTCAGTAAAATCCTGAGTACTGACCTTCAGTAGATCTGAGTTTTCTGAGATTCAGTTCAGTATTTCCATTTTATCCTGAGCTTCTTAGTAGAATTCTGAGAAAACTTCATGCATCTGAAAATCTTCAATTTTTTTTCAGATTTACTCTATACACCTGGATCTAACATCCCTAATTCAACTGAAAGTTCCTGAAATCTTGATTCAGCCAAAGGTTTAGTCAAGATATCAGCTCTCTGCTTATCAGTATGAATTTTCTCCATCCTTATGTCCTTCTTCTCGACATGATCTCTGATGAAGTGATGTCCGATATCCACATGCTTGCATCCGGGTGTAATAACGGATTTTGTGAAATAGCAATGGCACTATTATTGTCACAAAATATTGGTACTTCATTGGCTACAACTTTATAATCCCTTAATTGTTGTCTGAGCCAAAGAATCGAAAGCACGTTGACTTCCTGCGACCATGTATTCAAACTTCGATAATCTTGGTTGCCATCGAGGTGCATTTCTTCGAAAACCAAGATATCATCTTACTTTCTAGAAATTGACAAGTTCCTGTAGTGGACTTCCTGTCAATTCTGCAACCTCCATAATCAGCATCTGAGTAACCAATTAATTCAAGGTTATCATCAGCTGGATACCATAATCCTCTATTCGATTGTGCCCTTAAGATACTTCAAGATCTTTTTGGCGACTCTCCATGTGACTAAGCCTTAGGATTAGCTTGGTATCTTGCACATATCCCAACAACAAATGTTATATCCGGCCTACTTGCTGTGAGATAGAGCAATGATCCAATGATTCCTCTATATTCAGTATGACTCACTGATTTGCCTTCAGAATCAGGATCCATCTTGTAGTTAGTATTCATAGAAATCCTAAGCGCATTGCAATTGTCATACACCATATTTGGCAATCGGATCTACGGTGTACTTTGCACGGTTGATGAATATTCCTTCCTTTGATTGTTTCACTTGAAGACCTAGAAAGAAATTCATCTCTCCCATCATTGACATCTCAAACTTGCCTTTTCATCAGTGTTGAAAACTTTTCACACAGCTGATGGTTTGGAAATCCAAAAATGATGTCATCAACATATATATCCGAACCAAGAAGATATCTTCCCCATCTTCTATCCCGAACGAGTTCTATCAACAGTTCCTTTGACAAAACCATGGTCGAGAAGAAATTGAGAAAGAGTATCATACCATGGTGCGGGTGCTTGCTTGAGACCATACAAAGCTTTTCCGACTTCGTAAACTTGATCATTCATTTGAAACCGGGGAGGTTGTTCCACATAAACCTCTTCTTTAAGCACACCGCTCGAAATGCACTTTTCACATCCATTTGATAGATCGTGAACTTCATGTGGGCAAAAGATATGCAAGAAACAATCGATGGCTTCTAGTCTTGGCAAAGAAAAGTAAAGGTTTCATCATAATCCAAGCCTTCTTCTTGGGAATAACCTTGTGCAACTAGCCTTGCCTTGTTTTTTACAATGTTGTTGTTTTCATCTCTTTTATTCTTGAAAACCCACTTGGTTCCAATGACATTGTGCCTTTTCGGGTCTATCTACTAGCTCCCATACTTCATTCCTTGAGAATTGATTCATTTCATCTTGCATAAGAAGAATCCAATGAGAATCTTGTAGAGCTTCACCAATCTCGGTGAGGTTCTTTCTCCGATAGGGAAGCGGCCAGAATAGTGCACTCTCACCATGGAACCTTCTTGTTTTAACACCTTGGTTAGATCACCCACAATTTTACTTGTAGGATGACTATCTAACCATTTCCTTCTTTGCGTTCCCCCTTCAAGAGTATCCTCAACATTTGAAATGTTAGGTTCTGGGGGATTAATTGAAGAACTTCGGGGAACAACAGAAAAGGAGAAAGGAATCATCTTCCTCTCGGGAAATTCTATTCGTAACATTGTCGAGACTTTTGTTCCCCTTTGGTTGATAGATTCAGAATTTGCCTCATTTTGTGACCACATCTTCATTGGCATCACATACCCGAGTCCGAATCGTGTCTGCTCAGATTGGTCACCTTTTGCGGTGTTGGTTTTCCGAGTCTCACCGTCCCGAGTTCCATCCGAACTTCTTTATTCGAGTCCGAGTCACCCAATCATAGATAGTGGTGACTTCTCTTTTTCGTGTTCGATTGGATGATTTATCTTTCATTTTCGGGCTTAATCTGGTGATCCTCTTAGTCGGTTCATCAAGATCATGTTCTGTTTCTTCCGAACACAAGTAGATTCATCAAAAAACAACATGAGGTGTTTCTTCAACAATAAGAGTCCTACATTTGTAAACTCGAAAGCTTTCTATCGACTTGAGAATATCTTAAGAATATTCCTTCATCGCCTTTTACTATCAAATGTTTTCAATCGATCTTTACCATTATTGTGTATGAAACACTTGCAACCAAACACACGAAAAGAAAGAAACAAGAGGCTTCCTTTCATTCCAAAGCTCATAGGGTGTTTTGCCTTGACTCTTGGTCAAGATGGATCTATTCTCGTGAGTAGCATGCGGTGTTGGCTTCAAATTTCAAAAACCTTTTAGGAATATCGACAATTTATCATTGTCCTTGCGAACTTCTTTTCAGAGTCCTCGTTCCTTCTTTTCAAGAACACCATTTTGTTGAGGGTCCTTGCAGTTGATGTTTCATGTGAAATTCCATTTTCGCACAATAATCGATATGATATGATTTATAAATTCGGTTCCTTTGTCGGATCGATTTTGACCACACTCGATTTTTTCTCAATATCGAGCCTTTTCGAGAATTGGCAACTTTATTCGAGTCTCTTTCTTCGAGTAAGAATATGACCTAAGTATATCTTGAGTAGTCATCAACTACTACCAATGTGTATTTCCGCCATTAGTGCTCTTTGGTGTTATAGGACCAAAAAGATCCATATGCAAAGAATCGAAGTATTCGTCAAGAGAAACATCTACTTTGCTTTTAAATGATGCTTTAACTTGTTTTCCTTTCTGGCACGCATCACAAATATGTTCCTTACTGAATACTTCATTAGGAAACCCTCTCACAAGAGCTAATCTTGCAAGCTTGTTCAGGGTTTTGAAATTTAGGTGATTCATTCTTTTATGCCATAACCAATCGGGTATCTCGTGGAACTTTTAACAACTAAACATGTATCTTTAGGAGTTGAACTCCAATCAGCAAGATACACATTCCCTTTTCTTGTCAGTCAGTAATACTCTCTGTGATGTATCATCTTTCACAAAACATAAGTTCTTAGAGAACTCAACATTAAAACCTTTATCACAGAATTGGCTAATTGAAAGCAAATTATGCTTCAATCCAGATACATATGAAACACCATGGATATGAACTGAGTCGATTTCCAAAGTTCCATATCCTTGATCCAATCCTTGGAGTTATCTCCAAAAGTGATCCGTGGGACTCTTTGTTCAACATAGTCATTTGAGTATCTTCTTGAATCTGTCATATGTCTTGAACATCCTTTGTCAAGATACCATACATCGAGCTTTTTTCATCTCTCGCTCATCGCTGCCATGTGATCTTTAGTCGATTCGGTGCCCTTGTTTTTTCCTCCCGAAAAAACAGATCAATTCTTAGGTACCCAATTTGTGTAGGGTCCTACAAGGTTAGATGTACCTTTCGGAATCCAAATCTGCCTGACAACTCTAATCACTTTAGAGTGGCTAATTTGTCTTCCATAAACATCAACATACACATCTACTACTCTGGGTGCCTTAGCAGTTTTCTGTGTATGTGTGCTAGCTTTAGCATGAACATGGGCTTTTGAATTCTTCTTTGGTTCAGGCATTTTGTTCAGACGCTTAGGCTTTTGTGCAGCCGGTCTAAATCTTTGATGACTCGGGTTCAGATAACCTTTACCTTTAGGCAAGTGGGGTTCAGGTTGCCTGTACTGAAATCTGGGTCTTTCAGCATACTGAGGACTTGGTCTCTTCAGTTGAGAATGTCTCTGCAGAGTGTTTCTCATCCGAGGATTCCTCTAATGGTTCGATTGTGGAGCCTTTTCGGTTTGCATTCTTAGCCCGAGGCTTTGAAGTACTTGCTCGAAAGTTTAATCGCCCTTTCAGTTTTCTAGCCTTCACCGAGGTTTGGGCTTTCTAACCCGATCATTCGGTTTCTTGAGACCATAGGTCATTTTCCTTGTCTACAACCTTGGGCATTACTTGATTTGAAGTGTGGGTACCATTGGTTTTACAAAGATTGTCTTCTTGCTACTTGATGCAAAGATTGAGATGACCTTGTGAGGTTCCCCTGGAATGTATCCCAATCCAGATTTTATAGTGGCAGATCTCTGGTAACTCGAATTTCATCTATTACATTCGATGCATTATTCAATAGAGTTAACTTCTTCTGCACAAGACTATCCTCCACGATTCTGTAGAGAGTTTCATGCTTCTCGGAGAGGTCATTGAACTTAGTCTGATTATTTGAATCTCTTCAAATTGGATTTCTCTAGCTTTTTCGATTAGGGTCATTATCAACTTCTCTTTCTCGAGAGTTGTACTTTCGTAACATCCGGTTCATCAAGTAGCTCCCATTAATTGAGAAGTGATTTCAATATTGCTAGAGTCTTTCCATTTTAGATTTTCACTTTCGGTTCCTTATTACGCTCTTGAGTTCTATTTAGCTTGATTCTTGTAAAAAAAAAGATAGTCCTTCATGATTCTCAAAAGAATCAATCAAAGTCAAAATGACTTTTTTCAATTGGAACTTGAAAACTCTTGTGCTAGTGTAGGAGCAACAACAGAGAGAAAGAAGAGTTTACCTCCTCAATGGCCATCGGACAAATGTCATCACTTTTTTCGCGAGAATATCTCATCCGAAGAGCTAGATCCCTCCTCGAGTGTTCTTCTTCCGCAACCATGGCCTTTTTGCTAGAGAACTTCTTGTCTCTTTTTTAGCTTGCCTTTCTTTTCTCTCCTTAGCACTCAAATCTAGACAATCATCTTTGGAAGTGACCTTTCTTTTGGCAATTATAGCATCTGTTGGCATCATCATCCCGATCACTTTCTTCTTTTCGACTTGGAGTCCTTCTTTACGGATGAAGATCCTTCAAATTTTCAGTCCTTCTTCTTCTCGGTTGATCCGTCCTCGGGTTTTTCTTCCGTACTGTGGTTCTGTAATAGTTTTTGTATTTTCCAAATCTATTATTAAGTCATCCAAACCTCCTTGCCATCCATGCTAGCTTTTCCTCAAGATCATCCCGATTTTTTGGCATGGGGGTTCTCGGACTCTCTAGTTTTTTGAGGTTTTATCTTTTGGCTTTTTAAAGCCACATTCTTACTAGATGATGAATCATCTTTCTTTGTCACCTTTTTGGATTTCTTATCAATTACAAATTCATAGGCCTTCAAATTTCGAGAGAAGACTTGTTGGTATGGCATTGAATTAATGTTCTTGGTGTTTTCAATCACCACTTTGCATGAATATCCCATTTCTTAGAAAGACCTCTAAGAATTTTCAATGCAACTTCTCTCTCTGTGGATATTTCTTTCCAAGTGCATTTAGATCATTCATGATCTTTAGTGAATCTAACTTCCAATTTGTCTATTGATTCACCATCATCCATTTTCAAAACTATCAAACTTTCCAATTGCCACGAAAGTTTGTTTTCTTTTATATGATCTCGTGCCTTGGCACATTCTGGTAGTGTATCCCAAATCTCTTTAGAAGTGTTATTCTGGAGAGATCATTCCCATCACACCATCATCAATTGTCTTTGTATAGTGTGTCTTTTTGCAATATAGTCTAGATTGACTAACTTTTCTCTCCTCAGAGTCGGGTTGGTCATCGGACTTAGGAAATTCTGCTCTAGGATCAATTCTCTCATCTTCTGTTCCTCTGGGATTCACCACAGTAAATTGGAATGGTCCTTGAGAGACCACTCTCCACATACGCTCATGTTTGGAATACAGATGAGCCTCCATTCTCAGTCTCCATAAATCATAGTTCTCCACTGAGAACATGGGAAGTTTTTTTGAAGACATTTTTATCTGATCTTTTGAAAAGAAAAAAAATTCAGCAAATAAGATCAGTTCAGATAAGACCACAAGTATTTTTAGAAAATAAAACTTTGGTCAACAAAGCAGGTGGTCAAGTTGAACCACTGCTCTGATACCACTTGTTGGTCCATGTGCAAACGAGTCTTACACGTGTATGGGGGGGGGAATACATGTGTTCAGTGTTTTTAAAACTTTTTCTTACTGAGGTCAGCTTGGGTCAGATAATCCTGAAGATTAGGTTCTGAGAAGCACAGATCGCTCTGAGTCAAAGTCTCATCGAGGATGTGATCTGTTTGCTTTCGTAAACCTCAGATAATCCCAACTGAGTCCTGAGTGTCAGAGATCCTGAGTTGCTTGGATCAGATAACTAACTTACTGAACCCTCAGAAGAGTAAGTTCAGTTTGGTAACTATCTGTTCTAGCTACTCAGATGTGCGGAATGGTTGGCCCTTAGTATATACTCGTTTTTAAGCTTTCTTTAAAAACCTTCCTGAATGGAGTTAGTGATTAAGCTGTGATTCAATTACATGCAACTTCAGTGGATTGATTCCAACTGAATATCAGTGAAAAGTATGCTTTCAAAATCAAGTCAATGCAACAGTTAAGTATATAAGGAAAGCAATAAACAACACAGCAATTATAGTGGTTCAGAGACTCAAGCTCCTACGTCCACTCTCTCTGATCCTCAGAGAAATTCACTAATCACTTCGAGCTTTTCGACTACCTGGCGTGGTTTACTTACTCAACTTCGTACGAGTTTTACGACTACTCCACGTAGTTTACTTACTCAACCCGACCTTGAGCTTTCTGACTACCTCCGTAGTTTACTTACTCAAACACAAACAAGCTTTCAGACTACCCCTGTAGCTTACTAACTTCTCCTCTAGAGTTTTCTGACTACTCCGCGTAGTTTACTAGCTCTTTACAACTCTTCTCACCAACAAACACACTCCAACTACCTTCTCAAGGGTTTGGGGTTTCTCGGTTGGTTTCCAACTAGGATGAGATATCCTTTACAATGAAGCACAATGCAAAGGGTTAGGATATCTCGACTAAGCTTTGGATAATTCTTATCAAGCTAGGCTTAGTATAGTGAGCTCTCTTCAATATAGAAGCACTTGGGAAATTCTAAGTTTTTCGAGTGCTTTAACTTTTGCAAGAAATAAGTTTGAGCTCTTGAGTTGCGTATAAATTTCCGTAACCTTACCATGTAGAGGGTCATCAGTATTTATAGGCATACACCAAGGTCACTCTTGAAAACTATCCGTTGGAGAGATAGCTTCGTGAGTTTCCTCTTAAGGTGTGTGTGAGCGGCTATATTTAGGGTTTGAAACTCCCTAACACTTTTTAGGCAATAGCTCTTCATCATGGCCGGTTTTCACTTTTTTGCGATCTGGAACTTTTTACACACGACATCTTTTTCAAATGACCATCCTTTGTCCTTTGTCAGTATGGTATAGTGTTGTCTTCCTCTTTTTGACTTTTGTTTCCAGTTAAAGGTATACACCTTCAACGGCTCTTTTTGGTTACCAACTCTGAGTTTGATATAACCTTAACAACAACGACTTAGTTCCTTTTGTCTGCATTTGAATGTCTTGGCATATCTATTTTCTAAGGAATCACGATCTTCTCAGTATTGCATCCTTCGGATAGATATATTCAGTGCCTCGGAACATTCAGGTTTATACTGAGCATTCAAAGTATATTCTTCGAGTCTTGATAATTCTTGTGCCTTGATATTCTTGATCTTGATCTTCGGTCTTGATCTTGCGTCTTGAGTCTCGAGTCTTCGTGGTCTTCGAGTCTTGAGTCTTCGAGTCTTTCGATATCTTATCGACCGATATCTCGAGTCTTCATCTTTGAGTCTTGATTTTCGATTTCATCGAGTCTTCTTAAACATCTTGAGTTCTTCAGAGTCTTCAGACCATATCCTGATCTATATCTGCTGACTATACATTTTGCAGATAACATCCTGAATACTCTAAAACTGAATCCTGACTCAACTATCAAGATTATTCTGATCATGTCATATCAGGGGTTTTGGGATCTTAATCAAAATCATATATCTTTTATTTAAATTCATCTCCCAACAGTTTGTATCTGTGAATTTTATGGGAACTAAGAAAAGAACTCACGATGGCTTTTTCTGATGTTTACTCTCACAGTTAATTGCAGATTCATGGTGAATGGTTTATCTGCAATTATGAATAAGGTTCGATCACATGTTTCATATTAAAATCTCAAAAAAATATGAACATGCATTAGCCAACATCTCAAAACAGTTTAAATAAGCCATGTGGGGTGGGTCATTATTTAAACACATTCAAGCAGGTTTCAAACAAGAACAATTACAAACCTTTAATATCCAGATTAATAGTTGGCTCCCACTTGACCAATATAAAATTGACAGGGACTTCGGGGAAGTATATGCATATCAATTTTATACCTAAGTAATAACCATGATTAAGTACATAATTATTATTTCGCTTTGAACGAGCCTCGTGGGGAGGGTCATCGTCCGCCACACTAGTAATAATCCACAATCATCCATTTGGAATTTATTCATGTGAAAGCTATCTTTTGACCGTCCCGTGGGGGGAATTTCTCCAAAAGAATTCACAAATAAATAAATCATGGAGGTCAAAATTAATTCAATTTTATTATCCGGAATAAAATTGTTAATTAATTGTTTAAACATACTTAGTAATTTTCGAAAGTGAGATTTTTCAAAATATTTTCTCATGCATCGCAAATTTAAACACAATTTAATTAAGCATTATATAATGCATAAACATCAAGACAAAAAATTAAACATATTGGGCACATTTATCCAATTGTCATGGTTAATTTTTGTCATATCTTAATCTTGAGAAATCGTCTTCATAGCCTTCATCGTTAGATGAAAAGCTCCCTTGACGTTTAAAAAAAAAAATGCTTGTCAAGCGCGTCATCGACCAATTTCATGAATTGGATTGGTGCCACTCACAGAAGGCCGTGTCGAGAGGCGTCCGTCTTGGCCTTGGCAACCGCGCCGGCGCGCCGCGTCGCCCAGCGTCGCCCGCTCACCTCGCCGCCTCGGTAGCATCACCAGCATACCTCGGCGGCGCCGCCCGCCCCAAAGCGGCTTGTCGCCCTCGGCGCCAGCGTCGCCCTTCGTCGCCTCGGTGGCATCGCCGCCTACGTAGCGCCAGCGTCGGATCACGTAGCCTTTCGGCCTCTCGGCCCCTCACCGCCCGTCTTGGCATCCGCCCGATGTCGCGTGTCGTAGCGTGTCTCCCCTTGCTGCGTTTTCGTGCGGCCGCATCTTCACTACGCCGGTTAGGATCCGATCTTTTAATTCTTCGTCTCCGCCTCTATTTCCGATCCGGTTACAATTTATTTACAAAAAATAAATAAACCTAGATCTAGACTAGTCTATTACATTGATCAAATCAAACAAATTCTAATCTACTCGTGGATTTTCTCACGAGGCAAAACGAATTCGAACGAATCGAATTAAAAAAAAACACAATTTATATGCATGCATAAATAAACACATTAAATTCCATGACAATTGGATATCTGCAAAAAAAGATCTAGCAATTCTACTATCCAATTTCAAATTTAATGAAAACGAATTAAATTATAATTTAAAATTTAGAGCCCGAAACCGAGGCTCTGATACCAGTTGTTGGGGAATTATTTGCCCGGATCTATTCGGGATGAATATTTAAATACAAATTTAATTCTAACAATTATTACTAGCATGAATTAATCCTATATTAATTCAAATAATAATTCAACAACAAATCATGCATATAAACAGTTCACGTAAATCCTACGCATGCGGAATTACTACGAGTTTACGTGAACTTACCTCTTGGAGTGGCAATGGTCTCGTCGATTAAAACACACCAAAAAGCCTTCCCAAGTATTCCCTAGTCCTTGCTCGTCAATCCGGTGGAAGGAAACTCGCGAACAATTAACAAAAGGGAAAATAAAAATTTGTTGCACCACCTTTGTGGATTTACTAATTTTTCCAGCACATGGAATTGTACTTGGGAATGAAACACTCACTCCCTATTTATAGAGGTGCAGTGGCCGATTTTTTGCATATGGAATAGGGGGAAAAATCTTTTCTTGATCTCCAAGAAATTTTGAATATATCTCCTATATTCTTTTCTCCATAATTAAAATATTCCATAAAAATCCCAACTCCTCTTGTTATGGGAATTTTCGAAAATAATAGGAACAAGAAACCAAGATTTGGATCTTCTTGAATTTATGAGATATACTTGTATTTCAAGAAATACATATCTTCCATAATATCTTTTCAAGAAAATCAAGAAAATCTTTCTTTCTCTTTTATTTCAAAAAATTTCGAAAATATCTATATGAATAACCAAGTGGGAGATTTCTTGAATTTAATGAGATAATCTTGTATTCCAAGAATACATATCTTCATTCCATAACAAAATTCAAAGAAAATCTTTCTCCCCTTTTTATTCATATTTTTCGAAAAATGAGGAAAAAATTGCAACAAGAATTTATTTTATTTTTAAACACCTTTTTTAGTTATTGGACTTTATGTTGGGCTACTTGGGGGGCCTTTTGGAGAATTAAGATTGAACCTTCCAATGGATCTTGAATTATCAATATTGAGCCACAATATTATTCAAGCCCATAAATATTAATTAATCCCACTACATAATTAATATTGCACTATCCATCTTAACCCATATTACAGTTAATATGGCTCCCGGTTATTATTTCCCGTGTTTAAGATTATCTAGCCCATTAATTAATTCAAGCCACTGAAATAGCTTTCCATTAATTAATATCTTTTATCCTTGGTAAAGGAACGGTTCAACATTATTATCCATACTGGAAACTAGTTCCACTTGCAAGATTTGGTATGATAAAACTTATGAACCTCCCAAGGGGGCAAATCGAACAAGCGTACTTGCACACGATTCTCCGTATTAAATATTAGCAATCGCATGTGACCAATAATATTGCCCAAGATATAAAGTATTGAATCTCCTTGATTCTCTACCCGTAATAAGTCAAAGCAATAATTACTAACCACACACGATCCTATTTAAGGGACGAAGATTAAGAAATAACTAACCACTGAGGTTTAATTCTTCCTAGTTCAGTTTTGAAGAATTTGTCCTCCTGTAGGTCCTCTTCAGTGCACTAGACATGCTCTAGTGTAATCTCTTGGTCAAGACAAGCCAATCTGAGCGTTACACTTCAACCTTTCACGATGGATCGTTCATTTCCATCTAGGTCGTGAATGGTGTACTTTTGGTTACAAGGGACTGTTAATTTAATCTTCTGTGATCTGGTATCACTAAATTAACTACAATGTAACACATACTATTTATTGAACAGTTATGCAGTAAATATATGTAACATTCGATGATATTTAAAGCATCAGTGATAAACAATTTATTTCAGTAAATAAGTCCAAAATTCAGTCTGATTATACAAAGTAAAAGCATACTTTCCAGTATAATCCCAACATTGCTTTGGTTGACATTGGACCACATACGTCTGTGTGAACGATTTCTAACACTTCTTTGGCTCTATTCCCCTTGGCTCCGAATGCCCTCTTGGTCATTTTACCCTCCAAACATGATTCGCAGGTTGGAATTGGTTCAACTTGGAGAGACTCCAGTGAACCGTCTTCTACCAACCTTTGGATCCTCTTTGGATTAATATGTCCCAATCTTAGATGCTATAGAAGTGTCTCGTTCACATCTGATGAACGTTATCTTTTATCGGAAACAGTTGATGTGTTATAGGATGTATTTCGTGAGTGGTGTGCAGAGTTAATTGTATAGAGATTGTCCATCAATTTCCCATAACAGATACACTCATTAGTTCAAGAAATGATTTCATTCCTATTAAAAGAAACTAAGTATCCATTAACAGAATTTTAGAAACTAAAAGTGAATTCTTTCTAAAACTGGGAACATAAAGAACGTCTCTTAAAATTAAAACTCTGTTTTAAAAAAAAACAGGTGCACTTCTCCCACTTCTTTAGCTGCCACTCTCGTAGCATCGCCCAGTGTGATGAGGATCTCACTCCCACTAAGTTGTCGAGTCAGCTGGGACCCCGTAACGTGAAACATACATGGTCAGCAGATCCCGTATCAACTATCCACGAATGAGAAGTATACGCCGCTAAACAAGTTTCAACAACTAGTGCGTGAGAATTACCTTTCTTTCCGTCCCTTTTGGGGTTGGAACAGACAAACCTGCATTGTCCTCTTTCACCGCAGCTTAAGCACTTCCTCTTTGGATTTTCCTTGACACCACCAGCATTCGTCATCTTATCATTGCCCTTGGCAACAATTGAGTCTGATTGCTTATGACTTTTGGTCACCTTCTTCTTCTTGACATCCTTTGGCCTAGAAAATGAAGACGGACCACTTGCCGTCAAAGCTTGAGTTTGGTGCCCCATCAACATCTCTACCGAGACCAAAGCTTACAACAAATCAGCTAGCGAGGCCAAAATGCTTAAAAACTTTTGGGCAGAGAGTGAAGTACCAAATTCATCTGAGTCTCCAGATTATAATCTGCACTCAGAACCTCAAGTTTGTTCAAATGAGCCATCAATTTTGAGGACGTAATCCCTTACGGGTTTGCTCTCCACCATTTTCAGCGACGACATCTCTCGCAAAGTGATCTGACGAGTCCCGCATTTTTGACTCATCAGTTGGCTCATTTGATTTTGGTGTGTCAAGAATCCACTTGTGCTTTTGTGCAGTTAGGACAATTATAATTTTTCGTTTCCAATCAATATAGTTTCCATACTTATTCTATTGACTTTAAGTATAATAGCAGTGGATTAAAAAGTTACGACATGCTGAACTGAAATAAATAATTATATGTATAAGCACAAATATATCACGAGGTTCGATCACATGTTTCATATTAAAATCTCAAAAAAATATGAACATGCATCAGCCAACATCTCAAAACAGTTTAAATAAGCCACGTGGGGTGGGTCATTATTTAAACACATTCAAGCAGGTTACAAACAAGAACAGTTACAAACCTTTAATAACTAGATTAATAGTTGGCTCCCACTTGACCAATATAAAATTGACAGGGACTTCGGGGAAGTATATGCATATAAATTTTATACCTAAGTAATAACCATGATTAAATACAAAATTATTATTTCGCTTTGAACGAGCCTCGTGGGGAGGGTCATAAATCGCCACTAAGAATAATCCACAATCATCCATTTGGAATTTATTCATGTGAAAGCTATCTTTTGATCGTCCCGTGGGGGGAATTTCTCCAAAAGAATCCACAAATAAATAAATCATGGAGGTCAAAATTAATTCAATTTTATTATCCATAAAATTGTCAATTAATTGTTTAAGCATACTTAGTAATTTTCGAAAGTGAGATTTTTCAAAACATTTTCTCATGCATCGCAAATTTAAACACAATTTAAATAAGCATAAAATAATGCATAAACATCAAAACAAAAAATTAAACATATTGGGCACATATATCCAATTGTCACGGTTAATTTTTGTCATGTCTTGATCTCGAGAAATCGTCTTCTTTACCTTCATCGTTCGTCTCGAAAGGTTCGCCACGTCTAGTGACGTCATCGACCAGCTCGCGGGTAGGAGTGCACATCTTGCACTCCCGGCCAGATCGTCGGCGCGTCGGCTGGCCAGACGCTTAAGCACCTAGCGACGCCGCCCGGTGGTTTCGGCTTTTTTTCGACAAATCTCGGCAGGGTCGGCGTCACAGCGGATCTACATACACCATACCAAGACCCCCGCATCGCGCGTCGCCCTCGGAAGACATCACCCCGCCAGCATCCCCGGTATCCGCTCGCTCAAAGCTCGCTTACCTCACCGCGGCTTATCGCCCCCAAAGATCGCCCTCTGCTTACATCGCGCTCGCAAAGATGGCGCCCCGCCAACGCGCCACCTGGCGCCTCCGCCACAAGACGAGGCCGCCGCACTGCGCAGGCGCTGGATCGATCCCACGCGGCCCGGCGATGGCCTGCCCCACGCCCGTCAGGCAAGGCTTGACGTCAGCGTCGCGCGTGGCCTCCTTGTCACGTTTAGCGACGACGCGCCGCCACGCCTTGGTTCGAATCCCATCTTTTAATTCTTCATCTCCGCCTCCGTTTCCGATCCGATTATAACTTATTTACAAAAATAAATAAACCTAGATCTAGACTAGTCTATTACATTTATCAAATCAAACAAATTCTAATCTACTCGTGGATTTTCTCACGAGGCAAAACGAATTCAAAGCTAATCAATTAAAAAACCACAATTTATATGCATGCATAAATAAACACATTAAATTCCATGACAATTGGATACCTGCAAAAAAGATCTAGCAATTCTGCTATCCAATTTCAAATTTAATGAAAAACGAACTAAATTACAATTTAAAATTCAGAGCCCGAAATCGAGGATCTGATACCAGTTGTTGGGAAATTAATTGCACGGGTCTATTCGGGATGAATATTTAAATACAAATTTAATTCTAACAATTATTACTAGCATGAATTAATCCTATATTAATTCAAATAATAATTCAACAACAAATCATGTATATAAACAGTTCACATAAATCCTACGCATGCGGAATTGCTACGGGTTTACGTGAACTAACCTCTTGGAGTGGCAATGGTCTCGTCGATAAAAACACACCAAAAAGCCTTCCCAAGTATTCCTAGTAGTTGCTCGTCGTCAATCCTGTGGAAGGAAGCTCGCGAACAATTAACAAAAGGGAAAATAAAAATTTGTTGCACCACCTTTGTGGATTTACTAATTTTTCCAGCACATGGAATTGTACACTCACAATTGAGGTTTTTCGAAAATACACAATCTGTCGACGTTTCAAAATATTTGATATTTTATCGACGCTGATATTTTTCCGAAAAACCAATTTTCGTGTTCACCTGGGGATGAAACATTCATCCCCTATTTATAGATAGGTGGTGGCCGATTTTTTGTCATGGAATAGGGAGGAAAAAATCTTTTCTTGATCTCCAAGAAATCTTGAATATATCTCCTATATTCTTTTCTCCATAAAATATTCCATAAAATCCAACATTCTCTTGTTATGGTTATTTTCGAAAAAATAAGGATAAAGATTCCAAGATTTTGATCTTTTTGAATTTATGAGATATACCTGTATTGCAAGAATACATATCTTCCATAATATCTTTTCAAGAAAATCAAGAAAATCTTTCTTTCCCTTATTCTTTCAAAATTTTCGAAAATAACATATAAATAACCAAGTGGGAGATTTCTTGAATTTAATGAGATAATCTTGTATTTCAAGAATACATATCTTCATTCCATAACAAAATTCAAAGAAAATCTTTCTCCCCTTTTATTTATATTTTTCCAAATTAATGAGGAAAAATAGCAACAAAATTTATTTTATTTTTAAACACCTTTTTCAGTTATTGGACTTTATGTTGGGCTACTTGAGGGGTCTTTAGGAGAATTAAGATTGGACCTTCCAATGGATCTTGAATTATCAATATTGAGCCACAATATTATTCAAGCCCATAAATATTAATTAATCCCACTACATAATTAATATTTTACTATCCATCTTAACCCATATTACAGTCAATATGGCTCCCGGTTATTATTTTCCGTGTTTAAGATTATCTAGCCCATTAATTAATTCAAGCCACTGAAATAGCTTTTCATTAATTAATATCTTTTATCCTTGGTAAAGGAACAGTTCAACATTATTATCCATACCGAAAACTAGTTCCACTTGCAAGATTTGGTATGATAAAACTTATGAACCTCCCAAGGGGGCAAATCGAACAAGCGTACTTGCACACGATTCTCCGTATTAAATCTTAGCAATCGCATGTGACCAATAATATTGCCCAAGATATAAAGTATTGAATCTCGTTAATTCTCTACCCGTAATAAGTCAAAGCAATAATTACTAACCACACGCGATCCTATTTAAGGATTTAAGATTAAGAAATAACGAACCACCGAGGTCTAATTCTTCCTAGTTGGATTCAAGAATTTGTCCTCCTCAGAGGTCCTCTTCAAATTGCACTAAACATGCACTAGTGTAATCTCTTGGTCAAGACAAGCCAATCCGAGCCTTACACTTCAACCTTTCACGATGGATTGTTCATTTCCATCTAGGTCGTGAGTGGTGTACTTTTTTGGTTACAAGGGATCATTAATTTAATCTTTCGTGATCGGTATCACTAAATTAACTACAATGTAACACGTCTTATTTATTGAACAATTATGCAGTAAATATATGTAACATTCGATGATATTTAAAGCATCAGTGATAAACAATTTATTTCAGTAAATAAGACCGAAATTCAGTTTGATTATACAAAGTAAAAGCACACTTTCCAGTATAATCCCAACAGTTACTAGTGTCAGACGCCCGAATCTTCCATGTAGCCGTCCGATTCCCTTCCCCATCAACGACCACGATAAAACAACAACAAGACTTGGGCCGCGATGCGCGAGCCCAACTTATTCACGAAATAAAATAAACTAACGGCCCAAAGTGAAATAAACTAATGGCCCAGGTAACTCTGGCCCGGTTTATTTGAGATAGGAGAGTCGCAGAAATGTAAAACGCGACAATATGACTAAGTCTTGTACGCATTTAATTGCATCGTCCACTCATAGTGTATTTTTGAACCATGCAATTTATTTATACTGAATCGTTCAACTATTAATATGGAAAAATAATTGAACGATTCAATGTACATAAGTTGTATTTTTCAGTATAATAAATTGTACGATTTTAAAATGAATTATGAATGCTCGGTGCACCTGAATGCATATGAGACCTATATAGAAAATTTATTTTCATATAAGTTATGAATGCATATGAGACCTATATTGAAAATTTATTTTATATAAGGTATGAAAATAAAGTTGATGGATAAAAAAATAAGGGCATGTTTGTTTTGAGACTATTCCGGACGGACTTTGGACTTTACAATTCCACATACCCATTTAATACAATACTAAAATCAGGATTTCAAAATCCAATTTAAAACCTAACCTAAACCCTATATCTGCACCTATTCACATTAATAATAATATTATCACTTTTACACAATTTTCAACACAATACTCAATCATTCAATCATTACTATAATAATATAATAATACAAATCAATCAATTTTTTTACAATTCTATATAATCATACCCTATAAAATCTCAAAATAAACATACAATTTTACTATTAATTAGGATTTTAAAATCCTAAATTTTAAAGTTCAGGATTTCCCCGCCTATTATAAGTCCAAAACAAACACACCTTAAAGGAAGAAAGAATAAATTTGGGAGAGTGTGAGTGTATAAATATTAAAAGCGTTATTATTTAGAAAAGATATTATTCCCCAAAACCCCTCTCGGACTCTTGTCCCTTTCACACTCCCTCAGTCCTGCTACTTTTGAACACAAGCACACTCTCTCTCTCTCTCTTTTTAGCAGACGAGTGAGACCTAATTGAATTGTTTGTTTCTCTCCCAAATCTCAATAGTTGCAGAAGAGGAGATATGAGAGGGCCATTAGGGCCAGTGATTGGGAAGTATCCATCATCAAGTGATGCTAATGCTAATGGCGGAATGGGGAGTGGCAACAATGATATCATAAAGCACAACAGAAAATGCAGAGATGTAGTCTTTCTTGTGATATTCATTGCCTTCTGGGTCGCAATGATTGTTAACTCCAGCTTTGGTTTCAACCAAGGAAATCCATTGAGGTAAAACACCAGATTTACCTTTTGCAATTCTGATCTATTTCTTGAAACAGAAATACTGTATTTGCCCTTTCCCTTTGAGAGTTCAGTTCAGTTTAGCTTCTTCATCTTTTTCTTTATTTTTATTATTCATTTTCCTTTTTGGATTTGAAATATTGGGGTTCCCTCGAATTATGCTATTTCCCATCTTGGGTTTTTTCATTGAGATGCATAGAATTGTCAGTCTAAGATTTAGGGACCAGAATCTCTTTTGGATTACAAGTTTGGAACCCTACTTTGTGTGTTTTTAATATTATATAAGTAGTAATTACATTCTTATTTTCTCCTCATAAATTGATTTGATTACTCTGTGGCAGGCTGAACTATGGACTGGACTATAAAGGGAATGTTTGTGGCGACAAACATGCTGACCGGGATCTGCGAGAACTGGAGCTCAGATATTGGTTAAACCCTAACCAAGTTTATGAAAGTGGGGTAAAAAATAGCAAATTCCTGCTCTCAAATGCTCGGAGTATTTGCTTGATGGACTGTCCTATCCCGTCCGAAGATTCACTCAATTGGGTGTGTGACTATCCGGAGGGAGATATTCGTCTTTCGCTTGATGACTGGATTGATAGGAATTATGATTATTTTGCCGATCTCACGCCTGAGCTCAGGAACACCTCACTTCAGCTTCAGGGTCCCTGCTACCCAGTAATATTTCCTAGTGTCAATGGTAAATTTGTATAACTATTTAGCCTAGCAAATTCTATTTGATTTGTTCTATTTCTTTGTAGATAGCATCAGCAATTGACTTGAAAATTGAAATTCAAATGCTACTCTTCAGTTTATTGGTCCTGCCAGTTCATTGCACGTGCATCGAATGTATCGTTAAATCATTGGGAACAGATGGGTGGAGTGAAAGTCATAGAGGACATTGCAATTGATCAATCTGTCCACAAATCAATTAATTCTCGGTCATCAGTACTAAAGGTTAGATGATTTCTTCGAAGCATTTAATTCTGTATTGGATTTGGATTGGTCCGTTACTGAGCAATCGTTTTTTCCCTTTCTATTTAGTATAACATTCCTGATAAATAGGGGTTCTTGCTTAATAATTCTTCATATTTATTATTCTCTATGCAATACCTAATGAGAGTACCATCTTCATGAAACTTGATGGTCAGTGGATTTATCTAGATTTAAAATGGTCTTTTTTGCTTCAGTTTTCTGAATTAATTTGGCATTTTATTTCTGAAAAAATGTGGAGTTTTATTTAAAATGACCTTTATGTCCATTCACAGAGATACGTGGCTGATGTTGGGAAAGCTTGGCCTGTGCTGCTTGTTTGCGGAGGATTTTTGCCGCTGTTCCTGTCTATCATATGGCTTTTGATGATCCGTCATTTTGTTGCCGGGATGCCATGGATTACAGTCTTTCTTTTCAATGTCCTAATTGTATCTGTGACGATGTTTTACTATTTGAAAGGTTAGAATATTTATTATCTGTTGACCATTCTCTAGTAGATCAAACTTATCCTTCTGGTTTCTCTAGGTCTATATTTGATTCGTTATACTAATGTTAGGTATTCACCAATAACACTGGACAGATAAATTCTGAAGTATAACTGTATAAGAAATGGTAATCATAGCACAACCAGTCATTCTCTTCAGGTTCTTAATTAAAGCCTCAAAGTCAGCGGAAGAAGGGCTAGCATTACATAACTACTTAACATATTATAAATTTTAATACATATTCATATAATACTTATCAATATTGACCTGCTGTGGGCATACAACTTGAACATATGGATGTTGGTTAGTAATATCTGCAGTTGGTATACTTATGTGCATGGCTTGAGTTTTACGTTTACAATATTAGCCTCCTTGATCTTCATGTGAAGCTCTTGATACAAAATTTCTAAAGCAAAACCAAGGTTGAGATGAGTTCAACAGCTTTTCTTAAAGATGTTGTACACATTGTTCCTAGAAGCCCAACACCAAAGAAACCTCTCTATGTACTCTAGAAATTATATCCTTAATTCTGTTGGCTTTTACATTATCAAAGACAATGAGCTATCACAATGTCATAACTGTGTGTGTTGCTTTTGTTTCATTTGATCTTCAGCTTTGATTTTACTGACATCTCCTAATTACCTTTGAAACCCTTACTTATATGTCCATGCAAATTTATTTTATTTCTTTCCTAGTTGTAGTTATGAATTTTATGTTGATACTTTCTGTATTAAATGCTACAATTGAAATGCTTTTTCTGCACCCTTCAGCTGGATGGCTTGGAAATGATGCTATCTCCCCAATCATTGGTGAGCATGACCCGTATTATCATGTGTCAGCAAGGGTATGATTTATTTTCCCGTCGCTTTTACAAATTAAGTGTTCAATTCCCTTAATTTTGGAATTCAGGAAAATTAGTTTCAAATCTGAGGGAAACTAAAGTGCTAGGTTTATTCCCATTTTGTTTTTACTGTAGCTATTAACTTAATCATTATTCTCTTGTCAATTTCCTTGGTCAGGAGATAAATCACCTTCATGCAGCTGCTGTTTTCATGACGGTTTTGATGATTGTCGCTTTCCTATCCTCCGTTGCCATAGTTCGTCGCATCCTTATGGCAACATCTGTCCTCAAGGCAAGTTATAATGATATCTTTTTTTTTTTAAAGAAAATGTTATAATGATATCTTCATAACAATGAAAAGATCCAAAATTTTTATATGGAGTAACGCAATTGTTGTTTATTGTGTTACCATTGAGTCTATTTCCAAAGCTTTTCAACATATGCAGTGGTCTGTGTATTGTTAATTTGTTATGCATTAAACCTAGACATCAAATCCTCGCTACTTTGTGCTTAAATCCGTGTAGAAACTTGTTTGAGGATGCTTAAATTATAAAAGCAATTGAATTGTATATGTTGTAGTCATCTCTACTATTAGGTAAGTATGTAATGCAAAACATTTTATTCAGAAATTGGCTCACTTGAGTTGCGAAATTTGGGTCAGACCATGCTCTATCATTCTTTAAATCCTCTGTCAGGTTATGATAGCAATTCATTTGTAACTATCTATCTATTCGAGGCTTGAAGAATAAAAACATTAATAAAGATAAAAGTTATCAATTAGAGCCCTATAAATATAATTGTTTGGCATGTTATAATTTTTAGTAATTTAAATAAAATTTTAAATTCACAATCTGAAAAATTATGATGATTATTTTCATATGCATGAGAATAATTAAATCATCATATATTATTAAAATTATGAATTACAACATGCCCTAATTTGTGCGTCTTTGATTGATATGATTTATCTTTTAGGCCTTAAATTGATGTTTTGATCTTTTAGATCCAAATTGATAGTTATTCTATATTTTGGGTCCTAAATTTACAAAAATCCAATAAAAGTTGTCCTGATCATAGTTCACCCCGGAGAAGTTTTTGAATTTTGAATGACAATTTCATTTATGTATATTAGAAAAGAACTCCCTCCCTCTTTGTGCATTGTAAAAAATGTTGTTCGGTTTCTTGTTTATATCATCTCTGATGTTTCAACTTAAAATTGTAGGTTGCTGCTAAAGTGATTGGAGAAGTGCAGGCATTGATACTTTTCCCAGTTATACCATATGCCATACTGGCCATTTTCTACATGTTTTGGTTATCGGCTGCTCTGCATCTTTTTAGTTCTGCAAGTGTGGTGCAAAATGATTGTGGTGCTAATTGCTGTGCTTATGATCTTAAAGCAAAGAGACTGAGCTGTAATAGTTGCTGTGGCTATACCCTCCATTACACTTCTCATATTGCTGCAGCCATCCTTTTCCACCTATTTGGTGGCTACTGGGCCACCCAGTTTTTCATAGCATGCTCGTCAACCGTGATTGCAGGTTCTGTTGCTTCATATTATTGGGCTCGAGGAGAAACGTCTCAGGTCAGCCAGCCCAGTATTGATGATGATGATATATACTCCCTCTGTCCCGGTGTAATTGTCCCGTTCTTTTTGTTGTTTTGTTTTAAGGAATAATAATAAAATAATAAAAATGAAGGGTAGTGTTGGGTATTGGGAGAAAGGAAAATGGTATGTGGAGTAATGAGTTGAGTAGTAAGTGACATTTTTTGTAATATTGTGTGAAAAGTGAGGATAAAAATTATGGATAGTGGAGTTACTTTTTTCTTTTATGGAATGTGAAAGTTATAGTGGGACGTGCATAAAAGGAAAGCGAGCCAGTTATAGTGGGACGGAGGGAGTATATATATATACACACATTATGAATGCAGCAGCAAATAAACGGTATATTTGAAATGCAGGCTGAGATCCCCTTTCTTCCTGTTTTTACGTCAATGAAGCGGCTCGTAAGATATGGTCTAGGATCCATTGCTATTGGTTCTTTGATTGTGTCTTTCATCGAATCAATACGATTTATACTTGAAGCTCTTCGTCGTAAGCTTAAGCTCTTTAATTCCATGCCCGAAAGCTGGTTTGGGAAGGTGATGTATCAAACTTCACAAGGCTGTTTGAAGTTTATTGGGTGCATAATCAAATGTGTGAACCGTAATGCTTACATAATGGTAAGTTCACATCATTAAATGCTGGCCCAATATGAACGAGAATGAGTATGCTTAAAGATTGTTTGTTTTTGGCAGATTGCAATAAGTGGGAAAGGTTTCTTCAAAGCTTCAGAGGTTGCTACAGAATTGATAATGAGTAACATCCTTCGCATTGGGAAGGTGAATGTGATAGGAGACGTGATTCTGTTTCTTGGGAAGCTGTGTGTGAGCCTGACGAGCACTCTTTTTGCTTTCCTGATGTTGGACACTCACAAATACAAATCCGCACATAACAAGATCTCGTCTCCGCTCTTTCCTGTATTGGTACGCTGCGAATCATTACTTTATTTCAACATACACAATAGTCGTTCCTCTTTATCATTGGTGGATGCACTTAGAGGCAATTGCCCCACCTCAATTTTTGGTGCGAAATACCGTATATACCCTCAAAATTTTTAAAATTTAATAAATACTTTTAACACTATAAAAATTAGTAGTGTAAAAATTAGACACGGAAATGAATGAAAGAATGCTAATTTAGCAAACTGTCATGGTCAGTTGTAATTCAAACTATTAATTAATTACCAAATTATTTTTTATTTTATTGGTTCTTTTTTGTCCTGCTCCTTATGATGGATCAGATCAATCTTCTGTCTTCCACAGGTTTGTTGGGGATTTGGTTATATAGTTGCTACTCTCTTCTTTGGGGTGGTGGAAATGTCTATTGATACTATAATCCTTTCCTTCTGCCAAGATTCCGACGAACACCAAGGAACTGCGCAGTATGCTCCTCCACTCCTCATACAAACTCTCGACCACGAAAATAATGAAATGCAGAGATTGACGCAATGAATCGCCCTTCGTGCTCTTCTACATTAGTTAGATTGCTGTATCAGAAACACGAGACTTGCTCACTTTTCTCATGCAAAACTCATATTCTTTTACTAACTTTTGGTTTTGCCCCACTCGCTGTTTTACCCCATTATGTTGTATGTACATAAAATATGTATTATGAGTTAGATTGATTGAATTATTGGTTAGAAAAGAGTTTGGGAATACATACTTTATTTATTCACCCATAAGTAATCTCTATATTAAGGCTGTGTTTGGTTGGCAGAAAATTCCCATGAACAAGATGTGTATGGACATTTTCAGCCATTTGGGGGGTGATGTTGTTAAATGATCGACATGAAATTCACTGTGGCACTTAACAAAAGAAACAGGGAAATTTTTTGAAATACCAATTTTCAACTTCCCCACCCCTCTTGCACACAAAATAGTGTCAGGGTGTGTTTGATAGGGGAGATGATTTACTGGGGTATAAATAATAATGTAGAGATTATTTTCTTAGGGTGAAGGGAAAATTTGTAGGACACGTTTGTTTTCGGCTCGAGGTGGATGAGACAAATTTGGATGGAGAAAATTTTATGAATAGTAATCTGTGTGTTTGTTTTGTGTTAAATGTAGTAGTGATAGATGAAGCTTTATAGTAATCTGTGTGTTTGTTTTGTGTTTGATATGGTAGTGATAGATAGAGTTTTATGTCAAATCATTGCTTTTTAATTATAATGATGTATTATTTTATTGTTGTTAATTAGTGTGGTAATGATTATATATGAAAGAAAATGTAGGAAAAATATGAGAGATAATGAATTGTTGTAAGAAAAGTATGAAAGAGAATGAGTTGGTGTAAGAAAAATAGTGATGTGATATTTTTAGGGTATAGATGTATAATAAGGGTGAATGTGTATTTATTTGGATGGAAGATTGGATGTGCAAATCTGAAAAGTGACCGACATCCCCCATCTGGATCCCTAGTGGAAAACAAACAAACATGCCCGTAGTGTTTGATAGAATGTAAGCGGAAGTCTTATAATTTAAATGACTAAGTTTTGTATGCATCTAGGTGCACCGTGCACTCATAGTGCATTTTAGAATCGTGTAATTTGTTATATTGAAATATGAAATTTGTTTACACTGAAACGTTTAATTATTTTTTCATATTAATAATTACACGTATCAATAAAAATAAATGTACGGTTCTAAAATGCACTATAAATGTACGGTGTACTTGGATGTACATGAGATCACTTATTTTAAATATGAGCATCCGGCAAAAGGAGATAATTGATTACATAAGGCGTGAATATGATTCCCACTTTCCAATACTTGATTTTTTAAAGTCGAGTAGTCAGGGTTGACGTCGTGCAATTTTGATTTCTCATCATCCTCCAACCAATGTCCCTCCTCGTAAACTCACTTTTGGAAGGTGCAGTTCTAGACAAGCACCTAAGATAAAATATATAGCATTTGTAAATTTCAGTGATTATTTATTGTACACAACGAATTCTCTCTAGCTAATTCCATAAAAAAAATATCCATATTATAAACTAGACAAGATCATGGATTGTAACATATACTCCCTCCGTTCCAATCTTAACTATATTTTTTTTGTTTAAGGCGTCCTAATCTTAACTGCACATTTCCTTAAATTGAAATATTCACTTTATCACATAAAATACTAATAAACAACTCTTTTTATCCTCAACTACCCATCACTTTATCATATAAAATACTAATAAACAACTTTTTATCAAGGGTGCAGAAGTCGGTAATCGGAAGTCGAGCGTTTTTCGACCGCCTAGCGCCTAGGCGCCGCCTAGACTTCTCACATATATATATTTTTTTATTTTCCAAAAAAAATCATACATATAATTAAATGAATAAAGCTCAAAGGCCCAAACCTTTGTTAATGAATAGAGCCAACAGGCCCAAAACTTAGTCTTCAGCGCAAGATTAAAAAAGAACAGAAGAGGCGTAAATTAAAAGAGAAGAGAGAGCACCGCTGAAAAATTCCAAAACCCTAATCCACCATTTCCGCCGCCGCCCCCGCCACACCCGCCGCCGTGCCCGCCATCTCCCTCGCTTGACCATCTCGCTCACTCAACCATCTCCCTCGCTCGCCCCGCACACCCATCAGTCCATCACCCATATGTTTCAGAGGCGCCTCGTCCGCCCGCAGGCCGCCTCCGCTGTTCTCGCCCAAGATGTTGTTGCAGTTGCAGGCTCCCCGCTGGTCGATTTGGCCCGATTTGGCCCGATTTTTCACTTCTTATGCAGTTGCCCGAGTTGACCGATTTGGCCGCCTAGGCGGCGACTATTGTTGGATCCGACTTTCATGGCCGATTTTCCTAAAATCGCGGTGGCCGGTGGCCGCCTAGCGCCTAGGCGACCGCCTAGCCCGATTTCTGCAACCATGCTCTTTATACCCCAACACTTTATCGCTTTTTCTTAAACTTCGAGCACCTAGTAAACCACCAGTTAAGATTGGGACGGAGGGAGTATTATATTTGAACTTTTAATATGTAAATATAGATATTTAATTTTTAACACGTGTATTACTGTTTTAAATTATATTTTTTATCATGCATTTTAAAATTTAAAATAGAGAGAATATAAAAAAAAAAAACAAAGCAAAAAAAATTATTACTATTTCATTGAAACATATCATATTTTTAAGGTTAGAACTCTTGTGAAATATTGCACAATAGTGATATGTGCAATACACCACAATTAAGGTAAAATAAACAAAAAATCGCGGGTCAGCGAGTCAGATGCGGCAGGTCGAGGCGGGCCAGGGCTGTGGGTTGGGCGGATGTTGGTCCCGAAAAACCCGATTTAAAACTCGTAAAATCTCAATGGGAGGTGACTTTAAAATTTTTGTGAACGTGTTATGCAAATTTGCTAAAGTATGTATGACAGTTAATATGAAAGCAAATAAGAACACACGTATTTTTATAGTGGTTCGGAGTCCAACTCCTACATCCACTCTTCCCTTCATGGGTCACTTCCTTAATCCAAAGGAAACCTTAGTTTACGGTGTTAGGCACACCACCATACATATATTTATATAGCTCTCACTCAACGGGACTTATCTCCCTCACGAGATTGCCTACGGGACTTATCTCCCTCACGGGATTGCCTATAGATATTTAATGAGTTCTCACTCTCTCGGGACTTATCTCCCTGACGGGATTGCCTACTTAACTACCTCACTTAACCACTAATTCTTTCTCAAGAAAGGGTTTGTGTTTGGTGTTATTTCCTACTAGGTGAGATTTTTTCTTACATTGTTTTAGCCTTTAAGCTAAGGTTTGGAAAATCTCTCTAAACTTAGGATATGACATTTATGCTTAGATATAATGAAGAACACTCTTGGGTAAATTTGGATATTTAATGCTCTGTGTTCTTGAATGGAGATGCTTGAATATTTGGCTTTATTCTTCACTTTGCAGCATCCTCCATTATCTTCTTTTGAAGATAGTGCAATGTATTTATAGTGTAGATTTGAATATTACCGTTGGAGAGTAAATTCAAATCCATACTAATAATTTTCCAGTTTTTCTTTGTCCTTTTGCACTGTTGCTTGTAGCTTTATGTCACATCCATATATGTGTTGTCACCTTCTCATTGGCCAGCTTTTTGTGTGTCTAACGGATCTGATCAACTCGTCTGATTTCTGGTCTGCTGATTTCTGATATGCTGATTTATGATCTACTGATTTCTGATCTGCTGAAATCTGGTATGCAGATTTATGCTCGCCTGATATGATCAGCCTCGTCTTCTCTTGATGAGTTCCCCCTCAACTTGTTACCTGTAAAAATAAAACTAAGTCTAGAAACACAAGCTTTCTATACAACTTAGCTTGTCCTATTACAAGATGTTTTGACATAATAATCAAAACTAAAATTATCCCAACAGCGGACACATACATATTTATAGAAGAATATCTTTATCAAAAATGTGTTGTAGCCTAGTGAGTTAGATTTGTTGTTAATGTATTTGGTCGTAGGTTCAATTCTTATTGAGCACACAATTTTTGAAATAATTTTTTTTGTAAAGTTTTTGTGTGTTACTATATCTATGTGTAAGTGTTACTACATTGTTATATTGAAATAACTTCATATCTTACGTAATACGCATTAAAACATAACGTAACACATTGTTGTTCATATTGTAACACATGAGTATTCACATAATATTACGACGACATGTATACAATGTTATATATTACTAAAAAATAAGTGTTACTACATGAACAAAAAAGTGTTAACCTATGAAGAAAAATGTGTTGCCACATGAACAAAACCAGTACAAGTGCGAAAAGAAATTCTCAGTCCAAAATTACAGATTTAAAGAACAACTTGATGTGTTACTACATGAACAAAAGATTGTTACCCTGAACAAAAGAGTGTTACTACATGAACAAAAATCAGTACAAATGCGAAAAAAAAATCATCAATCCAAGATTACAGATTTAAAAAATAGCATGAGAAGAGTGCAGAAGGACCTGCAAATTTGTGAGGATGAGAAAACTGAAGAAATTGAGAAGAATATGGAAGTGGAAAAAGAAAAAAACAAACAAGAGAAGAAAAGGAAAAACCTGAAGAAGCAGCGCCTTGAAAATCAAAACTGAGATCTAATCGCGTTTGTTGCGATGTAAGGAAGAAGAAGAAATTTGGCGGCTGCGCGACGCAAGGAAGAAGAAACCCTGCCCGACCCACGTGTTGCAGACCAAAAAAAAAAAAAAAACCAATTAACTTGTAATTGCACATATGGCTTGTATGCAATATTACATACAAGTTTTTGTCTATTTTCAAAAGGTTATAATGATTACTTATTAAAGCGATTATCATTTTTATTTAGACATTTTTACTTTTCAACTAAATAAATATCATTTTTTAAATAGTGATATTTCTCATTTGAAAAGTGAGTAATTTTATGTGATAAGTGATAACTATTCAAATAATCACTTTAACATAGCAATGATAAAATTAATACTTTTTCTTTTTGTTGAAACATATCACATTTTGTCACGACCACTCATATTTAATCCAACAAAATACGAATATAAATATAATTTAACTTGTAAATCTAATATAATTTTTTTTTCTTCGAACATTATAACATCAACATCATTTTACACCCAAAATAACCTGCTCGCATTCACACACACACACACATATATATATATATATATATATATATATATATATATATATGTATGTTGGGATATTTTAGTTTTGATGAATTATGCCAAAACATTATCAACTTGTGTTATTGAAGTTGATTTACAGATAACAAGTTGAGGGGGAACGAGAGAACAAATTGAGGGGGAACTCACGAAATTAGATGTAGATGATCGAGATCAGACGAGGCTGCAGACGAGACTGATCGAGATCAGATGAGTAAGATGAGTTCCGGAGTTAACTGATGAGCTGAGCAAAATCAGAAGAGAAGAAAAGCTAAGCCAGTTGATCGGAAGATCGATGACCGGATGACCGATCGAGATAACCGTAATCAGACTGATCGATGATCAAGAATGCATTTAGCCGATCTGGTGATCAAAAGAGTTGCATAAGTCGACGTAAATAAACCGGACCGTAAGATCGTAAGAGAAGGTTGCAGATCAGAAGAGGAGCAGATGAGACTGATAGAGATCAGACGTGATTGAGATCAGATATGAAGATGAGCAGATGATCAAAATCAGACGTGATTGAGATCAGATGTGCTAAACTGATATGTTAACCTAATATGCTAAACTGATGTATTAATCTGATGTAGATAAACCGATAGGCTCGACTGATGCTATATCGATCCGATCATGTGAGCCGATCAGATCGGAAGAGAAATCGACATCGAAACCGTAAATCTGATACCAGATCGGGAAAGAAGTCATCAAGAGAAGTCATCCGAAGTCATATTCACCGAGAATCGAACGCTGGCGATGATCGGTTAGCCTCGAAAGCTAGTGACATGAGGGTCAGGATGTCTGAAGTCAGAAGAGCTGAACTCAGTTAGCCTGAGTGTCAGTATGCCTGATCAGACAAGGTCCGCTGAAGAGAAGTCAGCTGAAGGCTCAGATAGACCTGAAGGCTTAGATAGATCAAGACATCGAGACTCGAGAGAATCTGAATGATTCTAAGGCGAGGAATCGAGGAATATAGCCCGTTAGAATCACCGGCGTGGACCAATGAGAGGAAGACAACCACTGGAAAAGTCGCAGAAGAAGTTCTAGAGAATAGTATGGATTTGAATGTGACTCCTTCCAACGGTAACATTCAAATCCACACTATAAATACAAGATCTTCCTTCATTATCAGGTGTGGATGCGTGGAGATTATAACACGAGATGCTACAGAGCCAAAGAGAGTTATACCCAAAGCATTCCCACCCTAGAACACAAGTCTGTAGATATACAAATATGTTCAAGAATGTACTAGAACCCAATCTAAGCAACCCACGATGTATTCTAAGCTTAGAGAGATTTTCCCAACCTTAGCATTGAGGCTAAACAAATGTAAGGGAAAATCTCAACCTAGTTAGAAACCAAACAAACCTTACCCAAATCAGTCGGTTAAGTTTGTAGGTGAGTGTGAACTCGGTAAACATCTAGCAATCCCGAAAGGGAGGGTAGGCAATCCCGAGTGAGGGTGATAAGTCCCGTTGGAGTGTGAACTCGGTAAACATCTATAGGCAATCCCGTGGAGGGTGATAAGTCCCGATTGGAGTGTGAACTCGTTAAATATCTAGAGGCGAACCCGAGAGGGTGATAAGTCCAGGTGGAAGGAATTTCCCTAGGAACAGGGAGAGTGGATGTAGGAGCTTGAGCCTCCGAACCACTATACTTTGTTGTGTTGTTTACTGCTTTATGTTCTTATCTTGACATATGCATTCGATTATAAGCAAAACACAACACATGAGCTTAAAACGCAAAAATCTGTAATCACTCTGCCCTCACCCCTGTTTTATATGCACCGTTTTGAAATGTTTTGCTTCCGCACGCGCAAAATGGGTTTTCCACCGGGACCAACAATATATATATATAGTAGTGATATAAAATCAATTATCCGGTTTTTTATGGAACCAGATTAATGAGGTGTCATGCCAACTCATCATTTACATAATTAATTATACTCAAATAAATTATAGAATATTTTATAATATACTATACCCTAAACCATAAACCTTAAACCCTAAATTATGAACCATTCAAATTGGGTGAACCATGAACCACTCGGGCCGGGTAAAAAAAATTGAACTGAACTGAAAAATAAAACTGAACAGAATATATATATATATATATATATATTTATTTAACCGGCCCGGACTCAACCCGGCCAGACTTGAACCCGACCCGAGTGGTTCATGGTTCACCCGACCCGAATAGTTCATGTTTAGGGTTTAGGGTTCATGGTTTAAGGAATAGTATATTATAAAATATTCTATAGTTTAATTTATTTAAGTAAAATTAACTATGTGGATGATGAGTTGGCATGACACCTCATTAATCTGGTTCTATTAAAAACCAGACAATGGGTTTTATTTCATTACTCTATATATATATATGTGGGTTTTATATCATTACTCTCTCTCTCTCTCTATATATATATATATATATATATATATATATAAGGTACCAACACACCAGCTATCCACAATCAAACTCCAAGCCAACACACTAGTACGTACTATATTTTAGATCATAACTTAATACATATCCAAAAGTGACTATATATCATAACGGAAGCAAAATAAGCCACGGTACACCCAACATGTCATCATCTATGTACACAGCCACTGAAAACCTGCAAGAGCTCCACAACTTGTCTAGTAAGTCTGTCACGTCACTACATCTCATGATTACCTACAATCCATAAACTATGTAAGATATATCTCAGTAAACAGAAATTATACATGATATGTGATTCTTTAGAATACCTTCCCATGCACTCTCGTTTGAAATCACCAATTTATTTATGAAACACTCATTAGGGCCCCTCGATACCTTTGTTATACAATCGGCACGAGCTCAACATATATATAAGGCGGTGGTGGCTCTATCGATAGCCCACGCCAGATCTCCCCGTCGCCGTTGGTCCCGGTGCAAACGAAGTCTTACACGTGTATGGGGAAATACGCGTGTTTTTAAAACTTTTTTTCTTCGAGGTCGGCTTTTGGGTCGATAATCCTCAAGATTAGGTTCGAGAAGCACAGATCGCTCGAAGTCAAAGTCTCATCGAGACAAGTGATCCCGAAGCCGCCAGATACCTCGCGATAATCCCAACCGAGTCCTCGAGTGTCAGAGATCCCGAAGTTGCTTGGATCGATAACTAACTTCATGAATCCTCAAATGAGAGTTCGGTTTGGTAATTATCTGTTCTAGCTACTTTCATCGTCTTGGAATGGTTGGCCCTTTAGTTTATACTCGCTTTTAAGCTTTTTTGAAAACCTTCCCTTTATGAAATAGTGATTAAGTTTGTGATTAGGTTATGCAACTTCGGTGGATTGATTCCAGAAACTGAAATGTCGATGAAAAGTATGCTTTCAAAATCAAGTCAATGCTGGCGATTAAGCAAGCAGATAAGGAAAGCAATAAAGAACACAGCAATTATAGTGGTTCAGAGACTCAAGCTCCTACATCCACTCTCTCTGATCCTCAGAGAAATTCACTATCAACTTCTGAGCTTTCTGACTACCTCGCGTAGCTTACTTACTCAACTCGGCCCTGAGTTTTCTGACTACTCCACGTAGTTTACTTACTCAACCCGACCTTGAGTTTTCTGACTACCTCCGTAGTTTACTTACTCAAACACAAACAAGCTTTTAGACTACCCCTGTAGCTTACTAACTTCTCCTCTAGAGTTTTCTGACTACTCCGCGTAGTTTACTAACTCTTTACAACTCTTCTCACCAACAAACACACTCCAACTACCTTCTCAAGGGTTTGGGGTTTCTTGGTTGGTTTCCAACTAGGATGAGATATCCTTTACAATGAAGCACAATGCAAAGGGTTAGGATATCTCGACTAAGCTTTGGATAATTCTTATCAAGCTAGGCTTAGTATAGTGAGCTCTCTTCAATATAGAAGCACTTGGGAAATTCTAGGTTTTTCGAGTGCTTTAACTTTTGCAAGAATATGTTTGAGCTCTTGAGTTGCGTATAAATTTCCCGTAACCTTACAATGTAGAGGGTCACCAGTATTTATAGGCATACACCAAGGTCACTCTTGAAAACTATCCGTTGGAGAGATAGCTTCGTGAGTTCCCTCTTATGGTGTGTGAGAAACGGCTATACTTAGGGTTTGTAACTCCCTAACACGCTTTAGGCAATAGTCTTTCATGTAGCCGGTCTTCACTTTTTGCAGTCTAGAACTTTTGTACATCTGACATCTTTTTTCAAATGACACATCCTTTGTCATTGTCGGTATGGTACGATTGTCGTCGTCCTCCTCTTTTTGACTTTTGTCTCCAGTTAAAGGTAGACACCTTCAACGGCTCTTTTGGTTACAAACTCTGAGTTTGATATAACCTTAACAACACTTCTGACTTAGTTCCTTTTTGTCTGCATTTGAATGTCTTGGCAATATCTAACTTTCTAAGGAATCGCGTTTTTCTCAGTATTGCATCCTTCAGATAGATATATTGATTGCCTCGGAACATTGAGGGTTCATCTTGAGCATTGATGACCTTCTTGAGTCTTGATAATTATCGTGTGCCTTCAGTATTCTTGATCTTCAATCTTCAGTCTCCAGTCTTGCGTCTTCAGAGTCTTCTGAGTCTTCAGGTCTTCTGAGTCTACTGACTGATACACTTAATCTTCGTTCTAAGTCTTGGTTCCTCAAGATATCCTCGAGTCTTGATATCTCGATTTCACATCGAGTCTTGAAACAACCAGTTTCATCTTGAAACTTTTTTTTTTCAAAAACATACTGAGTTCTTCAGAGTCTTCAGAACCTATTCTGAACTATATCTGCTGACTATACATTTTGCAGATAACATCCTGAATACTCAAACTGAATCCTGACTCAACTATCAAGATCATTCTGAACATGTCATACTCAGGGGTTTTGGGATCTAATCAAAATCATATATCTTTATTAAATTCATCTCCCAACATCGTCTTACTCCTAGGTCGCCCCTTCCGCATAATCACATAAGACGGTGGCCTACTTTGGGTAGTCCACGCCAGGATCTCCCTGGTCGCCTTATTCCCAGGTCACCCCTTCCGCATAATCATATAAGACGGTGGCCTACTCTTGGTAGCCCACGCCAGGTTCTCCCTGGTCGCCTTACTCCAAGGTCGTACCTTCCGCATAATCACATAAGAAGGTGTCCTACTCTAGTGTCACGACCTAATTTTCATAAAACGGACATTCTAAAAAGTAGTTAAAAGTAATTAACTTGGGCATGACTAATTTTGAATTTCAAATGCATAACGGTAACATAAACAACTATTTATTTGAGAATACCCTAATGATAAAGAACAACGACTATTAGTTTTGAAATATATTAACTAACAACGAAAATACCATTAATATAGAAGTCTGAAAGGAAAATTCACAAATAGTTAAAATTAGAAATACTAGAAATTCAGTCAAGCATAAACTCGGTGAGCATGCAAGCACACTCAGTGGTGTACTCAGGGGTCTAATTATAAACAGTGAAAACTCGATTTGGGCAAACAATCCCCAAAATCAGAATTACAGCTGCAAAACCAAATTAACATCCAGGGGAATACATCCCCTTAATCACAAATCCCAAATTGCCTTACACTTATTCTCACATAATGAAACAGACGAAAGTGATTTTCTTGATTTGCTAAAACTATCCATCCAATACCAAACATAGCATCTGACATAATAATCTGACATATCCAAAGTGTGTCCTAAGATGATTATTTCCATTAACAACAATAAAATTCTCAGTGTAACTTTGCATACATCATCATGGAACAAATATAACCACATATAAGTCCTATCTAATGATCAACTTGAAACCTACCAATTTGACCACATAAAATCTGTCCACACATTTCCTCTAATCATCAAAAACCATTCCCAAAGTAATCTAATCAATGTGTACAGACACCTTACACATTTATATATAGATATTCCAGAAAACAGAGTACCACAATTATAAGAAAACAATGGAGAAATAGAATAGATAGATTACCTTGCAGCTACATTAAGGAGAAAATTATCAGTAGTGAGAAGTAAGAGGCTGCAAGATGCCTTCCGCTTGATAGAAAAATCCTTTTTTTTTGTTATGTGGAAGAGGTTGATAGAAAGCTGGAATTTGTTGAGTGGAGAGGGAGGAAAAACTGAGATTGATAGAGAGCTGGAATTTGTTGAGTGGAGAGGGATTACCTTGCAGAGAATTTTTTTGAGAGCAATTTGAGAAGAAAAAGCTGCAACACAAAATCTGCTTTAGAGAGGGAATGAGAGAACTGATATTTTCCTTAAATTTTGCTGAGGGTAAAGGATGAAAAACTGCCTTGTACGTGTGAGGGAAAGGAAAAAAGAGAAGGGAATTCAAAGGTTCAGTTTGTAACTGCCATTTCTAATAATTATTAGAAAGGTAACTGAAAATTATGGAGGAAAAGAGAGAAAATGGCTGTTAGTAGTTAGGAAATTGATTAGGCTGATTTAATTTTAAAATTAAAAAAAAAATTATGGCATTGTTATTTGATTTTCTGTAATTGGTGTTTACATCTAGGTAGCACACGTCAGGTTCTCCCTGGTCGCCTAACTCTCAGGTCGCCCCTTTCACCCTCGATGTATAGTCAGTGGCCAACACACACATCATTTGATATGCATAATGCGATGCAAGACCACACAAGATATTTCACAATTCACTTAAAATTCATATATTGTCAATTACATATAAATTAATCACATAATATTATGTTTATGCATTGTAGTTGCAAATGAATTTCTACGTACCTCGACTGAGAAGAATTTGTTGGAAATATCCAACATATTGGGCTTCCACGTGTCAAATTAAATGTGTATAGTTGTCTTAAGGAGACCCAATTAAAGTGATCAACTAAAGTATAAGTTGCGGGCTAATATGAGTATTAAAATAATCATGGGCTTTATCTGTGTAGAAACCATTAAGTGATTTTGTATTTGTTGAGGGACCAAATAGAAAATATAGGAAACTTATTGTATAAGTTAAGGTTATGGTCCCAAACATCAGTAGCTTCATTCCACAATCTGTATTCTCTCTACGGAAAAGTAAAGACGGGTGAAATTGATAGTTTGGGAAATCAAACCTGTTCAATGCATAAATCAATTCATGGATTCAGGTACGCTTCCGCTTTTATGATTAATATTCTTCCTGATTCGGTTAATCATCGTATATTAATTTGAAATTGTGGCATTTATTCTTTCGCAGAATCATGAGATATATGTGGCGCTTCTTTTGTGTAATTGATTTAAGGTGTCTACGTTTCCGTTGTTATTTGGTATTAATTATTTAAGTTATAATGTTTTGGAATTCAAGGCTCTGTGCTGTTCTGGTTTTTGGGATACTACTGCTATTTTTTTTTTTTTGTGTTAATGTATCATGGTGAATTGGGATGCAGCGCTCCACCACTGCTAAGAATTAAATAAAATAAGACTTATGGTTATAGCAGATATGCGGCATCCAAGTCTTTTTTAAATTAACCATATGTGCTTCAGTAGTTTTATTGATCAAATTTTATGATTATTGGTGATTTTGGGATCTATGGATTTATATTTTGGGATCTGTGTCGTATGATTATTAATTTTGCTAATTAAAGAAAAAAAAATTGATTAAGGTTTATTAGCTCTTGTAAAATGAGATTAAATCATAAGAGAAGAGAATTATTTTCACCGTGAATTTGGTGATGCCCGGTTCCACTATTTATAATGAAAGTTTACAACAGATTTACATCGATCTTGGGTATAACAAACTTACGTAAATACAGGGAAAAATATCACAACAAATCTATACACGATTTACATCAATTTAATTCGCTCTTATCTAATTAAGGGATATCCATAGAATATTCCCTATTACCCCCTTCAAGCGAAGTGTGGGATTTTCGTCAACATGAAGCTTGGAACGTAGAAACTCGAACAATGGTCGAGCGAGACTTTTAGAGAAAATATCAGCGACCTGAAGATTGGAAGGCACATACTTTGTTTCCAACTTTGGAGAAGAGACAAGTTCTCTGATGAAATGACAATCAATGTCGATGTGCTTGGCACGCTTGTGAGCAATGGAGTTTTGACTTAGAAACAAAGCGCTTTTGTTATCACATAGCATCACGAGTCACGATGGGGGTGTTCACGGAGCTCACGAAGTAAGTGAGTTAACCAAATCATCTCTTGAGCTGTATTAGCTAGTGCACGGTACTCGGACTCACAGCTCGAACGAGCTACTATTGGCTGTTTCTTAGCACTCCAGGAGACCAGGTTTCCTCCTAAATAGATGGAGTAGCCATAAGTGGATCGACGTGTGTCCACACAACGGGCCCAATCTGCATCAGAATATCCAAGAATAGAGTAATCCGATGAAGGAGAGAAGGTGAGGCCAAAATGAATGGTGCCCTTAACATAATAAGTAAAGATACACTTAATGACCAAAAAAATGATCGTCGAAGACGGATCAGAGGGAATTGGTAGCGTGATTCACAAAGATCTGAAAGGTCGATCTTGTGATCGTGAGGTACTGAAGAGCACCTACGAGAGAGCGATATAAGGTTGGATCTTTGAAAGGTTCGCTAGTACGAACAAGAGATTCCCCTGGTGCCAAAGGTGTGGAAACCGGCTTCGAATCCAATAATGAGGCTCGGGTGAGTATGTCATGGGCATATTTTGCCTGTCCCAAGAATAGATCATGATCAATGTGTGATATTTCGAGACCGAGAAAGTAACTTAGAGAGCCGAGATCTTTGACAACAAATTTTTTGTTCACACGAGCAATAAAGTCCTGCAAAACAGATTTATTACTTCCTGTTAGAATGATATCATCAATATATAGTAACAAGAAAATAGTGTACTCAGAAGTATGCAAGAAAAATAAGGAAGTGTCTGCCCTGCTTCGAAGAAAGCCTAAACTAGTAAGAAAATTGCTGAAACGATATATAGTAACAAGAAAATAGTGTACTCAGAAGTATGCAAGAAAAATAAGGAAGTGTCTGCCCTGCTTCGAAGAAAGCCTAAACTAGTAAGAAAATTACTGAAACGATCAAACCAGACACGGGGAGCTTGACGGAGGTTATAGAGAGCCTTTTTTTAGCTTGCAGACGTGGTTTGGAAATCGCTGATCGATGAACCCTGGAGGTTGCGCCATAAGGACCGGTTTGTCGATAACGCCGTGGAGAAAGACATTTTTTACGTCAAGTTGGTGGAGTGGCCAATGACGTTGGACAACAATGACTAAAATGACTCGTACTATAGCAGCACGAATGACGGGGCTGAAGGTGTGGGAAAAATCGAAGCCCGGAATTTGTGTGAATCCCCGTGCAACCAGGCGAGCCTTGTATCTCTCGATTGTGCCATCGGATTTGAATTTCGTCCGGAATACCCATTTGGATCCAACAATATTCTCATTTAATGGACGAGGAACCAACTCCCAGGTGTTGTTTTGGTGCAAAACATCCATTTCTTCATGCATTGCGCTGAGCCAGTGAGGTACTTTAATAGCCGATTTGAAGCCCTTAGGTTCCTGAGAAACAGATAGAAAAGACAACAAAGCAGTAGAAGCCATATCCACAAAGTATTTGGGTTTAACAATACCGGATTTTGCACGAGTTTGCATAGAATGAGTGTTGATTGGTAGCACCTGTGGCGGAGCGGGCTCGGTCGGCTGGGCTGGAGCATGCTCGGGCTGCTGGGCAGGAGCGGGAGTGTGGGGTTGGGTTGGTGGGACGTCTTGTGCTGCATGGGGTTCAACGTGTGGCTGCATGGGTTGGTGAGGATTGGTGTTGGGTTGCATATTTTGGTTGGTGGGCGAGGGAAATGGGTGCGTCGGCCATTGCAGAGTCGAGTTCGAGATTTGCAGAGGTAGGGAACGTGAGGGTTGGTTGCGGAATATTTGTGGAAGGACATTTGACGAAGGGAGATATTATGGTGGAATATTTGCTGAAGGTTTTACGAAGGTAGATTAATATTATGGTGGAGTTACTATATATCTTGTTTAAGTTCAGATCATAACTCATATTGTTGGGCATCTCATGTTCCTATTGAATTTTTACTAATATTCAAGATGATTTAATTGAATTAAGAAGTCGCCAAAGTGACCTCTCTTGTGTAGATTTTTCTGTTGAGAATATTGGGACAGTTGTGTGAGTGTATATTCATGCGGGTATTAATCGGCCCAAAGGAAGATTAATATTTGGCCTGAAATCCACAAACACCTGTAATGATACATACGTGACAATTTGAAGGTTTTTCATGTGACTAATTAGTTGGCCCAAAGGAAGGCTATTAGTTGACATGATTTTATTGTTATTATTTGATCAATACACAGAGGTTACCACTTACGAGTTAATATTACTGTCCAAAGACTTGATATTGATGTTGTGTTCGGTGCCTCGAGATGTTGTCATCATATTTGAATTTATCGGTCATTTATCTAGTTGATGTAAGCATGACAATTATTTTGGTTCATTTATTTTCTCTATTTAAGTTACGTTTGCTACTTATATGTCTGTCAATCTTAGCAACATACCCATGCTTAATAGTTCAAAATTCAAGGATTGGAAATATAAATTTTCAGTTATTTTGGGTTGACTTGATTTTGACTGCACACTAAGAGTAGCAACTCACTTTTCTGACGGATGAAAGTTCTCCTAATGAAAGGAAGAATTTTGAGAAGCGAGAGCACTCAAATCGTGTTAGTCTAAAGATCACGAAGCGCAACACTTCAGAAGCCTTTCGAGGCATTGCATTTGCAGGAATCACTAAGGCCAGTGAGTATCTTACCCATATTAAGCAACATTTTATGAAAAACGATAAGGTCAAGACAAGTACGTTTTTGATAAACTTGATCTCAATGAAGTACAAGGGTAAGAGAAATATAAGGGAGTACATCATGCATATGTCTCACATTGCTTCAAAATTAAGTGCACTGAAACTCGAGATGTCTAAGGACTTACTCGTGCCTTTAGTGCTTTTATGTCTTCTTGCATAATTCGGCTTGTTTAAGGTCAGTTACAATTGTCAAAGGGAGATGTGGACTCGTAATGAGCTCATTTCATATTGTATGTAAAAAGAAGAAAGATTGAAGCAAGAAAGATCTGAGGTTGCTCAGCTGGCCATGATTTCCAAAGATAAGGAAAAGGGCATTAAAAAGAAGGCTGTTGAGAATGTTGCTACAGATAAGGGTCCAACACATTAGAAAAACAACATAACAATACTAAGGATGAAAATTGTTTCTTCTGACATGGACACAAAAGAGAAGATTGTACCAAACATCACACTTGGCGTATAAAAAAATGTATTAATCTTACTTAAGTTACTTTGGTCTGCTCTGAGGTTAAATAAAGAAATTTCAACTAAAGTATGGCACAAACACTTAGGTTATATCGTAAAATCAGAGGCTTGTGTCAGACTGTATTTTTAGACACACTCATTTTTTCAGATTTTAATCTATGTGTGTAGTGTATTAAAGAAAAACAGACCAAACATGGAGATATAAGGTGCCCAAAGAGCTAATAGTGTCTTGGAATTGATATATATGGATATTTGTGAGCAATTCCCTACGGCTTCTTGGAATGGTCAACAATATTTTGTGTCATTCATAAATAATTATTCAGGATATGGGTACCTATATCTCATTCATGAAAAATCTAAGGCACTGGACATGTTCAAAATATTTAAGGCTGAGGTTGAAATTCAACTCAGCAAAATGGACTAAATTTGTTAGAACTAACTGTGGGGGTGAATACTACTGTAGATATGACGATTCAAGAGAACAATATCCAAGACCTTTTGCTATCTTCCTAAAGGAATGTGGAGTAGTCCTACAATACACCATGCCGGAATCACCTAGTATGAATGGTGTAGCTAAAAGACGAAACAAAAACTTTAAAAGGATATGGTGAGGAGTATGATAAATCATTCTTTCTTACCAAATACACTTTGGGGAGAAACACTAAAGACTGCAACTTACATTCTCAACAGGGTACCAACTAAAGTAGCTGCTAAAACTCATTTTGGACTTTAGACTTGGCGAAAGCTCAGTCTAAATCACTTTCATATAAGGGATGTCCAACTGAGGCTAGGCCTTACAAGTCAAATGAAAGAAATTGGACTCCAAAACGGTTAACAACTACTTTGTTGGTTATTCAGAAAAATTAAGGGGTTTTAAGTTTTATGATCCCACTAAAAGGTCAATTTTTGAGACGAGAAATGAAGGGTTCTTTGAGGATGTTGAGTTTAGAGGGGGGGGGGGTGGGGGGAAATAAGGTTAGAGACATTGCTGTTGAGGAAGAATCGGTTTCGACACCTATTACTGCTTATGAAAACGTTCAGGTATTCATACCTACCATTGGAGAAGAAGCAGATTTGGAACCTCAACAAGATGATGTTGAAGATCTTCCCGATCAGGTTGATGCAATAATTCAAGAACAACCTCAATAACCTCAAGAACATGTAGAATTGAGGAGATCCACTAAAGAAAAGAGAAAAACTATTTCGGATGATTATATTGTTTTTCTCCAAGAAAATGAGGACAATTATGAATTAATGGAAGATGATCCCATCAATGTTCATCAGACCATGAAGGGTCCAGATTCTCAAAAGTGGATTAATGCCATGAACGAAGAGTATAAGTCAATACAAGACAATCAAATTTGGGATCTTGTCCCATTACCAGAAGGTTCGAAATCCATTGGTTGTAAATGGATTTTTAAAACCAAAAGGGTATCAAATAGTAATATGGAAAGATATAAGGCACGTCTTGTGGCTAAAGACTTTACTCAAAGGGAAGACATTGATTTTAAAGAGACTTTCTTTCAGGTTTTCATGAAAGACTCTTTTAGAATAATAATGGCAAAAATTGCATATTATGACTTTGAGTGACATCAGATAGATTTAAAAACATCATTTCTCAATGGTGACATTGTTGAGACAATATATATGGTGCAACCAGAAAACTTTGTGTCAGGAGATTCAAAGAATATGGTTTGCAAATTAAAGAAATTCATTTATGGACTCAAGAAAGCTTCTCATCAGTGGTACTACAAATTTCATGAAGTAGTTGTCTCGTTCGGTTTTGAGACTAATGTTATTGATGATTTTCTGTATCACAAATTCAGTGGGAGTAAGTTTATTTTCTTGGTGCTATATGTCGATGACATACTACTTGCTACCAATGATTTAAGTTTGTTGCACGACACCAAGACTTTTTTATCAAAGAGATTAGAAATGAAAGATATTGAGGAGGCCTCTTTTGTTTTAGGGATACAAATACACCGAGATCGCTCTCAAGGTATTCTTGGATTATCACAAAAAAGATATACAAAAAAAAAAAAAAAGTGCTATAAAGCTTTGACATGCATAACTGTAATTCAGGTTATACCCCTGTGGCTAAGGGAGACAAATTTAGTCTCAATCAACGCACTAAAACTGATCTTGAAGGTCAAGAAATGCTAAAGGTTCCATATGCTTCGGCTGTTGGGAGTTTGATGTATGCTCAGATCAACACAAGACCTGATTTGTGTTTTATTGTGGGTACGTTGAGCAGATGGTTAAGTAACTATGGTATGGATAATTGAAAAGCAGCCAAATGGGTTATGAGGTATTTATAGAGAATTAAGGATTAAATGCTTACATATAGGAAATCAGATCAACAGGAGATTATCATGTATTCTGATTCTGATTTCATTGGATGTCAATATCCATTTCAGGCTATGTTGGGATATTTTAGTTTTGATGAATTATGCCAAAACATTATCAACTTGTGTTTTTGAAGCTAATCTACAGATAACAAGTTGAGGGGGAACGAGAGAACAAATTGAGGGGGAACTCACTTAAATCGGGCGTAGATGATCGAGATCGACGAGGTTTGCATTTAGACCGATCGAGATCAGATGAATAAGATGAGTTCCGGAGTTAACTGATGAGCTGAGCAAAATCAGAAGAGAAGAAAAGCTAAGCCAGCTGATCAGAAGATCAGATGACCAGATGACCTGATCGATGACCGTAAGAATGCACGAGCCGATCCGGTGATCAAGAGCGCATGTCGATCGAAAAGAAACCACCGTAAGATCGTAAGAGAAGGTTGCAGATCGAAGAGGAGGCGGATGAGACCGACGAGATCGACGCGGATCGAGATCGGATATGAAGATGAGCGGATGATCAAGATCGACGTGATTGAGATCGGATGTGCTAAAACCGATATGCTAACTCGATGCTATAATCGATCCGATCATGTGAGCCGATCGATCAAAGTAGAAGAAATCGATATCGAAAACCGTAAATCTGATACCGGATCGTAAGAGAAGTCATCGTAAGAGAAGTCATTTGAAGTCATATTCACCGAGAATCGTAACACCGCCGATGATCGGTTAGCTCGAATCTTAGTGACCGAGGGTCGGGATGTCTCAAGTCGAAGAGTGAACTCGCTTAGCCTCGAGTGTCAAGATGCCCTCGACGACAAGGTCCGTGAAGAGAAGTCACCAAGGCTCGGATAGATCAAGACACCGAGACTCGAGAGAGAATCTGAATGATTCGAGAGGAACTGAGGAATATAAATAATTAGAATCACCGACGTGGACCAATGAGAGGAAGACAACCAGCCTGGAAAAGCTGCAAGAAGCTACAGAATAGTATGGATTTGAATGTGACTCCATCCAACGGTAACATTCAAATCCACACTATAAATACAAGATCTTCCATCAAATTAAGTGTGGAGAATATGCAAAAGATGCTACAGAGCCAAGAGCCTTATATTCAAGCATTCCCACCATAGAACACTGAACAAGAAATACACGCATATATTCAAAGAGTGTTCTAGAACCCAATCTAAGCAACCCACGATGTATCCTAAGCTTAGAGAGATTTTCCCAACCTTAGCATTGAGGCTAAAAAATGTAAGGGAAAATCTCACCATAGTTGGAAACCAAACAAACCTTACCCAAATCAGTTTGATAGGATAAGTTTGTAGGTGAGTGTGAACTCGGTAAACATCTAGCAATCCCGAAAGGGAGGGTAGGCAATCCCGAGTGAGGGTGATAAGTCCCGTGGGAGTGTGAACTCAGTAAACATCTGTAGGCAATCCCATGGAGGGTGATAAGTCTCGTTTGAGTGAGAGCTCGTTAAATATCTAGAGGCGAACCCGAGAGGGTGTTAAGTCCAGTTGGAAGGAATTTCCCTAGGAACAGGGAGAGTGGATGTAGGAGCTTGAGTCTCCGAACCACTATACTTTGTTGTGTTGTTTGTTGCTTTATGTTCTTATATTGTCATATGCATTCGATTATAAGCAAAACACAACACATGAGCTTAAAACGCAAAAATCTGTAATCACTCTGCCCTCACCCCTGTTTTATATGCACTGAACCGAAATATTTTGCTTCCGCACGCGCAAAATGGGTTTTCCCACCGGGACCAACAGGCTATATTTTCTATTAGCAAATATGGTTCCGACATTGTCACTTGGCTGCGTATTATAGGGACTATTGAAAGACCACTTAAGTTGTATTGTGATAATAATTTGGTTGTGTTATATTCCACTAACAACAAGAGTTCACTAAGTCAAAATATATTGACATAAAGTTCCTAGTTGTAAAGGAAAAAGTACAAAGTGGTCAGATTTCTATTAAGCATTTTGGTACAGACTCACCGGATCCACTAACTAAAAGTTTACCACCCAAGGTCTTTCATGAGCATATAACTCATGTGGGTGTTATGTTGTTTCAGTATACTTCGGTTTAGTGGGAGTCTGTATATGTCTTGTTGCTTTATATTCTAGTTTTGACACATTATTGTGTATTTGTGATAATCCTCTAGAGAAATAAAGCTTTGGTTTAGTTTATTTACACTCTGTTTGTTTGGTTTTGGTTTTCGGTTGATCTCACTAAGGATAAGGAAGGACCAATTGGAAATAGACATGTCAGATCACATTACATGTAATTTCCATGCTACACACCATGATTGATCTGTTATTGATAGAAATGATATTTGTGATTACTGATGGGTTTAGTCACGCTTAGAGTGACGAAAGTCTCCTTAGTCCTATATCAAAGCAGTTAATGACAAGATTGTTTAAGGAATACTCATACGAACGGCAACAAGGTTTGAGCTCATTTTGGTAATACACATTTGTCTGGTGTCACGTGTTTACCCTAGTGAGAGATTGTTGAAAATATCCAACATATTGGGCTTCCATGTGTTAAATTAAATGTGTATAGTTGTCTTAAGGAGGCCCAATTAAAGTGATCCACCAAATGTTAAGTTGTGGACTAATATGAGTATTAAAATAATCATGGGTTTTATCTGTGTAGAAACCATTAAGTGATTTTGTATTTGTCGAGGGACCAAATAGAAAATATAGGAAACTTATTCTATAAGTTAGAGTTATGGTCCCCAAACATCAGTAATTTCATTCCACAATCTGTATTCTCTCTACGAAAAAGTGAAGATTGGTGAAACTGACAGTTTGGGAAATCAAACATGTTCAATGCATAATCAATTCATGGATTCAGGTACACTTCCGCTTTTATGATTAATATTCTTCCTGTTTTGGTTAATCATCGTAGATGTTATTATGATTTAATTGTTTAATTTCTAACAGAATTTCGATACCTCGAACTCCTAAACCGCCTTATCAAGTCCCACTATCAAATTTGATAACAATCAACCATAAATATTACTCCAATTCAGATCTTTATTTTATATAAAATTTAACATTATAGAAAATCACATACCACGTCACTTAATCAACACTTTCTATGATTATTTTCTTTCTCCTATAATTTTATGCTCATAAAAGAAACTATAATTACCCCCTAATTATAACTGGGGTCTGACAACTCAATAAAACATATATCAGATGATTCAAATCTTTACAAATCATCATCTAAAATTATTAACTAACATATAAATTACTCCTGAAATTATAAATTTAACTAGGTGATTAACTTCTTCAAGACTGGTATATAAAACTACAAAAGTATTAATTCAACTTAGCTAACGCATATATAAAAATTTATAAAATTAAGATCTACATAGGTATCTATGTTGGTTGCACAACCTTGACGTCTACCATCTCGACCTTTCCCTCCTTCCTCTCTCTCCTTTTATTTTTCTTCCTTTCTTTCCCTACCGACCCCGCGCGCGACCTACTCCCCTTTTCCTTCTATTTCTTCTTTTGTGTCGGTACCATCGTAAGGCAAGGAATGTGAATATATTTGGGAAAAAAACATCTAGCTACAAAGTCCCTTACACTCTAACAAATTAATACAATTGTTTTTTCCTATTACAACCAACTGCAAAATCAGTCTTGTAAAGACTAAAATCTTTCTTCTACTTTCCTTCAGCCACAGACTTGACACCTCCTTGCAGCAGTGCAGTCAATGAACAGTGCCCCGCTCATGAACAGTGTTATTAAAAGTGTAGAAATTTTAATTAAAGTGTAATTTTTTTTAATTTTGACTCATTTCTTCTATTTTTTTTTCAAAACTAGGTTTAGCCCGTGCAATGCACGGGCCTGTTGTAATTTTATTTTTGTAGTCGGTCATAAAAAGTGAATGAATATATATATTTGTATTTATTAAAATACGGAGATAAATAGGTTAAGCAAATTGAAAGTAAAACGTACCTTAAAAATATGTTTGATGAGTGCTACATTAACTACCTTAAAAATAAAAAAATAAAAGGCCAAGTAGTGTCATCATTCGGACTTGCATTAATTTTCTTTTTTAAATCTCAAATTAATAAATATTTAATAATTTGAGTCTTAAAATAATAAAAAATCCAAAATGATAGAAATGTTATAGAATATTGAGAGATACATTAATGGGCGTAACTTTTTAATGTTTACGTGTATTATACATAAGTTTAGAATTATAGCTTAAGTTTTTTTCCAGTTCGAAACAATAAAAAAATATATAACATTAACATATGAAGTAAGAATGCTTATATGTTTCTGTATCATGATAATATTTTATTCATCTACCTTATTATGTATCATGGACAGAGAGTTTAAGTTGCACTTAATTACCATTTCTTAAGTTGTCCTCCACGGATGAAAGTAGAATAACCCCCAAACACTCTTAGAGGCACAACCGAGTGGTAAAACATGTGGTAATGTGGAGAGACATCCTCCGATAACACTGGTTCAGATCCCATGTAGGATAATATATCCCTCAATTTACATTCAATAGGCTTTTCCCAAAGGTTTATTCTACACGGGCATATCCCTTGATTTACATTCCATTACGGATAAAGAGAGTTTTTTGTCTCACCCTTACAAAAAATAATTAAATTCAAACAAATCATTCAACACGCAAGATACTTTTTAAAAATATTATATACGGTTAAATCAAGCTTTTGGATTAGAGAGAGTTAGGAGGTGAACTTTTGGGGCAATGAGAGCGGTGAATTCTCCAAACTGATAATATGGATTCATCTACAATTCTACACTTTCAAACAATGAAATGATTTTACAATATACACATTTGAGTTTATTAATGAAAGTTGCACCAACCGATAATATGGATTCATCTACAATTCTACACGTTCAAACGATGAAATGATTTTACAATATACACATTTGAGTTTATTAATGAAAGTTGCACCAACTGATAATATGGATTCATCTACAATTCTACCCTTTCAAACAATGAAATGATTTTACGATATACACATTTGAGTTTATTAGTGAAAGACTTTAACGTAAGATTTACATTTACAAATATAAAAAATTCAGAGTAAATAGAACATAACTATGAATATGGAATTTATCATCCCTTTTTCATCAAGAAGTCTGAAATTTATTTTTCTCTAATCATGTGTAATATATGCCTAAAGGTAGGAAATCAAGTTGAGGATGAATATAAGTTTTACTTACTAAAATAGAGGATCTTTAGTAAAAGATGTAATTCTCAAACAATTAATTCACCTTTAGACGTTATAACTTATAACAGCCTTTTTAGCAACATAAACTGACCAAAATAAAATAAACAACCTCACTCAACAATTAAAAACATCTTTAGCCCATCAACCTCAACATATTTAATTCTACTTTGCTAATTTATGGCATGAGCAGCAAATCCATCAACTTCAACATCTATATTTGCAGAGGAACGGGCATATTCAAACCTATAACATTGACATTATTCTACATTTATGAGAAGCACCTTACTTGGTGATAACATATCCCATATGTTTAGAGTAGAGATATTTTAACAGCCACCTTCCAATATAAATCAATGCCCACCAAATCTTGTGGTTGAGAAAAGAACAATGTTAAAAGCAACGCAATAGCCTTAGCATTAGTAAAATAAGTAACTCAACCACCAAATCTCAAAATATTGTTTCCAAAAAAAAAAAAAAAAAAAGGAAAAAGGAAAGGACAAAAAACTTGTCGAGAAAGCTGATGACCAACTTGAGAAGACAGAGGTCCTTGAAAACTCAATAGTTTTTGAGACGAGATCAAGGTGCTATTTGTCAATGGTCTAAAGAAGGCAATGTTTCCAATATCTGAGTTTCCAGTAAATTACATTTGCCTCGATATTTTATCATTGAACCAACTGAGGCAACAATTAATCTCGGGACTGTACAAATATTTTTCAACTACAAATTACAAAGATTGGTTCATAAACGGAAAAGACAACATCAATGACGTTAGAGCGCCTTCAAAATGTCAATATCAAAGAGAGTCCGATGAAACAAAAAAGGGAGAGTACATACATGTTAATTATAATTTTTCTGAGAAATCACTCACTTGAGGAAGAAAGTGAAATGATATTTTACAAAAATAAAAAAATATGCAAATATATCAAAAGATCCGGCGAGGACAACGGGATGACGCCAATAAGAGTGCCTACAAAATGGCTAAGAGAGTTTGATGAAAAAAAGAGATAGTTCATACATGCGCATTATAATTTCTCGGAGAAATCACTCACTTGAGGAAGAAAATGAAACAATATTATGCAAATATGTCAAAAGATGTGGAGATGACAAAGAGTTTCCTTAATTTTCCTCATTATGATCAAAGAGGTTATGGCATTTGACATCGTTTGAGTTATACACATCGCGGAGGATCTGGTTTTCTCAGCACATCTGATCCGTATGACGTCTTCATGGTTGTTATAAATCCAAAAATATGCAAATATGAGAAGAAGCGTTCATGGGGAAAACAAAAAGGCAATTGTGAGATCCAATATAATACAAACCTACAATCCTGTGTAGAAATATCTCTATCGCAAATTTAAGGCCTTGTTGCAAAGTCAAAACATAACCATTATATTCTTTCTTATTTATCAGGGCTTTTGTTTGTCATAATACAAAGTAATATTGAATATCAGAGCAACTACGTAGACCCTTATCAGTATTATTTGCGAGTTTACCACTAATTTACCAAATGATCAAAGATGTCAACAATAGAAAGATTAATTCTGAAAGTATGGTTTATTATCACCTGAATTATAATACTCATAATGATAGGTGCGCTGTTTTATTCAAGTGTTGTTTGATCTTTTTAGCATATTTCTATTTTCATGGGAAAAAATAGCAGGGTTCTCCTTTTGGAAACATATCCATGTTAAGCTCCTGTAAACTGCCTAAAGCATCAAGACTGAGATCAGTTGGTGAGTTTCTTTCAGAGGCCTGAGCGGTATCTGTCATTCTAAAAAATTATAAAGCGAATCAGAAAAGTCACTCAACGAAGAAATGAAGTAAACAAATTACACTATCTAAAAGATAACTTATTAGGGGTCATAAGTTAGAACCAAGTTTCCAGTAGCAATATCAAAATATAAACATAAGATTATTTCACTACTTACAACACAACTTTCTACCACTACAATAGCTGCATGAAAACTATTCGATTTATTTTCCATTTTTACATAATTTGGAAAGTAATGTCTAAAATTGCTATTCAACTTTCTTCAATCAACATACCTTCAGAAAAACCTTCATATAGTTCGCTTAATTTGCATCTGAACGTGATCACTCAAACTTTTCATTAGTGAAGAAGCAGACACATATTAAGCCTCAACACATTCATGTCACCAGCCAACGTCCCATAAGATAAAACTCTGACAAACATTATTCCATCTGCTCAGCTTCCCAAAATGAGGAGTACGTGGATTTCTTAATACATAAACTAATAAAATATTGTATGCCTTGTTACATTGATTATTAATTAATTTATATCCCACCAGGAAAAGTAAAAGAGGCCCCAGAAGACCAACCTATTGCAAATATGAATCTCCAAGTGCTAGAAGTTCTTGAACGTTGTCTGGATCTATCTGCATTTAAAGATGTTATAACACTGACCTTGATCAAAACCAAGTCAAGAAAAATATGCAGCTGCAAATACAATAAGTTATGGTATGGCTTTATAGATACGTCATGCTTCATTCAATTTATGGTTTCACATGCATAACTTCAGAAATTGGACAGGCACTGATAATGCAACGTTGATCTAAGAGCAAATAAACAAAAAGATATTTGAATAAATTAATTCATGAGAATTGACATCACATTTCTAACCTGAGTAATGACATCGAACAAATTCCCAAGTTATGATTAGAAAAATTACACCATTCCACATCACAAACTGAAAATAAAAAATAAAAAACCCATCATTCAAGTCACCTTGTTCAAATTTAGATCTGCTGACGAAAGAAGACCTTGGATGAGAACGGATATTCATCTTTGAATGCAAAATCATTTTAAACATGAAGTAGGAGATAAGTAAATCAGTGTTTTAAAATGAGATGACAACAAAGAGAAGGGAACTAACATTCCGACAACTTCGTAATTTGAACAATAGTAGCAAACCCTTTGTCTTCTGTCATCCAAAAATTCCAAGATTTACAACAACTGCAATATTGATAATATCCCGATATTCAAGCACACAATGCGACTTTGGTCAATTAATTATCACAGAAAATTAGAAGAAAAAGATTAACATTTATTTATTTTTCAATAATCCATGACTTTTTTGATTACTTAAGTAGTACTTGTGAAATAATCTCGCAATTCCAAAGGTTATCAAACATTATTCGGACTAATAGCGCTTGTGTGTATGAAAGAGAAAGAGAGAAAGATTACCTCCAGTGCATTAGTTCCTTTTGTCCACTAGATCCACCTTTGTCAACACCACAAATGTAGGTAACCTGTGTCAAATGCATGAATCAATATGCATTATCAAGTCATATAGCATAACCCATCCAACATTTACACCTTTTACATATCACATGGAAGATAAATCACAACTTATGGGTCTACTTTCTTTGAAAGCTCAGTAGCAATGTGTATACGGAAATCCCCATTCTCAATTGAATTCACACTTTGAAAGCTCCCTTTTCCCTTTGAGAGCCGATATCAATTTCTCCGAATTCATAAATAAACATAGGTTAAAGCACATTTAGCATCCATACATATGGTTCTTATTAATTAATCATAGAAAAATTAGCAGTTGTCAAGCGGGAAATCAGTAATTGCTCTGATAGCATACGAATTGCGTGCGCAAATTTAAACAATATGAATCCATCCGTATACCTTTTCAAAAAGTATTTCCTTGATTTCGGCCATAGTCGTCGTCGAGATGGAAAGATTGAATGGCAGAGATTGTGCTTAACAACCCCGTGTTTTCTTTCTTCTGGTACGAATTCGAATCGACAACAGTGGCGGAGGCCACCTTCATGCGTTATGAGATGCAAAGAGGCGTTTCCAGAAGATGCAGGGGGTGAGGATATATTTCTGAATTCTGAGTAGAACTGATTAAAAATTAAGCAGGGAAAATGATAGGCAGTGACACGTGGCAACACAGCAGATGAGACACTTGTCAGCATTTAGTGAATGCAACTCTCCTATTACAGTATAATATAAGATTTGCAATTTTTTAGTTGTTCAAATTTAAATGATAATAATTAATTTATTAAAAATTTCTTTCACTTTTTAAAAAAAATATTCTAGTTTGTTCAATTTTTTTAACATAATTTTTTTTCACTTTTTTATGAAAAAGATTGCAATATGCTGAATTTCATAGTAATACAATCCTATAAGGATTATATAGGTAAAGTGTTTTTTTTTAAAGAGTAGTGAAAGTTTTTTAGATAAAATGAATATTTTTGGGTATATAATGAGACTTTTATATGTAAAGTGAACTCTTTTTTTATCCAAACTAATTTTTAAATACTTTTTAGCCTCATTCTTCATTGATATGCCCAAATATCAACCAAATTTTAGGAGCCGTTACATTTTATTTGTTTAACTAAATATAAAAATGTAACGCCCCGGTATTTAAAAAGTCGACCTCTGGGGTGTCGACGTCCTAAACCCGAGTCATTACTTAGTGAACCATAAAACTGAGCTAGAAAATTCCTTTAAAAAAATAAAGGCAACGAACTTAAATATAATAAGTTGCAGTGGAAGATCTTACATATTGTTCATTTATAGAAAGATAATCGTGTTTATTACTGAACAAAATATCGTTATCCCATTTCTGACAAAAACCTCTCGACAAGTCTTGGGCATGACTCTCGAGGTATCATAGTAATAGAGTTTCAACAGGAAATACAAATTAACATATCCTCTTAATTAGAAAGCAATTCTCTCTTCTTTTTTTTATATTTTATATAAGACGGGAAGTGGGAAGCGGATTGTCTACTGCAGCTCCCGGGCATCCGCATCATATATTGAAAATGTTTAATAAGGGGGTGTGAGATAAAAATCTCAGTGGACAACCTGTACGCTGCTATATAGATTGTCAGGAGATCTGAATAATAAGGCTTTTACTCTTTTGCTCTTCATTTGATTTCGTTCTTATTCATAAATACCAGTTTTAGAGTAAGAACTTTCATATAAATTCAAAGCATAAAACAACTCATTTCACATATACGGGATGGGACGGATTACCTCCTATCACGTCCGATCCCCAACACATTCAAACAAGTGGGGCGGCACTGGTAGCATATACCACGTCCTACCCCCATTTAGCTTCCTTATATCCCCTCATTCATAAAACACAATCACGTGCATAACTCACATTCATGAAAATAAATCACATGTTCATATTCGTGCCTTTGCATATTCAAAAATGTATTCATGAGATCATTTGTATATTTCGTTAATACTTATTATGTTTGTTTCAGAAAACTGACAACAGTCCATATAACATTAACTAGATATACAGATAGTGTCACCTACCTAGAAACTTTTGAGATAAAGCTTAACTTCTTGATAGTTTAGAACTTCAAGGGGACTTCTGAGCCTCTGAATCGAGCTGCACTTTACCTAGCACAGTCCGTTCATTTAGTTTCGTTCATTCTCTTAGTTCATTAATCAGTTTCGTATCATACTTAGAGCTTTTTGATAAAAGGAGGGTACTTGATTTGTTAAAACAGCCTTACAAAGTTTAGTTCGAGTTCGATGGGGATGTCGAGACTCATTTCTTTAGTCGACAAGTTATCCTAGTGTACTATGGGTCCACAAACGGGGTTTTGGGTCTTTCGGGTCTACTCTATACTCAAGGATACAAATAAAACACTTAGTTACATAATCACAAGATAAAACCTAAATCGTTCAATCAATCTAAAGCATGCTTGTTTCTAAGAGTTTAATCATTCATTACTTCTAGCACTATCCATTCGATAAAAAGACACATTCATGCATAATTATAAAAACATACTTAGACTTACAGAAAAATTATGAAATTACAGTATGTCATATCTCTTTTAACATAAAAAAAGTTTATTAAGGCTTCCCATTCATTTGAGTTACGAAGATAAGGTACATTTGTTGGGATTATACTGAAAAGTATGCTTTTTACTTTGTATAATCGAAACTGAATTTTCAGACTTATTTACTGAAATAAATTATTTATCACTGATGCTTTAAATATGATTGAATGTTACATATATTTACTGCATAACTGTTCAATAATTCGTACATGTTACATTGTAGTTAATTTAGTGATACCAGATCACAGAAGATTAAATTAACAGTCCCTTGTAACTAAAAGTACGCCATTCACGACCTAGATGGAAATGAACAACCCATCACGAAAGGTTGAGGTGTAAGGCTCAGATTGGTTTGTCTTGACCAAGAGATTACACTAGTGCATGGTGATCTTGTTGAATAGGACCTCTGAGGAGGATAAATTCTTGAGTGAAGCGAGGAAGAATTAGACCTCGGTGGTTCGTTGTTTCTTAACCTTCGTCCCTTAAATAGGATCACGTGGGATTGGTAACTATTGCTTTGACTTATCATGGGTAGCTTAATCGAGAGAGAGATTCAATACTTTTTAACTTGGGCAATATTATTGGTCACGTGTGATTCTAAGATTTAATACGAAGAATCGCGTGTGCAAGCACGCTTGTTTGATTTGCCCTTGGGAGGTTCATAAGATTTATCATACCAAATCTTGCAAGTGGAATTAGTTTCCGGTATGGATAATAATGTTGAACCGTTCCTTGACCAAGGACAAAAGATATTAATTAACGGAAAGCTATTTCAGTGGCTTGAATTAATTAATGGGCTAGATAATCTTAAACACGGGAAATAATGACCAAGGAGCCATATTATTTGTAATATGGGTTAAGATGGATAGTGCAATATTAATTATGTAGTGGGATTAATTAATATTTATGGGCTTGAATTATATTTTGGCTCAATATTAGATATTCAAGGTCCATTAGAAGGTCCAATCTTAATTCTCCTAAAGGCCCCCTGAGTAGCCCAACACATAGTCCATTAACTGAAAAGGTGATTAAAATAAAATAAATATTGTTGCTTATTTTTCCTTGAAATTTTCGAAAATTACGGATGAAGTTGAGAGAAAGATTTTCTTTGAATTTTGTTATGGAATGAAGATATGTATTCTTGGAATACAAGATTATCTCATTAAATTCAAGAAATCCCCCACATGGTTTATCCATATGTATTTTTCGAAAAAGATGAAAATATAGGGCAAGAAAGATTTTCTTGATTTTCTTGAAAAGATATTATGGAAGATATGTATTTTTGAAATACAAGAATATCTCATAAATTCAAGAAGATCCAAATCTTGGAATCTTGCAAGGCCATATTTTCGAAAATCCATATAATAGAGGAAGTGGGATTTTTGTAGAATATTTTAATTATGAGAAAAAAAATATAGGAGATATATTCAAGATTTCTTGGTGATCAAGAAAAGTCTTTTCCCACATTGGTTTTCTACTGAAAAAATCGACCACCTCTATCTTATAAATAGGGGATGATTGTTTCATTCCCAAGTACAATTCCATGTGCTGGAAAAATTAGCAAATCCACGAAAGTGGTGCAACTAAGTTTATTTTTTTCTTTTGTTAATTGTTCGCGAGTATCCTTCCACCGGATTGTCGAGCAAGGGCTAAGGGAATACTTGGGAAGTCCTTTTGGATAGTCCGTCCGACCGAAGTCACTGCCATCCCGAGAGGTACGTTCACGTAAACCCGTAGATTTCGCATGCGTAGGTTTTACATGGCTTATTATATGCATGATATGTTGTTGCAATTATTATTTGAATTAATATAGGATTAATTCATGCTAGTAATAATTAATGAATTAAATTTTTATTTAAATATTCACCCCGAATAGATCTGTGCAACTCATTCCCCAACAACTGGTATCAGAGCCACGGTTTCGGGCTCTGAATTTTTTAAATTGTAATTTAATTCGTGGACATTAAAATTGAAATTGGATAGTAGAACTGTTAGATCTGTTTTGCAGGTATCCAATTGTCATGGATTTTAATGTGTTTATTTATGCATGCATATAAACTGTGGTTTTTTAATTCGATTCGTTCGGATTTGTTTTGCCTCGTGAGAAAATCCACGAGTAGATTAGGATTTGTTTGATTTGATCAATGTAATAGACTAGTCTAGATCTAGGTTTATTTATTTTTTGTAAATAAATTGTAACCGGATCGAAAACGAAGAGACGAAGAATTAAAGAACAAAAAAGAACCCTCTGTAGGCGTTGCGTTGGCGCTACCGGCACGAGGTGGCGCAGGCCGAGCCGCCGCGAGCGACGCGAGGAACAGGCGCAAGACTCGCGCGGGCGCTAAGACGCGCGTCGCGGCGTCTGATCAAAGCCGAAGGGACGGGCGGCCGTGACGCGGCTCGGGGCGCAAGCGCGGCGCAGAGACGCTGGGTCGCCGAGGTCGCGGGCGAGGCGGAGGCGGGCGAAGGAGATGCGCGTCGCCGCTACCGAGAGATCGGCCGACGCTGCCGATACTGCTGAGGAGACCGGCGGTTGCCCGCCCGGTGATCCGAGGCTATCGAGGTCATTCTAGGCCAAGTGGCGGCGGATCTGGCGTGTATCCCATGCCGCGAGCTTGGCGTGGCGTTTTTGAGACGAAGTATTTTTTCGAGACGAACGAGTGGGAGAAATTCGAGACGTGTTTCTTCAAGATCAAGTCAAGAAAAATCAAACCATGACAATTGGATAATTTGTGCCCAATATGTTTTTTTTACATTTTTTGATTTATTTGTGCTATCTTATGCTTTATTTAATTTGTTTAAATGTGTTTGCATGAGGGTTGCCAAATGGAAAAATCTCACCTTCAAAATTACTAAATATGTTTAAATAATTAATTGACAATTTTATTCCGGATAATAAAATTGAATTAATTTTGACCTCCATGATTTATTTATTTGTGAATTCTTTTGGAGAAATTCCCCCCACGGGACGGTCAAAAGATAGCTTTCACATGAATTCCAAACGGATGATTGTGGGTTATTACTAGTGGTGACGATGACCCTCCCCACGAGGCTCGATCAAAGCGAAATAGTAATCCTGTATTTAATCATGGTTATTACTTAGGTATAAAATTGATATGCATATACTTCCTCAAGTCCTGTCAATTTTATATTGGTCATGGGAGCTAACTATTAATGTCTGGATATTAAAGGTTTATAAATCGTTCTTGTTTGTAACTCGCTTGAATGTGTTTAAATAATGACCCACCCCACGTGGGCGTATTTAAAGCTTTTTTTGAGATGTTGGGTGATGCATGTTCATATTTTTTGAGATTTTAAATATGATGCATGTGATCGAATCTTGTGATATACTTGTCTTTATTGCATATAGTTGTTTATTTGATTCAAAGATGTAGATTACCTTTTAATCCACTGTTATTATACTTAAAGTCAATACAATATGTATGGAAACTATATTGATTGGAAATGAATTATCCTAACTGCACAAAAGCACAAGTGGATTCTTGACACACCAAAATCAAATGAGCCAACTGACGAGTCAAAACATGCGGGACTCGTCAGATCACCTTGCAAGAGATGTCGTCGCTGAAAATGGTGGAGGGCAAACCCGTAAGGGATTACGTCCTCAAAATAGATGGCCCATCTGAACAAACTTGAGACTGTAAGTGCAGATTATGATCTGGAGACTCAGATGAATTTGGTACTTCACTCTCTGCCCAAAAAGTTTTTGAGCATTTTGGCTTCGCTAGCTAATTTGTTGCAAACTTTTGGTCTCGGCAGAAATGATGATAAGGCACAAAACTCAAGCTTTGACGGCAAGTGGTCCGTCTTCATCTTCTAGGCCAAGGGTAGGCAAGATAAAGAAGAGGACCAAAGGCCATAAGCAATAAAACTCAACTGTTGCCAAGGGCAATGGTAAGATGAGGAATGCTTGTTGTGTTAAGGAAAATCCAAAGAGGAAGTGCTTAAGCTGCGGTGAGAGAGGACAATGGAGGTTTTGCCTGTTCCAACCCCAAAAGGGACGGAAAGAAAGGTAATTCTCATGCACTAGTTGTTGAAACTTGTTTATCGGCGTATACTTCTCATTCGTGGGTGGTTGATACGAGATCCACTAATCATGTTGGCTTCACGGGTTCTAAATGATCCGGCAACTCAGTGGGAGTGAGATCCTCATCACACTGGGCAACGTTACGAAAGTAGAAGACATTGCAATGCTACATAAGTGGCAGATATTGCAATGCTACGATAGTAACGATTATTGCAATACTACGCAAGTAGCAGACATTGCAATGCTACGTGAGTAGTAGTTAAAGCAGTGGGAGAAGTGCACCTATCTTTTGAAGATAAAGTTTTTTGAGATTATCTTTATGTTCCCGATTTTAGAAAGAATTCACTTTAAGTTTCTAAAATTCGATTAAAGGACACTAAGTTTCTTCTAATAAGAATGACATCATTTTTGAAATGATGAGTGTATCTGTTACGGGACATTGATGGAAAATCTCTATGCAATTAACTGTGCACACCACTCATGAAATGCATCCTATAACACATCAACTATTTCCGACAAAAGAAAGCGTGAACGAAATACTTCTTTGGCATCTAAGATTAGGTCATATAAATCCAAAGAGGATCCAAAGGTTGGTGAAAGATGGTTCACTGGAGCGTCTCCAAGTTGAACAAATCCCAACCTGCGAATCATGTTTGGAGGGTAATATGACCAAGAGGGCATTTGGAACCAAGGGGAATAGGGCCAAAGAAGTGTTAGAGATTGTTCACACAGATGTATGTGGTCCAATGTCAACCAAAGAAAGAGGAGGTTATGAGTAATTTTATTGATGATTACTCAAGGTATGGTTACATTTTCCTCATGAAGCATGAATCTGAGACCTTTGAGAAATTCTAAGAATTTAAGGCTCAAACAGAGAATCATAGAAAAAAAGTATCAAGTCTCTACGATTTGATCGTGGAGGCGAATACCTCAGCAATGAGTTTTTGAACTACTTATCTGATGAAGGGATTGTATCGACTCAGACTTTTCGGAACCCCTCAACAAAGCGGGGTTGCAGAGCGAAGAAACATAATTCTTTTGGAAATGGTTAGATCAATGATGAGTTATGCGGATCTTCCCAAGTCGTTCTGGGGTCATACCTTGGAAACAGCGACTTACATTCTGAACTTGGTGCTATCCAAATCGGTTCCCAAAACTCCCAAAGAATTGTGGACTGGGCGCAAGCCTAGTATGAGACACATGAGAATTAGGGGGTGTGTCGGCCCTCGTGTTGGACAAGGAAGCCAGTAAATTGGATCCTCGATCGAATTAAAAATTTCATTTGTAGGATACCCCGAGGGAACAAAAAGGGTGTATGTTCTATAGTCCGAAGATCAAAAGGTGGTCATCAACACCCACTTTAGATTTTTGGAAGAAGACTATATGAACCAAAGAAAACCCCAGTGAGATTACCTTAAATGAGCTTAGAGGGCAAACCTCAATGCCAATTTATTTAGATGATATACCAAACGATAAGTTTTCTGGCAACCGAGCCTCGTCGCGATTGGGAGGGTTGTTAGATAGCCCGAGAGATTCATGGGAATATGAGAGTCCTCGGACTTGATTCAGGACAAGATTTAATCGAGACCCATGGACATATGACGAGGCACTCCAAGATAAGGATCTGATTCTTGGCAAACAACAATGAAAAGCGAAATGGGTTCTATGTTTCATAATAGAGTGTGGGAGCTAGTCGAACCACTTAATGGGGTCAAACCCATTGGATGCAAGTGGGTATATAAGAGGAAAAGAGGACCAGGATGGGAAGGTTGAAACCTTTAAAGCAAGACTAGTGGCGAAAGGTTATACTCGAAAAAGAAGGGATCGATTATGAGGAAACTTTTTTTGCCCATAGCCATGCTTAAGTCTATTCAGTATTCTCTTATCGATTGTCTGCGCATTTGAATTTGAAATCGGCAAATGGATGTCAAGGCAGTTTTCCTTACGGAAGTCTTGATGAAGAGATCTATATGCAACAAACCCAAGGTTTCATTGAAACGAGGCCAAGAACACCTAGTTTGTAAGCTCAAGAGGTCGATTCACGGACTCAAACAGCATCGAGCTTGGAACCAATGTTTTGATCATGTTATAAAGTCTTATGGGTTTGATCAAAACAAGTTTGAAAGTTATTGTGTATTCAAAAGCGTTTTGAGCGCATTGGTATTCTTAGTACTATCGTAGATGACATTGTGATCATCGGGAACGATGTGAAGGTGTGATCAGACGTAAGGGCATTGTAGGTCGATTGGAAAACCCATTTTGCACGTACGGAAGCAAACATTTCAAAGCGATGCATATAAAAACAGGGGTGAAGGAATGGTGATTACAGATTTTTTGCGTTTTAAGCTCATGTGTTGTGTTTTGCTTATAATCGAATGCATATGTCAATATAAGAACATAAAGCAAATAAATAACACAACAAAGTATAGTGGTTCGGAGGCTCAAGCTCCTACATCCACTCTCCCGCATTTCTAGGGAAATTCCTTCCAATGGACTTATCACCCTCTCGGGTTTCGCCTCTAGATATTTAACGAGCTCTCACTCAAAGCGGGACTTATCACCCTCCACGGGATTGCCTCTGAGATGTTTCTGGGAGTTCACACTCCATCGGGACTTATCACCCTCACTCGGGATTGCCTACCCTCCCTTCGGGATTGCTAGATGTTCTGGGAGTTCACACTCACCTACAAACTTAACCGAAGTGATTTGGGTAAGGTTTGTTTGGTTTCAACTAGGTTGAGATTTTCCCTTACATTTGTTTAGCCTCAATGCTAAGGTTGGAAAAATCTCTCTAAGCTTAGGATACATCGTGGGTTGCTTAGATTGGGTTCTAGAACACTCTTGAACATATTTATATATCTACAGACTTGTGTTCTAGGGTGGGAATGCTTTGGGTATAACTCTCTTTGGCTCTCTAGCATCTCGTGCTATAATCTCCACGCATCCACACATTAGAATGATGAAAGTCCTTGTATTTATAGTGTGGATTTGAATGTTACCGTTGGAGAGAATCACATTCAAATCCATACTATTCTTGTAAGTACAACAACTTCTTCAGGCTGGTTGTATTCCTCTCATTGGTCCACGTCAGCTGATTCTAATGGCTATATTCCTCAGATTCCTCGCCTTGAAATCATTCAGGATTATCCGAGTCTCAGTGTCTTCAGAGACATACTGAGTCTTCAGTTCTATCTGAGCCTTCAGATTCCCCGAGCCTCGATTGTGGGTGACATCTTGAGTCTCGGTTTTTTTGATTCGGCCGGACCTTTGCGTCGGTATCTTGACACTCGGTTAAACTTCTTCGACCGGACAATCGACCCTCGGTCACTAGCTTTTCAGCTTAACCGATCATCGGCGTTCGATTCTCGGTGAATATGACTTCGGATGACTTCTTTCCACGATCGGTATGCAGATTTACGGTTTCGATATCGATTTCTTCTCGCTTTGATCGATCGATTTTGATCGATTAGCTCACATGATCGGATCGATTATAGCATCGGTCGACATATCGGTTTATACGCATCCAGTTAGTCATCGAGGTTAGCATATTAGGTTAGAACATCGATCTCAATCACGTCGATCTTGATCATCGCTCATCTTCATATCGATCTTGATCCGTCGATCTCGTCGATCTCATACGCTTCCTCTTACGATGCGCAACCTTCTCTTACGATCTTACGGTCGGTTTCTTTACGATCGGCTTATGCGCTCTTCGATCACGGATCGGCTCATACGTTCTTCTACGATCATCGATCAGTGCATTAGTCAGTCATCGATCGGGTCATCGATCTTCGATCGGTGGCTTAGCTTTCTTCTCTTACGATTTTGCAGCTCATCGGTTAACTCGGAACTCATCGATCTTGGCGGTCTCGTCTATGACCTCGTCGATCTTGATCATCTACGTCTGATTTCGTGAGTTCCCCCTCAATTTGTTCTCTCGTTCCCCCTCAACTTGTTATCTGTAAATCAGCTTCAACAACACAAGTTGATAATGTTTTGGCATAATTCATCAAAACTAAAATATCCCAACAATTTCCCCATTTTTGATAATGACGCCAAAACATTAGAATATATGCATTTTTAAAGAAACGGGTTTTCTTTTAAAAAGATCAGTTCAGGTGTTTACTTTGGAATCAGTGAACCGTTTGAACACCTGCTCTGATACCAACTGTTGGTATCAGATCAGAGACAGGTTTTAAAAAAATAGATCTGCTCAGGTGTTCACATTGAAAAAGTAATCTTTTGAGCACCTGCTCTGATACCAATTGTTGGTCCCGGTGGAAAACCCATTTTGCGCGTGCGGAAGCAAACATTTCAAAGTGATGCATATAAAAATAGGGGTGAAGGAATGGTGATTACAGATTTTTTGCGTTTTAAGCTCATGTGTTGTGTTTTGCTTATAATCGAATGCATAAACAATATAAGAACATAAAGCAGTAAATAACACAACAAAGTATAGTGGTTCGGAGGCTCAAGCTCCTACATCCACTCTACCTGTTCCTAGGGAAATTCCTTCCAACTGGACTTATCACCCTCCCGGGTTCGCCTCTAGATATTTAACGAGCTCTCACTCAAACGGGACTTATCACCCTCCACGGGATTGCCTACAGATGTTTACCGAGTTCACACTCCATCGGGACTTAACACCCTCACTCGGGATTGCCTACCCTCCCTTTCGGGATTGCTAGATATTTACCGAGTTCACACTCACCTACAAACTTAACCGACTGATTTGGGTAAGGTTTGTTTGGTTTCCAACTAGGTTGGGATTTTCCCTTACATTTGTTTAGCCTCAATGCTAAGGTTGGAAAAATCTCTCTAAGCTTAGGATACATCGTGGGTTTCTTAGATTGGGTTCTAGAACACTCTTGAACATATTTGTATATCTACAGACTTGTGTTCTAGGGTGGGAATGCTTTGGGTATAACTCTCGTTGGCTCTGTAGCATCTCGTGCTATAATCTCCACGCATCCACACATTAGAATGATGAATGACCTTGTATTTAAAGTGTGGATTTGAATGTTACCGTTGGAAAGAATCACATTCAAATCCATACTATTCTTGTAAGTACAGCAACTTCTTCAGGCTGGTTGTCTTCCTCTCATTGGTCCACGTCGGTGATTCTAGCAATTTATATTCCTCAGATTCCTCGCCTTGGAATCATTTAGGATTCTCTGAGTCTCAGTGTCTTCAGAGACATACTGAGTCTTCAGTTCTATCTGAGCCTTCAGATCTGTCTGAGCCTTCTGGTCTTATCTGAGCCTCAGTGTCCGGTGACATACTGAGTCTTAGGTTTCTTGATTCAGCGGACTTTTCTTGGCCGGACCTTTGTCCGTCGGTATATCGACACTCGGTTCGGCTTCTTGACGACTTGAACAATCGACCCTCAGTCACTAGCTTTTCGAGCTAACCGATCATCGGCGGCGTTCGATTCTCGGTGAATATGACCGGATGACTTCTCTTGATGACTTCTTTTCGATCGGTATCTTGATTTACGGTTTCGATGTCGATTTCTTCTCGCTTTGATCGATCGGCTCATGATCGGTCGGTATAGCATCAGTCGACATATCGGTTTATCGCATCGAATAGTACATCGAGGTTAGCATATTAGGTTAGCATATCGGTTTAGAACATCGATCTCAATCACGTCGATCTTGATCATCTGCTCATCTTCATATCGATCTCGATCACGTCGATCTCGTCGATCTCATCACACTCCTCTTCGATCGCAACCTTCTCTTGATCTTGGTCAATTTCTTTACGATCGGCTTATGCGCTCTTCGATCACCGGATCGGCTCATCATTCTTCGATCATCGATCCAGTGCATTACAGTCATCGATCGAGGTAAATACAGTCATCGATCTTACGATCGGTCGGCTTAACTTTTCTTCTCTTACGATTTTATGCGACTCATCGATTAACTCAAAAACTCATCTTACTCATCGATCTCGTCGGTCTCATCCTATGACCTCGTCGATCTTCGATCATCTACGCCCGATTTCGTGAGTTCCCCTCAATTTGTTCTCTCGTTCCCCCAAACTTGTTATATAAATCGGCTTCAACAACACAAGTTGATAATGTTTTTGCATAATTCGTCAAAACTAAAATATCCCAAGCGAGCATGGTTTCAAAAGCAGGTTTGATATGAAAGACTTAGGGAAAGCGGGACATATCCTTGGGATCAAGATAACTCGAGATCGCGAGAAAAGGATGATCGGGTTATCATAAGTTTCATACATAGACCTTTGGTTTTTGAAGCGATTGACATGCAAGATTCAAGAAAGGATTAAGTACCTTTCGGACTTGGAATCCATCTATCGAAAATGTTCCCTAAGGCGAAAAGGAGATAGATGACATGAAAGGTATTCCTTGTGCCCGGTGTAGGAAACCTTATGTATGCATTCTTTGTGCATGAGACCGGATATCTCGCTTTCTGCGTAGGCATGGTAAGATATCAAAGTAACCCGAGGAAAGCGCATTGGAATGACGGTTAAAAACATTTAAAGTGTACGAAAAGAACTCGGGATAGAATGTTGATTTATCGATCGGATACTCAATCCCATCGCTACTACGGACTCGGATTTCCAATCGGATATAGATTCCAAAAATTATACGCCTCGGTTAGTGTGTTTCCATTTGGGAAGTGTAGCCATCAAATGGACGAGTGTGAAGGCGAAATGCATCACGACTCAACCATGGAACTCGGGTAAGTAGTTGCTTGTGAAGCGGTGAAAAGAACCGATTGGGACTCTGAACCTTCTTAGTGGACTTGGATGGTGTTACGAATTTGTCTAGCAATATCGCTGAGGCGATTGCAAATTCAAGAGAACCAAGAGTCCACGAGTCAAACAAACACATTAAAGGAAAGACATCTTATCGAGAAATCGTTAAGAGAGGAGATATAGATGTGGCAAAGATGGCGTCGAGGACGACCCTAGCGAGATCCATTCACAAAGCGTCGCCCTCTGAATACATTCGAGAGACATGTGAGTGGAATGGGTGTCAAGACCTTTGTCAATCTGCTTTGAGTATAAGTGGGAGAAATTATTAGGTTCGTGTAGGTGACATTAGATGTCACGGACTACGCGAGACATGTTGTAGTATACTTAAAAGCGGACTTTGAGTATAAGTGGGAGATTCTTTGGGATTATCTTGAAAAGTATGCTTTTTACTTTGTATAATCGAAACCGAATTTTCGGACTTATTTCTTTGAAATAAATTATTTATCATCGATGCTTTAAATATGATTGAATGTTACATATATTTACTGCATAACTGTTCAATAATTCGTACATGTTACATTGTAGTTAATTTAGTGATACCAGATCACAGAAGATTAAATTAACAGTCCCTTGTAACTAAAAGTACGCCATTAACAACCTAGATGAAAATGAACAAACCATCACGAAAGGTTGAGGTGTAAGGCTCAGATTGGTTTGTCTTGACCAAGAGATTACACTAGTGCATGATTGATGCGCTGAATAGGAACTACAGGAGGATAAATTCTTCAGAACTGAACGAGGAAGAATTAGACCTTAGTGGTTCGTTGTTTCTTAACCTTCGTCCTTAAATAGGATCACGTGGGATTGGTAACTATTGCTTTGACTTATCATGGGTAGCGAATCAGAGAGAGATTCAATACTTTTTATCTTGGGCAATATTATTGGTCACATGTGATTGCTAAGATTTAATACGAAGAATCGTGTGCAAGTACGCTTGTTTGATTTGCCCCCTTGGGAGGTTCATAAGCTTTATCATACCAAATCTTGCAAGTGGAATTAGTTTTCGGTATGGATAATAATGTTGAACCGTTCCTTGACCAAGGACAAAAGATATTAATTAACGGAAAGCTATTTCAGTGGCTTGAATTAATTAATGGGCTAGATAATCTTAAACACGGAAAATAATGACCGGGAGCCATATTGACTGTAATATGGGTTAAGATGGATAGTGCAATATTAATTATGTAGGGGGATTAATTAATATTTATGGGCTTGAATTATATTGTGGCTCAATATTAGATATTCAAGGTCCATTAGAAGGTCCAATCTTAATTCTCCTAAAGGCCCCCTGAGTAGCCCAACACATAGTCCATTAACTGAAAAGGTGATTAAAATAAAATAAATATTGTTGCTTATTTTTCCTTGAAATTTTCAAAAATTATGGATGAAGTTGGGAGAAAGATTTTCTTTGAATTTTGTTATGGAATGAAGATATGTATTCTTGGAATACAAGATTATCTCATTAAATTCAAGAAATCTCCCACATGGTTTATCCATATGTATTTTTCGAAAAAGATGAAAATATAGGGCAAGAAAGATTTTCTTGATTTTCTTGAAAAGATATTATGGAAGATATGTATTTTTGAAATACAAGAATATCTCATAAATTCAAGAAGATCCAAATCTTGGAATCTTGCAAGGCCATATTTTCGAAAATTCATATAATAGAGGAAGTGGGATTTTTGTGGAATATTTTAATTATGGGAAAAAGAATATATGAGATATATTCAAGATTTCTTGGTGATCAAGAAAAGTCTTTTCCCACATTGGTTTTCTACTGAAAAAATCGACCACCTCTATCTTATAAATAGGGGATGATTGTTTCATTCCCAAGTATAATTCCATGTGCTGGAAAAATTAGCAAATCCACGAAAGTGGTGCAACAAAGTTTATTTTTTTCTTTTGTTAATTGTTCGCGAGTATCCTTCCACCGATTGTCGAGCAAGGGATAAGGGAATACTTGGGAAGTCCTTTTGGTTAGTCCGTCCGACTGAAGTCACTGCCATCCCGAGAGGTACGTTCACGTAAACCCCTAGATTCCGCATGGTTAGGTTTTACGTGGCTTATTTTATGCATGATATGTTGTTGCAATTATTATTTTAATTAATATAGGATTAATTCATGCTAGTAATAATTAATGAATTAAATTTGTATTTAAATATTCACCCCGAATAGATCTGTGCAACTCATTCCCCAACAACATTGGTAGGTAAAGACAATATATCATGTATTCTTCAAAACAGTGCACTCTTTAATCTAAAAATCATAACTTTTTGTAAAAATATCTAAAAATCATGAATTTAAAATATGTTATATAAAATTCAATAATAAACAACTTTAATTTAGAAACCTAAATCATTTGAGCTATGGATCGTTACCTGAATATTAATAAAAACGGGTTTGTAACATGGTTCGTCACACAGTGCATATTTCACATAGAAATTCATAACTTATTAAAATATTAGGTTAAAATCACCAAACTTTAATTAACCATTCTAATCCATAGTGTAAGAAATTACCAAATTTTATCAAGATTTAAAGACATGAATAAAAGGGCCAAATAAATTGTTTAAAACACATAATCAATCTTCGTCGGACATTAACCACATCATAATCAAATAGGCATATCTCAATATCCGCTAATCAAAAATTATTATTTTAGGAAAGATGGTTAAATAAAAAAAAATAGGAACATCCCCAAATATTTCTAGAATTTTATAACCATTGAAGATATGAAAGATAATTTAAATGAGTCACTGCTCCCAGTTTCACATAGTTTCAGACGTACAAATATCTACGAATTTATTCTCCTTCCACAGAGATTGAATTACCACCAATTTTTTATAGTTTGTTCTACACTTTGAATAGTACATCTAAGAATTTTTTCACGATTTTTTAAAATATCAATAAGGCATCGAAATAGGTTTCCCAAAAATGAGGCAGTAGCATTTCTAAAGTTTCATACACATTTTCGAACTTTCACATATATGGTTAAACATGCTCAAATACACAAGATATCACCAATACAAACTTCATATATAATTTTCACAGATTAAAAAAGCTTAGGGAGGTTCTTAGCATGCCATTTCTAAGGGTTTTCATGCTCAAACAAACTATGATCATAACATAGAGATTCAAGGTCTCATTGGTGCTCATGTTGGGGAATAAGTTGCACGGATCTATTCGGGATAAATATTTAAATACAAATTTAATTCTTATAATTATTACTGGCATGAATTAATCCTATATTAATTCAAATAATAATCCAACAACAAATCATGCATATAATCAATTCACGTAAATCCTACGCATGCGGAATTTCTACGAGTTTACGTGAACGTACCTCTTGGAATGGTGATGGCCTTGTTGATTAAACACACCAAAAGAACCTTCCCAAGTATTCCCTTAATCCTTGCTCGACTATCCGGTGGTAGGACACTTGCGAACAATTAACAAAAGGAAAATAAACTTTGTTGCACCACCTTTGTGGATTTACTAATTTTTCCAGCACATGAAATTGAACTTGGGAATGAAAGAATCATCCCCTATTTATAGAGTAGAGGTGGTCGAAATTTTAGGGCAAAACAATGTGGGAAAATCTTTTCTTGATCTCCAAGAAATCTTGAATATATCTACTATATTCTTTTTCCCATAATTATAATATTTCACAAAATCCCACCTCCTCTTTGCTATGGAATATTTTCGAAAAATAGGGGCAAGAATCCAATATTTGAATCTTCTTGAATTTATGAGATATTCTTGTATTTCAAGAAATACATATCTTTCATAATATCTTTTCAAGAAAATCAAGAAAATCTTTCTTTCCCCTTTTTTCTCAAAAATTCGAAATTTACTATATGGATGACTAAGTGGGATATTTCTTGAATTTAATGAGATAATCTTGTATTCCAAGAATACATATCTTCATTCCATAACAAAATTCAAAGAAAATCTTTCTCCCCTTTTAATCCATAAATTTCGAAAAAATGGAAAAATAAGGCAACAATATTTATTTTATTTTAAACACCTTTTTCAGTTATTGGACTTTATGTTGGGCTACTTAGGGGGCCTTTAGGAGAATTAAGATTGGACCTTCCAATGGATCATGAATTATCAATATTGAGCCACAATATTATTCAAGCCCATAAATATTAATTAATCCCACTACATAATTAATAATGCACTATCCATCTTAACCCATATTACAGTCAATATGGCTCCCGGTTATTATTTCCCGTGTTTAAGATTATCTAGCCCATTAATTAATTCAAGCCACTGAAATAACTTTCCGTTAATTAATATCTTTTGTCCTTGGTTAAGGAACGGTTCAACATTATTATCCATACCGAAAACTAGTTCCACTTACAAGATTTGGTATGTTAAAGCTTATGAATCTCCCAAGGGGGCAAATCGAACAAGCGTACTTGCACACGATTCTCCGTATTAAATCTTAGCAATCACATGTGACCAATAATATTGCCCAAGATAAAAAGTATTGAATCTCGTTGATTCTCTACCCATGATAAGTCAAAGCAATAGTTACCAACCACACGTGATCCTATTTAAGGAACTAAGATTAAGAAATAACGAACCACTGAGGTCTAATTCTTCCTTGTTCAGTTCTGAAGAATTTGTCCTCCTGTAGGTCCTATTCAGTGCATCAGTCATGCACTAGTGTAATCTCTTGGTCAAGACAAGTCAATCCGAGCCTTACACTTCAACCTTTCACGATGGATTGTTCATTTCCATCTAGGTCGTGAATGGCGTACTTTTAGTTACAAGGGACTGTTAATTTAATCTTATGTGATCTGGTATCACTAAATTAACTACAATGTAACACGTACGATTTATTGAACAGTTATGCAGTAAATATATGTAACATTCGATGATATTTAAAGCATCAGTGATAAATAATTTATTTCAGTAAATAAGTCCGAAATTCAGTTTTTGATTATACAAAGTAAAATCATACTTTCCAGTATAATCCCAACAATCTCCCACTTATACTCAAAGTCTGCTTTTAAGTATACTACAACATGTCTCGTGTAGTTCCTAATACGTGACACTTAATGTCACCTACACGAACCTAATAATTTCTCCCACTTATTCTCAAAGCAGATTGGCAACGGTCTTGACACCCATTCCTTCCACATGTCCCTCGAATGTATTCAGAGGCAGACCCTTTGTGAATGGATCTGCTAGGTTGTCTTCTGACGCTATCTTTGCCACATCTATATCTCCTCTCTTAACGATATCTCGTATAAGATGGTATTTCCTTTCAATGTGTTTGCTGGCCTTGTGAGCTCTTGGTTCCCTTGAATTTGCAACTGCTCCGGCATTGTCACAATAAACAGTGATTCTGCTGGGCAAATTCGGAACTACATTCAAGTCCACTAGGTAGTTCTTGAGCCAAACCGCTTCTTTCGCTGCCTCGCAAGCAGGTACATATTCGGCTTCCATGGTAGAATCTGCGACGCATTTCTGCTTGACGCTTCTCCATGTCACGGCTCCTTCCCCCATGCAAAACACACTACCGGAGGTAGATTTTTTGGAGTCTATGTCTGATTGGAAATCCGAGTCCGTGTAGCCGATGGGGATTAGACTATCTGACTGATAAATTAACATTCTATCCCGAGTTCTTTTCGGATACTTGAATGTTTTTAATCGCCATTCAATGTTCTTTCCGGGTTACTTTGATATCTTGCCACCATGCCACGGGAAAGCGGATATCGGTCTCGTACACGGCATTGCATACATAAGGCTTCCGGCGGTAAAGCATATGGAATGCCTCTCATGTCATCTATCTCCTTTTGCGTCTTAGGGCACATTTTCTTGGATAGATGGATTCCATGTCTGAAAGGTACGAAGCCTTTCTTGGAATCCTGCATGCTGAATCGTTTCAAGACAGTGTCTATGTATGAAGCTTGCGACAAGCCTATCATCCTTTTCTTGCGATCTCGAGTGATCTTGATCCCAAGGATGTGTCGCGGCTTCCCTAAGTCCTTCATATCAAACCTGTTTTTGAAAGCCATGCCCTTACGTCGATAACACCTTTACATCGTTCCCGATGATCGAATGTCGATCTCACGTATAGTACTAAGAATACCAATGCAGATTCCGACCACTTTTTTTGTACACACAACTTTCGAACTCGTTTTGATCAAACCCATAAGACTTTATAACATGATCAAAACATTGGTTCAAAGCTCTGGATGCCTGTTTGAGTCCGTATATGGACTTACAAACTAGGTGTTCTTGGTCTTTTTCAATGAAGCCTTGGGGTTGTTGCATATAGATCTCTTCATCAAGACTTCCGTTAAGGAAAAGGCATCTTGACATCCATTTGCCGATTTCAAAGTCGAGATCTTGCAAAGAATCGATAAGAGAATTCGGATGGACTTGAGCATGGCTACGAGCGAAAAAGTTTCCTCATAATCGATCCTTTCTTTCTGAGTATAACCTTTCGCCACGAGTCTTGCCTTGAAGGTTTCCACCTTCTCGTTCGGTCCTCTTTTTCTCTTATACACCCACTTGCAACCAATGGGTTTGACCCCATTAAGTGGTTCGACTAGCTCCCACACTCTGTTATGAAACATAGAACCCATTTAGGCTTTCATTCTTTGTTTTGCCAAGCTGCGCATCATTGTCTTGGATTGCCTCGTCATATGTCCATGGGTCTGATTCGTCTTGACCGGGAATCAAGTCTGAGGACTCTCCTATTCCCATGAATCTCTCGGGCTGTTTCACAACCCTCCCACTACGACGAGGTTTCGGTTGTGTAAGTGTGTCGTTTGGTATGTCATCTTGTACAGTTGGCATTGAGGTTAGCCCCTTAGCTCATTTAAGGTAATCTCACTTACGGGTCTTCTTTTCGTTCATATAGTCTTCTTCCAAAAATCTAAAGTGGGTGCTTATTACCACCTTTTGATCTTCGGGACCATAGAACATACACCTTTTTTGTTCCCTCGGGGTATCCCACAAACAACCTTAATTACGATCGAGGATCCAATTTCCGGCTTCCTTGTCCAACACGTGGGCGGACACCCCAAATCCTCATGTGTCTCAAACCAGGCTGCGCCTTGGGGTCCACAATTCTTTGGGAGTTTTGGGAACCAATTTGGATGGCACCAAGTTCAGAATGTAGGTTGTTGTTTCCAAGGCATGACCCCAGAACGACTTGGGAAGATCCACATAACTCATCATAGATCTAACCATTTCCAAAAAAGTTATGTTTCTTCGCTCTGCAACCCCTTTTTGTTGAGGGGTTCCGGGTGCAGTTAGCTGGGATGCAATCCCTTCATCAGACAAGTAGTTCAAAAACTCATCCCTGAGGTATTCGCCTCCACGATCGGATCGTAGAGACTTGATACATTTTTCCCTATGATTCTCTGCTTGAGCCTTAAATTCTTTGAATTTCTCAAAGGTCTCAGATTTATGCTTCATAAGGAAAATATACTTAGTACCTTGAGTAGTCATCAATAAAAGTGACGAAATACTCATAACCTCCTCTTGCTTTGGTTGACATTGGACCACATACATCTGTGTGAACGATTTCTAACACTTCTTTGGCTCTATTCCCCTTGGCTCCAAATGCACTCTTGGTCATTTTACCCTCCAAACATGATTCGCAGGTTGGAATAAGTTCAACTTGGAGAAACTCCAGTGAACCGTCTTTCACCAACCTTTGGATCCTCTTTGGATTTATATGTCCCAATCTTAGATTCCATAGAAGTGTCTCGTTCACGTCTGATGAACGTTTTCTTTTCTCGGAAACAGTTGATGTGTTATAGGATGCATTTTGTGAGTGGTGTGCACAGTTAATTGTATAGAGATTATTCGATAACGTTCCATGACATATAAATTTATCAAAAAGAGAAATGGTAACAACTTTATTAAAAGTAACTGAATATCCATCAAGAAAAAGTTTAGAAACTGAAATTAAATTCTTTCTAAAATTCGGAACGTAAAGAACATCTCTTAAAATTAAAACTCTGTCTTCAAAAGACAGGTGCACTTCTCCCACTGCTTCAGCTGCCACTCTCGTAGCATCGCCCAGTGTGATGAGGATCTCACTCCCACTAAGTTGCCGGGTCCGCTTGAACCCCTGTAAAGTGAAACAAACATGATCAGTGGATCCCGTATCCACCACCCATAAATGGGAGGCATACACCGCTAAGCAAGTTTCAACAACTAGTGCGTGAATCTCCAATTTCCTTTCTCACCACAATTAAAACATTTTCCTTTTGTTCCTTTCTTGACACCCAAACAGCCAACTGTCTTTTTCTCACTTTTCTTAGTGATGAGATTGCTTTGGTTCTGACCACTTTCCTTTTCTTGAGACTTGCCTTCCACTAGCCTAGATCTCGAGAAAAGACTTTTGGTCACCAATGCTTCGTCTTTCTTTCCTAAATGCTTCTCTATTTTCTCCAAGGCTTCTTGTAGGATGTCCATAGTAAATATGTGATCACTCATCACAAAACTACAGTAAAACCCATTGAAGCATCTTGGAAGAGTTAGCAAAAGAAATTCGATTTGGGTCTCATCACAATACTTAGTACCGAGATAAGCCAGTTTTTCAAAATGGTGTTTAATTCTGAGAACATGCTCCCTCACGGGTGTTCCCTCAGCCATCTTTAGCCTGGCCACGTTGTCATTTTTAAACTTATTGATCATGCGGTCTTTTGTTAAAAATATTTCTTCAAGACTTTGCATAATTTCTGCAGCAGACTCAACACCTTCAAGAATGTGTCTCAAATCATCAGACAGTGAAGTCAAGATTACACGTTTCATGGGTTCATTGGCCTGCTCCCAAATATTATATGAGTGTCTTTCCGCATTAGATGATTCATCAATAGGCTTACGTGGCTTGGGTACATCAAGAACCCAATGATGTTCTTGTGCAGGTGGGACACAACTCATATTTCGTTTCCAAACATTATAGTTGTCACCAGTTAATTGGTGTTCTTTGAGTGTATATAACAGTGGATTAAAAGGTTGCGACATGATGAACTGAAATAAACAATAATATGCATAAGCACAAATATATCACAAGGTTCGATCAAATGCATCATATTAAAATCTCAAAAAAAATATGAACATGCATCAGCCAACATCTCAAAACAGTTTAAATAAGCCACGTGGGGTGGGTCACTATTTAAACACATTTAAGCAGGTTACAAACAAGAATAGTTATTAAACCTTTAATATCCAGATTAATAGTTGGCTCCCACTTGACCAATATAAAATTGACAGGGACTTCGGGGAAGTATGTGCATATCAATTTTATACCTAAGTAATAACCATGATTAAATACAGGATTATTATTTCGCTTTGAACGAGCCTCGTGGGGAGGGTCATCGTCGCCACTAGTAATAATCCACAGTCATCCATTTGGAATTCATTCATGTGAAAGCTAACTTTTGACCTTCCCGTGGGGGGAATTTCTCCAAAAGAATCACAAATAAATAAATCATGGAGGTCAAAATTAATTCAATTTTATTTTCCGGAATAAAATTGTCAATTAATTATTTAAACATACTTAGTAATTTTGAAGGTGAGATTTTTCATTGGGCAACTCTCATGCAAATACATTTAAACAAATTAAATAAAGCATAAGATAACACAATAATAAATCAAGCAAAGCGGAAAAAAATAAACATATTGAGCAAAATTATCAATTGTCATGGTTTGATTTTTCTTGGCTTGATTTTGAAAGCCGCCCGATCTTAATTTCTCCCCCTTTCGTCGTCTCGAAAAAAGAACTCCGTCTCGAAATGCTGCATAAGTAGCCCCACCTTGGGATGCCGCGCCCGCATCGGCCCCGACTGGCCTTTTTGACCAGCGTCCGTCGCCTTAACTGATTTACATCGCCCATATTTGCTTCGACCGCCTCGGCGAGCTTCACCGCGTCGGCCTCGGCGACCTCGGCGGGATTCGGCGAGCGTACACGTACCCCGCGCATCCGCATCGCTCGCCCGGCCTTGCCTCACCGTGGAACTTCGGCGACGACCCGCGTCCGTCCGTATTTCGCCTTAATCGCCATTCCCAGCGCCTGGCGCCAGCGTGCGCCTGTCGCTCCCCTCCGTCTGGCGGCCTAACCCTCAGCAGCGCTCGTCCTCGACCTCGCCCCATGCCCATGCGTGCCTGCGTGCGTCTGAGTCACGCGCGTGCCTCCCTTGGCACGTTTCGCGACGACGCACGCCGCCTACACCCGATTCTGGATTTTATCCTTTAATTCTTCGTCTCCGCCTCCGTTTCCGATCCGGTTACAATTTATTTACAAAAAATAAATAAACCTAGATCTAGACTAGTCTATTACATTGATCAAATCAAACAAATCCTAATCTACTCGTGGATTTTCTCACGAGCAAAAAGCGAATCGAGCTAATCGAATTAAAAACCACAATTTATATGCATGCATAAATAAACACATTAAATTCCATGACAATTGGATACCTGTAAAAAAGATCTAGCAATTCTACTATCCAATTTCAAATTTAATGACAACGAATTAAATTACAATTTAAAATTCAGAGCCCGAAACCGAGGCTCTGATACCAGTTGTTGGGGAATAAGTTGCACTGATCTATTCGGGATAAATATTTAAATACAAATTTAATTCTTACAATTATTACTAGCATGAATTAATCCTATATTAATTCAAATAATAATCCAACAACAAATCATGCATATAATCAATTCACGTAAATCCTACGCATGCAGAATTTCTTCGAGTTTACGTGAACGTACCTCTTGGAATGGTAATGGCCTTGTTGATTAAACATACCAAAAGAATCTTCCCAAGTATTCTCTTAATCCTTGCTAGACTATCCGGTGGTAGGACGCTTGCGAACAATTAACAAAAGGAAAATAAACTTTGTTGCACCACCTTTGTGGATTTACTAATTTTTCCAGCACATGGAATTGTACTTGGGAATGAAAGAATCATCCCCTATTTATAGAGTAGAGGTGGTCGAAATTTTAGGGCAAAACAATGTGGGAAAATCTTTTCTTGATATCCAAGAAATCTTGAATATATCTCCTATATTTTTTTCCCATAATTATAATATTCCACAAAATCCCACCTCCTCTTTGTTATGGAATATTTTCGAAAAATAGGGGCAAGAATCCAAGATTTGGATCTTCTTGAATTTATGAGATATTCTTGTATTTCAAGAAATACATATCTTTCATAATATCTTTTCAAGAAAATCAAGAAAATCTTTCTTTCCCTTTTTTTCTCAAAAATTCGAAATATACTATATGGATGACTAAGTGGGAGATTTCTTGAATTTAATGAGATAATCTTGTATTCCAAGAATACATATCTTCATTCCATAACAAAATTCAAAGAAAATCTTTCTCCCCTTTTAATCCATAAATTTCGAAAAAATGGAAAAATAAGGCAACAATATTTATTTTATTTTAAACACCTTTTTCAGTTATTGGACTTTATATTGGGCTACTTAGGGGGCCTTTAGGAGAATTAAGATTGGACCTTCCAATGGATCTTGAATTATCAATATTGAGCCACAATATTATTCAAGCCCATAAATATTAATTAATCCCACTACATAATTAATATTTCACTATCCATCTTAACCCATATTACAGTCAATATGGCTCCCGGTTATTATTTCCCGTGTTTAAGATTATCTAGCCCATTAATTAATTCAAGCCACTGAAATAGCTTTCTGTTAATTAATATCTTTTGTTCTTGGTTAAGGAACAGTTCAACATTATTATCCATACCGGAAACTAGTTTCACTTGCATGATTTGGTATGATAAAGCTTATGAATCTCCCAAGGGGGCAAATCGAACAAACGTACTTGCACACGATTCTCCGTATTAAATCTTAGCAATCACATGTGACCAATAATATTGCCCAAGATAAAAAGTATTGAATATCGTTGATTCTTTACCCATGATAAGTCAAAAGCAATAGTTACCAACCACACGTGATCCTATTTAAGGAACGCAGATTAAGAAATAACGAACCACTGAGGTCTAATTCTTCCTTGTTCAGTTCTGAAGAATTTGTCCTCCTGTAGGTCCTATTCAGTGCATCAGTCATGCACTAGTGTAATCTCGTGGTCAAGACAAGCCAATCCAAGCCTTACACTTCAACCTTTCACGATGGATTGTTCATTTCCATTTAGGTCGTGAATGGCGTACTTTTAGTTACAAGGGACTGTTAATTTAATCTTCTGTGATCTGGTATCACTAAATAAACTACAATGTAACACGTACGATTTATTGAACAGTTATGCAGTAAATATATGTAACATTCGATGATATTTAAAGCATCAATGATAAACAATTTATTTCAGTAAATAAGTCATAAATTCAGTTTTTGATTATACAAAGTAAAAGCATATTTTCCAGTATAATCCCAACACCTCACCCTTGTAGTTTCTTTCTTTTGGAGGGGGATTGAGGACTCTTGATGGAAACTCCTACTTCTAACACCTTCCTAGCTTCAAGATGGTGGAGGAAGGACTCCTCCTTGGGGTGGTGATGATCGGCTAAGAAAGAGGAAAAAAGGGAAAAGTTGCTTCTTGTTTCCATCAATCAACTCGCATACACATATTTAAGACATGTATTAATTATAACATTACTAAATGGACCCGATTTACGGATAAAAACTCGAAATGTGCTAGTAAAGTTTTCGGTTCGAAATGCTCGTCTATCACTTGAAAAAATTATGTAACTCGCATACACATATTTAAGATAAGTATTCATTTTGAGAATTTAAAAGTAAAAACAATAAATCCTGAATTGGTTTGGGTTGTTACATCCTACACCCCTTAAAAAGAAATTTTGTCCTCGAAATTTACTTACTTATCCTGAAGGCATTGCGGGTACTTAGCTACGATCTCGTCTTCTATTTCCCAAGTGGCTCCTTCCTTTCCATGTCTTCTCACTGTACTAATACTAAAGGGACTTCCCGATTCCTTAGGATGTGGATTTTTCTTTCCAAAATAGTCACATGTACTTCTTCGTATGTGAGGTTTCTACTTAGGCTTAGATCTTTGAAATCGACAATATGATCTGGGTCACTCAAGTACTTCCTAAGTGTAGACACATGGAACACATTGTGTACTTGAGATAACTCTGGCGGCAGGCCTATTCGGTAGGCTACGTCTCCGACCTTGTCCAAAATGTCGAAAGGTCCTATGAAGCGGGGTTTTAGCTTACCTCTCTTTCCAAAACGAACCAGTCCTTTCATTGGTGAAACCCTTAGGAATACTTTGTCACTGACTTCATAGTGTAGATCCTTTCTCCGTGTGTCGGCATATGACTTCTGAAGATCTTGAGTTGTCTTGATTCTTTCCCTGATTCATGAAATGGTTTCCACTTATTTCTCCACAAGTTCGGGTCCTAAGATTTTTCGGACTCCAACTTTGTCCCAACAGATAGGCGACCTGCACTTTTTCCCATAAAATGCTTCAAACGGTGCCATTTTTATTGTAGCCTGATAACTGTTGTTGTAAGCAAATTCTACCAGAGGGAGATTAGTTTCCCAACTTCTTTTGTGCTTCCTTGATCCTTTCTCTCATCGCCGGTCACACTGTGAGTGCAAACATTTCCGCATTCGCACAGCAGTGGTTGGGGAATTCCAATTTCATTTGGGAAAATTCTCTGAGTAGTGGTTCTTGTTCAGTGGGCATGGCGATGAGCGTTGCATTCCCTTTCCTGCTCAGTGCGTCAGCCACATCATTTGCTTTCCCAGGGTGGTAATGGATAGTGCAATCATAATCTTTCACTAGTTCGAGCCACCTTCTCTGTCGCATGTTCAATTCCTTTTGCGTAAAGAAGTATTTTAGGCTTTTGTGATCTTTGTATATTTTCCACTTACCACCGTACAAGTAGTGTCTCCATATTTTCGGTGCATGAACTACGGCTACTAACTCCAAGTCATGCGTAGGATAATTCTGTTCATGCGTCTTTAGTTGTCGGGACGCGTATGCAATGACCTTTCCTTCCTGCATAAGGACACATCCTAATCCTGACAAGGATGCATCGGTATGGATTGCGAATCCTTCCGACCCTTCAGGAATAGTTAGTACCGGCGAGGAGGTTAATCTGTTTTTCAACTCTTGAAAACTTTCCTCACAGGCGGATGTCCAGACAAACTTTTTGCTCTTCTTGGTTAATTGTGTTAGTGACTTTGCAATGCGCGAGAAATCTTGGATAAATCTCCGGTAGTATCCTGCCAAACCTAGGAAACTCTGTATTTCGTTGACATTGGTTGGGGCCTTCCAGTCTACTATGGCCTCCAACTTTGCAGGATCCATCTCGATTCCTTTTGCCGAGATTATGTGACCTAGGAATATGACTCGGTCAATCCAGAATTCGCATTTGCTAAACTTGGCGTATAATTTCTCACATCTCAGTGTATCCAAGACAGTCCTGAGGTGTTCTTCGTGTTGCTTTTGGTCTTTTGAGTACACCAATATGTCATCGATGAATACAATGACGAACTGGTCCAAGTACTGGTGAAACACACGGTTCATCAAGTCCATGAAAACTGCGGGTGCATTTGTCACTCCGAAAGGCATCACTGTGAACTCATAGTGTCTGTACCGTGTTCTAAAAGTCATCTTCGGAATATCACTTCCCTTCACTTTCAGTTGGTGATAGCCCGATCTCAGATCGATTTTTGAGAACACTGCCGCATGTTTCAGTTGGTCGAATAAGTCCTCGATCCTTGGGAGAGGATATTTGTTCTTGATGGTTAGTTGGTTTAACCCTCGGTAATCGATGCACATTCTGAGTGATCCGTATTTCTTCTTCACAAAGAGTACATGCGCTCCCCAAGGTGACACGTTTGGACGAATGTACTTCTTCTCCATCAGTTCTTGTAGTTGCTATTTTGACTCCTGCAATTCCTTGGGTGCCATTATGTACGGTGCTTTTGACACAGGTGCAGCACCAGGTGTCAAGTCGATTGTGAATTCCACTTGGCGATCTGGGGGTAATCCGGATAGTTCTTAGGGAAATACATTAGGGTACTAGTTTACGATTCGCACCTCGGCTGGTGTTTTCGTATCCTTAGTCATTGTTGAGACGTTGACCAAGTATCCCTGACAATTTCCTCCTCGTATTAGCTTGGCAGCTTTTATCACAGAGTTTACCCTCATTCCGGTCTTAGTCTTCGTCCCATCAAAGGTGAAATGTTGGTTGTTCATTGTTTCGAAATCTGTCTCCCTTTCTGAACACCTTATAGTAGCCTTGTTCCTCCTTAACCAATCTATCCCTAGGATTATATCGAAACCTTTCATTCTTAAAATATGAAGATCGGTTTCTACTTTGTGTCCACTTAACTCTATTCCTACACCCTTTACTTGTTGTTGAACGTTTATTGTGTCTCTAGACAGGACACTTACATTCAAAGTTTCTCCTTTAACACCTTTTAAATTGAGGTTTTTCTTAAACCTTTCAGACATAAATGAGTGTGATGCTCCAGTATCAAATAACACGTGAGCAGGTAAACTAAGTACTAGTAACATACCTGTCATGGTCTCATTGAGGGTCGGGTCTTCCAGGCCCTCCTCTTCCACGATAGCATTCACCTGGCCACGTCCCCTCTGTCCCTGAGAGGAAAAGTGTCCTCTCGGCGTCCAGGTGGGCGATAGTTACCAATTGGGGGTAGACGGAAATTATTTACCGGTTGCTGGCGACCCTGGTTACTTCCTTCCAGCACTGGTCCATTTGCTGGCTGAGGGCATTCATTGATCCTATGCCCCGGTTGGTGATATCTGAAACGCGTGCCAGTTCTCTTGAAACACAGTCCCACATGCAACCTTCTACAGATAGGGCAAGGTGGTGGGGGTCTAGATCCCTGTTGAGTGACGTAGTTGTTTCCCCTCTGAGGTTGGCCCGAGTTCCTTTTGAAGTTAGGCGACTAGTTCCTGTTCACAGACAGAGCAGGGGGAGTTTGCCTGAACTCCAGTCCTAGCCTGATGGATACGATTAGTGCACGATCGAATACTTCACCGTAGCTGGGGAGCTTCAATCCAGCTACGACACCTCCAATTTCTGGCCTTAGGCATCTCTCAAACCTTCTCGTTTTCCTTTCATCTGTCTCCACCAGATGTGGAGCATAACGGGACAACTTGTTGAATTGTTTTTCGTACTCAGTGACGGAGAGAGTCCCCTATTTGAGGTTCACGAATTCAACCTCCTTCTTGTCTCGAAGAGCCTGTGGAAAGTACCTCCTTGTCACAACCTGTTTGAAATTTTCCCAAGTTAGGGATTCTCTTTCACCAAAAGCCAGGGTTCGTTCGTGGGCTTCCCATCACTGAGCAGCATCTTCAACCAATTGGAATTGGGCACATGACACATTTTGTGCTTCTGTTACCGTCATGTGGTGGAAGATTCGTTCCATCTCGGCAATCCACTCTTCGGTCCCCATAGGTCCTTCGTTCCCTTTCAGTCGTGGCGGTTGTAGTAGTCGGAAATGCTCAACAGTAGAGTTGGCATGGTAATGATGGGGCGGTGCGTGAGCAGGTGGGGGCGGTGGTGCCTGTTGTTGCATGAAGGTCTGCAGGGAATTAAAGAATTCCCGTGCCATATCGGCTCCTGAAGCAGTGGGTGGAGCTTCGTGTCCTACAGAACCTTTAGACGGTTCTTGGTTAGCTCGCGCTTTCCTTTTTTTGGTGGCATCCTAAGAGAAGGTTTAAAAAGTAAAATATTACTTCGTATAAGTATGATAAAACGTGAAACAAGAGAATCCAACGTTTAACAGCACGAGACTAAGTCAATCATGCATGGGAGCACTCGGTAAAACCGAAACATACTGTCATGATCAGCAGCACGATTGTTGGGCTACGACGATGCACGTTAGAGAAACAATAACACATGTCATAAACATTGAGATAAATATAACTGATAGAATAGAATATCCCACGAATACACGTGAGGCTAGATATATACATACATAATTGAAATGAGAAGGACAAGTTCTCCAAGCTAAACGGAGAGAAACGGGTCTCCAACGAAAATTAAAGGATGCGAGACTTCAAAATATATCAAAGATAACATTAAAATAGTCAAATTATACATATTAAGTCAAACTACGCAGGCACGCAAGCCGCTACAAAAGACCGGATAAGGTTTAGCAAAAATGGAGGGTGGGTTTGAATCTAAGTCGATAGCGAAAGTTTCTAAGTATTACAAAATACATCAGGGGTCATTGGTTACAACCAGGAAACTATCCTCAAAACTATGTACAACTGGACATCTACTGTGTCCAATCAGTCAGTGGAAGAGCATGCATCAGGGTGGCTGGGTCCAGCCTTAGCATCGTGCTCTCTAGGGGCCAGTGGAACAGGCGCCCCGTCATCGATGTCCTCCATCGGTGCATCATAGCGATCCAGGTCCATGTACCCCATCCGACCGGGTCTGACTCCTCGGACGGATCCGACTCCACGGGTCCACCTAGCAATCAACTCTCTCCCCAGATGTCAACGCCCCGATGGCGGTGGGTCCTCGCTATCTCTAACCTATCATTCTGGCGCTTCCACAAGCGGGTGACCTCTCGACTAAGCTCGGCTTCTCGATCCTCTAGCTCTCTCTTTCAATCCTGCAAGACCAGTAGCTCGTGCTCAGCAGCACGTCGGTCCAAGCTGATGAGATTGGCTATAGCCTCATGAAAGGCAGCACGACTCATCTCAATATGAGACCGTTCGACGGCCCTAGTAGCAGTGTCGATACTATCAACCAGATCATCCATAAATTCGGTCAGACTGATACGGTCTGCAGCCTGGGAATCAGTGTCCCATAGTGAGTCAAACACTTCCCGAGATCGTACCAACCATCGCGGTTGGACCGCATCCCGCAAAAGGACCGTTGTGTCATGCTCAGTAATCTCTAAGCCCTCGCGGAGAGCTTGTCCCCGGTATGTGGTAAAGCGGGCCACAAAATCATATATGGACTCATCCTGGAACTGTCTCATGCTAAGGAAATGGTGAGTAACCGCCATGTCTAAACACCTATAGTCCCCAACTAAACAGAAAGGTTCTAAGGTCAAAAAATGGAAAAAGGAAAATAGTAATAGTATATAGAACGTAAGCAGGTTTGCTCGCAAGAATGACATCACATATTATAAGTAATCAAATAATTTCACATACAAGCGCAAATAGTATGAAATTCAAGCACTTGTTCTCATAAGTTTTCGTGTTCTTATTTGTAAGGGATTTGTTATGCAACTCAATTCAAGTACTTGTTCACATAAGCTTTCGTGTTCTTATTTGTAAGGGTTTTGTTATGCAACTCATTATAAGACATTACATACCTTGAGGCTCTTTCGGTTTGCTCGTTGTAGACAACCCTCCCACTAGTAACGTTTATTAGCTTTTTTTTTTGTGAAATTTTGAAATGAAAGGAAAATAAATCATTTGGTCCGAAGTTTTGAACATAGGCTCTGATACCACCTGTAACACCCCGGTATTTAGGAAGTCGACCTCTGGGGTCTCGACGTCCTAAACTCGAGTCATCACTTAGTGAACCATAAATCTGAGCTAGAAAATTCTTTGAAAAAATAAAGACAACGAACTTAAATATAATAAGTTGCAGCGGAAGATCTTACATATTGTTCATTTATAGAAAGATAATCGTGTTTATTACTGAACAAAATATTGTTATCCCATTTCTGACAAAAACCTCTCGACGAGTCTTGGGCACGACTCTCGAGGTATCATAGTAATAGAGTTTCAACAGGAAATACAAATTAACATATCCTCTTAATTAGAAAGCAATTCTCTCTTCTTTTTTTTATTCTATATAAGACGGGAAGTGGGAAACAGATTGTCTACTGCAGCTCCCGGGCATCCGCATCATATCCTGAAAATGTTTAATAAGGGGGCGTGAGATAAAAATCTCAGCAGGCAACCTATACACTGTTGGGGTTATACGTTATCCCAACATAAGCTGCTATACAGATTGTCAGGAGATCTGAATAATAAGGCTTTTACTCTTTTGCTCTTCGTTTGATTTCGTTCTTATTCATAAATACCAGTTCTAGAGTAAGACCTTTCATATAAATTCAAAGCATAAAACAACTCATTTCACATATACGAGATGAGACGGATTACCTCCTATCACGTCCGATCCCCAACACATTCAAACAAGTGGGGCGGCACTGGTAGCATATACCACGTCCTACCCCCATTTAGCTTCCTTATATCCCCTCATTCATAAAACACAATCACGTGCATAACTCACATTCATAAAAATAAATCACATTGATGGAAGTTAGTAATGTGTCTAATAGAATGTATGACCCAAATAGTGTTTCAATTAAATATAAAAGATACCCACTTGATGGGTGCTGATTTTTGGGCAGATTGAAAATGGATGTGGGAAAGAGGGAGAGATTGGGATAGTGTGAAAGGGGGATGTGACTGCTCACAGTTTGAAGAGAGAAATTGGTAGAGGGGAATATAATGTAGATTGTTTAATTGAGGGCATTTGAGTCTTTTAATTGTCATCTTTGTAGTGGAATGTAAAAAGAAAAAATAATTGTATTAAATTATAATGGTACTCACTATTTTGTACTAGAATGTAATTAATCCAATATATTTACAAAGCCCAATGAACCTCCTCATTAGCTTAATTGGTAAGCTTGCCATTTTTTTTTCTTTAATTTCGTTATGTATATACACACGTCACACATGTTAACCAATAGCCCACTACCTCACATTCTGATTAGCCTTATAGTGCCATGACCCATTATTATATTATTAATCTAACTATTATTATTATTATAGCTTCATACATCTATTAATAAGCATGCACCTATCTACTTTAAATCCCATGCAAAACTACATCTACATATACATCTACACTATATAAAAGAGGGAATCCATCTAAGTTGGCCAGTTTTCTTCTGGTATCCGACTATCCGATTACACAAACAGGTGCCAGCAGCTACTCACAAGCGCGATTCATTTCCTCACGCTTTCAAACCGCCTGCGTCGCTATTCTCTCAGGCTGCTGGTCTAGACGAAAATTGGAGTACGTAGAAAGAAACAGACTGCGAGTAATGGCAAATGTGCAGAGACGACATGGAAGACCGATGCCTCCGCCGGGAAGGGGTCCGCCGCCGCCCCCCGCCACCAGGCCCGACCCTCGACTTGACCCTATTGACCGCGAGAAAGTTTCTTTCTCTGGCTCTTGATGTACTTCATTTTGATAAATACGCGTGCCATGTTCGCTTACGCATCTACCTAGGGTTTCAAGGTGAATGTTTGGTGCAGGCGTTTATTTATGCATCCGCCGAAATGTCAGTTTAACTTTAAAGCGTTCTATATTTTGCGAGCTAGGGTTTAGGGTTCAGGGAATATGTTTGAGTTTTTTTTTTTTGCTTTTCATTTTTTTTACCTGAGAAAAGGATGTATCGTGTTATACATGTTTAAGATGTATATTTACCTTCACTTCTATAATATTGACTGGTTTTGAGTTTTTAGGTCCTTTGAATATATAGATGTATGCGTGTGTTTTTATTTTTTCTACAAAGATAGGTTGGTTTCATTAATAGTGTGTTACGACTTACGACTGCCCTACTGTGATAGACGACGATGCTTGGAAATTTTGGGTACAATTTGGACATTGGAGGTTTTTTAATATTGCGCTCATCAGGTGTTGGATGAAATACCTGAGAAAACTCTTGCACTGCAATATCCATTGTAGTTTATTAAAAAAGAGAGAGTTGTGCTTGAATGGTCAGTTTCCTTCAAGTTTCTGGTAAAGGCCTCTCGCTAGGTGTCCAAGAACCTTCGCTCGTGCGCCTTCCTTAATACGTGTCAAGCATGCGTCTAATTACCCTATGTTTCTATATTTTAATCTGCTTCTTTTTTTTTTTTTATCATTTTCTCTCCATTTTGGTAGTTCCTCCCCTTTCTCTCTTCACTCTAATTCCTTCCCGTCATGAAGGAGAGAGTTTGTCGTATGGTTCTGTGTTTTCTCCATATTTATCTGTTTTTCCATTTATTTTACCGCCTTTTCTCCTATCTAATTTCTCTCTTGTTTTCTCCGTCTTCACAGGGTTTTTTCCGATGCCGTCAATTTTCCGCAGGTGTTTCTAGAATTTCAGTTTCAGGTACAATAGAGATGATAATTCTTCTTTGAAATTGAGTTTACATACTGATGTGCAAAAAAGTGGTCAAGAGATGACCTGGAATTCAACAAGGGTTCGATCGTTGAATCCTGTAGAACTTCGAGCTTTGACCGTGAAAAATCCTCCAATGCCACGTAGGTACCTGAAAAATACGCCGGAGGGGCTCCAACGTGGGCTCTCCGAATTTCAAGTCAGTTATTACTCTTATTCTCAGGTGAAATCGTATCAAGTAACTCAATTCAAAGTATTCAAGTGTAAGTAAGTAAAAGTATGTGCTTGTGTGTGTTTCGTGTTACCTGGAAGGGATATTTAAATCCCCCCGGAAGGAGGTAACCATTTTTCCCTCTCAATCCACTTTCTGGCCGTGTCTTGCCATATCTCCTCCCTCTTCTTGGAACTGATTCATTATTCCCACGTCTTTCTCTCTCTCTCCACGCGGATCATCATCATGAGCCTTTGATCTTAATCCAATGGCTCTCCGTCCTTCTCAGACTCTCCAGCTTCCTGCTCACAATCCCCTGAAGATCAAAACTGCTCTCCTCAACCCATTACTTAACTCACGCGGATTAAGGCCTCTTAGCCCTTGATCTCCTTTCCTTCGCGGTCCTGATTATTCCCTCTTCTTGGGCCAACTTTCGTGGGCCCAACTTGCTTTAATCCGTATCCCAAACTCAGTCTAGTCCCCTAGAACTTCAACCTTTGGGCCCAGGTTATCTCCCTGGAGCCCATCTTCTAGGCCTACATTCCTCCACTGGGCCTTGCTCTCCCTCAAGTCCACTAGCCGAAGACTCCTCCAGTCCACTCGAATATTAGGATCCTGGGCCTCCTAACCAGGCCCAAGCCCTTTCTCGACTACCTTGGCCCACTCAATTAGTCTTCTGCCCATTCAAGGTATAGTCAACATTCCACGTGTCCTCTCTCCATTGGACGACATAAATATTCCCCATCACCTACTACCTTTTCTAATCTCTTTGTTTTCTCTATTAGATGAACTATATACAAATGAATTAATTCTCCACCTCTCTACAAGTTTGAGCTTTTAGAGGAGATAAAATTATTTTATTCTCTGTCTAACCCTGCTGTTGCTATGAAAAGATAATCCGCTAAACATAAATCTAGGATTTCTAATCGACGCCAATCGCACGGTTGTCAATTTTCATTGCCATTTCTGAGGTTTCACTTTTAGGTATAAATGAAAATCACATGCACTCTTTGAAACTGGGTCATAATTAATTCCCTCAGTTTATTTGCAGACCATTAATCTCGGATATCATAAACCTAAACTCTTTTATCGAGTTAGATTGGAAGATGTGTCTTAGAATTAGCTTTGTCCTCACCATCCGGGGTGTGTTATTTTAAACATAATCAATATAAAATTGATATATTGTGGCTTCTTCCATGGAAATGTATGTACAGGTTGTAAGTTTCATGAACTGTTATATTTATAATACTAATACCATTGGTTTCGATTTCATTGGTCTTATAATAAAAAAAAAATTGATTATACTGAAGCCCAAAATACTTGAAATTCTCTTCACAAAGCTACTGACTTTTCTTGATTCAGCTAAAAGTTCTCAAAGGTTTGGATAACTGATCAGAATTTTTCTTTTTTTACCATTAATCAGATTATTATTAAATAGTTTAAATGTAGTTTTTAAATGTTTGAGCATTTTGGATTGAGTCAGCATGAGAAACAAATGCTTCTTTTCTATACCTTTTAACTGCATAATATTTTGTGTTACTGACGTGTTTCATAAAACACAACTTAGTAAATAATCACTCGTGGGCCATCCAAGCCTGGGCCTCGTTTATTTTCACTTCAGCAATAAAGATTGGGCTTCGCGTTCTTGGGCCGCTGTGTTGAACGTCTTTTACGCAAGATATCCTATTTGCTTTCTTGTGTGTGATATAAGCTATTGGTCTGCTACCTGTTATATTTGTTTACTCGTGGTTATATCATTGATATATTCTTGTTCTTCCAGGTCATCGAGACTTCTACATGCTCGTACGGGGGGTATTGTTTATGTTGTTAGTCAGACTGTGATTTTAGGACAGTTACATGTTGTCCAGTTGCACTACTTTGTTTTTCTGTAAACTTTGTCCTTCAACATGATACATGTACGTCTCTCTGTGTTATGTCTTCAGTTCTTGTATCATATAGTATATCATTCATGGTATAGTTAGCATGCTTTTATACAATTTGGTAGATTATAAGTTGCTTTGTTACCTTCACACAGTATATAATTCCAACTCTCTTCTTTATCTTCATATGATTTTTATTCTGATCCCTTAATTGTACTTGGAAATAGATATTATGCTTTGTGGAGATCCATGAGTTATGTGTGACAACACTCTTACACCAATAATCCTAGCTTCATGGGTGTTTGTACTTAGATTTTATTTGTTGTCATTTTGGTATATCCTCATTAACATCACTAACAATAAAATTGAAGTATACAAAGTCTGGGTGAACACCTCAAGAATTGAGGTGCCACCCATACTAATATATATACCTATACGTATATACCCTATAATATATTTATACTTCTTCTTTTTTCTCACCACTAATCACGTATGAGTATAAAAAATAATTCAATCTTTAGAACAATTTAAGCGCAAATAAATATCGCAGAATAAAAAATATCACATAAATAATACTCCCTCCGTCCCATGAGGACTTGAACACTGAAAATGACACGCAAACTAAGTAAAGCGGGTTTGAGTGAAATAAAATAAGGGTATTGTGAGTGTATTAATATTATGTTTGTTTCAATTTTTGGAATGTTCAAGTAATGTTGAGACGTCCAAATAATGCAAGTGTTCAAGTAATCGCGGGACGGAGGGAGTATTAATCACGTAAATAATATAAAATGCACCTAATGCATGAAATATATTGGCAGATGAGTAGTGAGAAGCTCGGATATTACATTTTCATAAAGTGATAATGTTTAATTGAATGGTGAACATTATCACTTTTCAATTAAAATATTAATAAATTTTTAAAAGTGATATTTCTCAATTGAAAAGTTAATAACTTTTCAAATAAGTAATTTTAAAATTTTGTTTCCTTTTATTTCACGGCTCCTTCTTGATAAGAGCAAAGGTAAAAATTGTTGTGGGTGTTGTTAGTTTTATGAATGTGGGATTCCCTTTTTGGTTTACTTTTGCCAACTAAAGAGTCTCTCAAACATATGTGTGTATCATGTCATCCTGACATATGATCTCGAAAAGAATTATGTGATCTTATGGTATTCCCCAATGGAAAATGCTTTCAATTTTTCAAATTCTTTTAAGTTTTGAAGAAATACGTAAAGCGGATTTTTTAAAAGATAATTTATTCACACGTTGATGAGATATTTATATAAGTACAAGTGGCCACTTTGATCAAGATAAACAATGTGGGATACACACACAAAGCTATATAACATAAGTAATGTGCAATACTCCTAATAGGTCCCTTCAAGATGGAACACGTTCAGTGACACCAATCTTGTGCATAATAAGTGACAGTCAAGTTCAAGTAAGTGGTTTGGTGAGGGCATCAACAAGTTGATATGCAGACGAGACATGTGAAATTCGAAGCTGAGAAGTTTGACCATGTCTCGAATAAAGTGATAGTCGATGGTAATGTGTTACATTTGAGAGTCGAAAATCAGATATGAACAAAGATACATAGCCCCAATATTTTCACTGTAGATGACAGGTACAGAGGAAAGAGGAATTTGAAGTTCGTCCAAGATAGAGTGTGCCTATTGAAGCTCAGGAACTGCAACAGCAATGGAGCGATACCCAGCTACCGTGGAAGGGCGAGCAACAACTTGCTAGAACTCCATGATATGTGATTTGCACTAAGAAAAACAATGTATACCCTAGTTGAGGTGTCGTCACCACAAGCCTAATCAACATCAAGGAAACAGTGAAGAGATAAGGGTGAGTCATGATGAAGTGTAATGCCCATATGCCAGGTACCATTTAGAAAACGAAGAAGTCACTTAACAACACCCAATGTAAAATTGTGGGTGCATGCAGAAATTGTGAAAGCTATTCACTGCAAAGACAATGTTGACTTTTACATACTTTTGCTCAATTTTAGCAAACAATACTCACTCCAAAGTTTTAAGAGTTCGTTGTATATTCGCAAAACTATAAAAGTTTTTCCACAGTCTTCGTGCAGTGGACTAGATATGAGAAGAAGAAATTATTAGGGAATAGAAGATGAAATCATAACGATTTACCCTCAAATGCCTATGAAAAACAAGCAAACAAATGAAAGACTTTGACAAATTTATGGGAATCAGTTGGTTAACAACAAACGATATAACAATAAGAGAATCAACGTGATTTGATACCTTATATCTTGGGCAATATTATTAGTTACACGATGATTCCTATGATTTAATACGGAGAATCGTGTGCAAGTACGTCTTGCTTGATTTGTCCCTTTGGTGGGCTCAGAAGCTTTATCATATCAAATCTTGCAAGTGGAAATTTATTTTCGGTATGGATAATAATGTTGAGCTGTCTTTACTCCAAGGATAAAGATATTAATTAATATAAAGATTTTTTAGTGGCTTAATTAATTAGTGGACTAGATAATCTTAAACACGGGAAATAATAACCGGGAGTCATATTATTGAAGCATCGTAATATGGATTAAGATTGATAGTTCAATATTAATTTTATAGTGGAGTAAATTAATATGAATGAGCTTGAATAATATTTGGCTTAATATTAAAGCTTCATAGCCCATTGGAGGTCCAATCTTAATTCTCCTAAAAGCCCCTCAAATAGCCCAATTAAAGTCCAATTAATGAAAAGGAGAAGAAAATATTATTGCTGTATTTTTCCACATTATTTTCGAAAATAATTAATGAAGGAGAGAGAAAAGATTTTCTTGGAAATATTTTATGGAATAAGTATTCTTGAGATACAAATTTATCCCATAAATTCAAGAAAAGTCAAAGATTTATTTCCTTCCCTATTAATTTGTATTTTTCAAAAATTCCTATAAAATAAGGAGGTGGAATTTTGTGGAATATTTAATTATGGAAAAAAAAATATGAGATATATTCAAGATTTCTTGGAGATCAAGAAAAAGATTTTCCCATCCTATTCTATACCAAAAAATTGGCCACCCCTTATGTTATAAATAGGGGATGAATTTTTCATCCCCAATGCAATTCCATGTGTTGGAAAAATTAGAAATCCACAAAGGTGGTGGCATATATTTTTGGTTTTCTCCTTTGTTAAAATCGTTCGTGAGAATCCTTCCACCGGATTACGTTCGTGGACGTGGGACATATTTGAGAAGGCACTTTGGGTTAATCCATCGTCTCAACGGTTGTCTCTACAAGACGTATGTAATCTCGTAACTCCTAGATTCCTCATGCTTAGGATTTACATGAATTACGTGTACGCATGATTGTTGTTGCTTGTTTAATTATTATGTTGAATTAATTTAGGATTGATTCATATTAGTAATTAATTGAATAATTTAAATATGTATTTAAATACACCTCGAATAGATCCGGACACCCTGTATTTCCCAACAACTGGTATCAGAGCCTCGGTTTTGAGCTCTGTATTTAAATTGTTATTCAATTTGTTGGCCATTAAATTTTATTGAAAATTGGATAGTAGAATTGTTAGATATATTTTGCAGGTATCCAATTGTCATGGTATTTAATGTGTTTTATTAATTTCATGCGTATGATTGGTTTTAATTCAACTCGTTCGAATTTATTTTTCTCGTGAGAAAATTCACAAGTAGATTAGGCTATTTGATTTGTTCAATGTAATATACTAGTCTAGATTTAGGTTTATTTATTTTTGTAAAATAAATTATAACCTGATCGAAGACGAAGACGGAGACGAGAAATTAAAATAGATCTGAAACCGTGGCGTGGGCCATGTGCATCGCACGAAACATGCCAAGGGAGTCACGCGCGCGACGCGGACACAGTCGGACACGCGGACACAGGCGGGATAGGTCGCGCGCGCACGGGGGCCGAAAGCCCCAGGCATACGCGCCGGGACCGGGCGAGCAGGATCAGGCGGACGATCACGGTGCACACATGATGTTGGGCGGGCGGGCTCACGCACGGTGCGTGCAGGGACGCGCTTGGTGCTGGGAGCGCGCGCATGGGTGATGGGCGCTGGGCGCTGAGAACGTGCGCACGAGCGACGACCGATACGGCCGGGCTGGATGCAAGGCGTGCATCCCGGCCCGCGAGCTGGTCGATAAACGAGATGTGACTTTTCGAGATGTTCGAGTGGGAGAAATTGAAGATGGACGATTTTCTCAAGATCAAGACAAGAGAAATTGAACCATGACAGTTGGATAATTTGTGCCCAATGTGTTTAATTTTGTTTTGATTTATTGCTTTTTCTGTTGGGGAATTAATTGCACGGATCTATTCGGGATGAATATTTAAAAATCAAATTTAATTATAACAATTATTACTAGCATGAATTAATCCTATATTAATTCAAATAATAATTCAACAACAAATCATGCATATAAACAGTTCACATAAATCCTACGCATGCGGAATTGCTACGGGTTTATGTGAACTAACCTCTTGGAGTGGTAATGGTCTCGTCGATAAAAACACACCAAAAAGCCTTCCCAAGTATTCCCTAGTCCTTGCTCGTCAATCCGGTGGAAGGAAGCTCGCGAACAATTAACAAAAGGGAAAATAAAAATTTGTTGCACCACCTTTGTGGATTTACTAATTTTTCCAGCACATGGAATTATACTTGGGAATGAAACATTCATCCCCTATTTATAGAGGGGTGTTGGTCGAAATTTTGCGCATGAATAAGATGGGAAAATCTTTTTCTTGATCTTCAAGAAATCTTGAATATATCCAATATATTATTTTCTCCATATTTAAAATATTCCACAAAAAAATCCCAACTTCCTTTTGTTATGGTATTTTCGAAAATTTAAGGATAAAGATTCCAAGATTTGGATCTTCTTGAATTTATGAGATATTCTTGTATTACAAGAATACATATCTTCCATAATATATTTTCAAGAAAATCAAGAAAATCTTTATTTTCCTTCTTTTTCTATGTTTTTTGAAATCTTCATATAAATAACCAAGTGGGAGATTTCTTGAATTTAATGAGATAATCTTGTATTCCAAGAATACATATCTTCATTCCATAACAAAATTCAAAGAAAATCTTTCTCCCATTTTATTCATATTTTTCGAAAAAATGAGGAAAAATAGCAACAAAAATTTATTTTATTTTTAAACATCTTTTTAAGTTATTGGACTTTATGTATGGGCTACTTGAGGGCCTTTAGGAGAATTAAGATTGAACCTTCCAATGGATCTTGAATTATCAATATTGAGCCACAATATTATTCAAGCCCATAAATATTAATTAATCCCACTACATAATTAATATTGCACTATCCATCTTAACCCATATTACTGTTAATATGGCTCCCGATTATTATTTCCCGTGTTTAAGATTATCTAGCCCATTAATTAATTCAAGCCACTGAAATATCTTTCCATTAATTAATATCTTTTATCCTTGGTTAAGGAAAGGTTCAACATTATTATCCATACCGGAAACAAATTCCACTTGCAAGATTTGGTATGATAAATCTTATGAACTGACCAAGGGAGCAAATCGAACAAGCGTACTTGCACACGATTCTCCGTATTAAATCTTAGCAATCGCATGTGACCAATAATTTTGCCCAAGATATAAAGTATTGAATCTCGTTGATTCTCTACCCGTAATAAGTCAAAGCAATAATTACTAACCACACGCGATCCTATTTAAGGGACGAAGATTAAGAAATAACGAACCACTGAGGTCTAATTCCTCCTAGTTCAGTTCTGAAGAATTTGTCCTCCTGTAGGTCCTATTCAGTGCATCAATCATGCACTAGTGTAATCTCTTGGTCAAGACAAGTCAATCTGAGCCTTACACTTCAACCTTTCACGATGGATTGTTCATTTCCATCTTGGTCGTGAACGGTGTACTTTTGGTTACAAGGAACTGTTAATTTAATCTTTTGGCTCTATTCCCCTTGGCTCCGAATGCCCTCTTGGTCATTTTACCCTCCAAACATGATTCGCAGGTTGGAATTGGTTCAACTTGGAGAGACTCCAGTGAACCGTCTTCTACCAACCTTTGGATCCTCTTTGGATTAATATGTCCCAATCTTAGATGCCATAGAAGTGTCTCGTTCACGTTTGATGAACGTTTTCTTTTATCGGAAACTGTTGATGTGTTATAGGATGCATTTCGTGAGTGGGGTGCACAGTTAATTGTATAGAGATTATTCGACAACGTTCCATGACAGATAAATTTATCATAAAGAGAAATGGTAACAACTTTATCAAAAGTAACCGAATATCCATCAAGGTAAAGTTTAGAAACCGAAATTAAATTCTTTATGTCTTCAAAAGACAGGTGTACTTCTCCCACTGCTTCAGCTGCCACTCTCGTAGCATTGCCCAGTGTGATGAGGATCTCACTCCCACTAAGTTGTCGGGTTCGCTTGAACCCCTGTAAAGTGAAACAAACATGATCAGTGAACCCCGTATCCACCACCCATAAATGGGAGGCATACGCCGCTAAGCAAGTTTCAACAACTAGTGCGTGAGAATTACCTTTCTTTCCATTCCCTTTGGGTTTGGAACAGGCTGACCTCCAATGTCCCTTTTCACCGCAGTTGAAGCACTTCCCCTTAGCTGGCTTGCTCACTCCTCCACCTCCCCTTACCTTTTCCTTGCCCTTGGCAACACTTGAGTTCACTTGCTTGTGGCTTTTATCCTTTTTCTTGTTCTTACCACCTTTTGGCCTAGAAGAAGAAGAAGTCCATTTGCCACCAAGGCTTGGCTCTTTTTCCCCAATATCGCCTCTGCCGAGACTAAAGCTTGCAACAGATCAGGCATCGAGAACTTCTGATTGTTCATCTGGTAGTTCAGCCTGAACTGTTCAAAACTTTTTGGCAGAGAGTGGAGCACGAAATCGATTTGGGTCTCGATGTCGTATTCAGCGCCAAGTACCTCAAGTTTGTTAAGGTGAGCCATCATCTGGAGAACGTGCTCCCTTACGGGCGTTCCCTCCACCATTTTCATAGAGAGCAAGTCCCTCATGGTGATCTGACGAGCCACACGGTTCTGATGTTGAAACATCACTTTAAGACTAGTCATGATGTCTGCAGCGGTCTCAACGTTCTGGTGTTGGTGTTGCAACACATCTGACATTGAAGCCAAGATGGTACACTTTGCCATTTCGTTGGAACGCTCTCAGTCAGCATACTCTTTCTTAACCGTTTTAGTTGACTCATCATTTGGCTTTTCTGGTTTAGGTGTAGTGAGAACCCAGTTATGGCTTTGTGCAATGAGGACAATAGTAAGTTTATGACTCCAATCAACGAAGTTTTCACCAGTAAGCAAATTGTCTTTAAGTATATTGAACAGTGGATTAAAAGGTTGTGACATGATGAACTGAAATAAATAATAATATGCAAAAGCACAAATATATCACAAGGTTCGATCACATGCATCATATTAAAATCTCAAAAAAATATGAACATGCATCAGCCAACATCTCAAAACAGTTTAAATAAGCCACGTGGGGTGGGTCATTATTTAAACACATTCAAGCAGGTTACAAACAAGAAAACAGTTACAAACCTTTAATATCCAGATTAATAGTTGGCTCCCACTTGACCAATATAAAATTGACAGGGACTTCGGGGAAGTATAAGCATATCAATTTTATACCTAAGTAATAACCATGATTAAATACAGAACTATTATTTCGCTTTGAACGAGCCTCGTGGGGAGGGTCATCGTCGCCACTAGTAATAATCCACAATCATCCATTTGGAATTTATTCATGTGAAAACTATCTTTTGACCGTCCCGTGGGGGGAATTTCTCCAAAAGAATTCACAAATAAATAAATCATGGAGGTCAAAATTAATTCAATTTTATTATCCGGAATAAAATTGTCAATTAATTGTTTAAGATACTTAGTAATTTTCGAAAGTGAGATTTTTTAAAATATTTTCTCATGCATCGCAAATTTAAACACAATTTAAATAAGCATAAAATAATGCATAAACATCAAGACAAAATTAAACACATTGGGCACATATATCCAATTGTCACGGTTAATTTTTGTCCTGTCTTGATCTCGAGAAATCGTCTTCTTCGCCTACATCGTTCGTCACGAAAGGTTCGCCACGTCAAGTAACGTCATCGACCAGCTCGCGGGTCGGAGTGCCCGCCTAGCACTCCCCCAGCCGTGTCGAGTGGCGTCCGTGCACGTGCGCCTAAGCGCCAGGTGCACATCGCCCGGTGGAGCTTGTTTTTCGGCGACCCTCGGCGGATCTCGGCAGCACCACGCATTCCAAAGACAGCGCGACGCGGCGCTTCGCTTCGTCGACCCATGCCGATCCGCCTCGCCCATTCCGCCCGCATCGGCTGGGCGCCCACGCCAGCGTCTGCTGCCCGATCGCGCGGCGACTACGCAGCGCCCGTGTCGATCGACCGCGATCCAAGATCCTGCCCTCGGCCCTCGCCCGCCACGCCCGCCGAAGCGCCCGTCGGTTTCGGATCCATTCGTCTTTAATTCATCGTCTTCGTCTTGGCTCACGATCCAGTTTCAATTTATTTACAAAAATAAATAAACCTAGATCAAGACTAGTATATTACATTGATCAAATCAAACAAATCCTAATCTACTAGTGGATTTTCTCACGAGGCAAAACGAATTCGAACGAATCGAATTAAAAACCACAATTTATATGCATGCATAAATAAACACAATAAATTCCATGACAATTGGATTTCTGCAAAAAAAGATCTAACAATTCTACTGTCCAATTTCAAATTTAATGAAAACGAATTAAATTACAATTTAAAATTCAGAGCCCGAAATCCAGGCTCTGACACCAGTTGTTGGGGAATTAATTGCACGGATCTATTCGGGATGAATATTTAAATACAAATTTAATTCTAACAATTATTACTAGCATGAATTAATCCTATATTAATTCAACAAAAAAGCATGCATATAAACAGTTCACATAAATCCTACGCATGCGGAATTGCTACTGGTTTACGTGAACTAACCTCTTGGAGTGGCAATGGTCTCGTCGATAAAAACACACCAAAAAGCCTTCCCAAGTATTCCCTAGTCCTTGCTCGTCAATCCGGTGGAAGGAAGCTCGCGAACAATTAACAAAAGGGAAAATAAAAATTTGTTGCACCACCTTTGTGGATTTACTAATTTTTCCAGCACATGGAATTGTACTTGGGAATGAAACATTCATTCCCTATTTATAGAGGGGTGTTGGTCGAAATTTTGTGCATGAATAAGATGGGAAAATCTTTTTCTTGATCTTCAAGAAATCTTGAATATATCCAATATATTCTATTCTCCATATTTAAAATATTCCACAAAAAAATCCCAACTTCCTTTTGTTATGGTATTTTTGAAAATTTAAGGATAAAGATTCCAAGATTTGGATCTTCTTGAATTTATGAGATATTCTTGTATTCCAAGAATACATATCTTCCATAATATATTTTCAAGAAAATCAAGAAAATATTTATTTTCCTTCTTTTTCTATGTTTTTCGAAATCTTCATATAAATAACCAAGTGGGAGATTTATTGAATTTAATGAGATAATCTTGTATTCCTAGAATACATATCTTCATTCCATAACAAAATTCAAAGAAAATCTTTCTCCCCTTTTATTCATATTTTTCGAAAAAATGAGGAAAAATAGCAACAAAAATTTATTTTATTTTTAAACACCTTTTTCAGTTATTGGACTTTATGTATGGGCTACTTGAGGGGCATTTAGGAGAATTAAGATTGGACCTTCCAATGGATCTTGAATTATCAATATTGAGCCACAATATTATTCAAGCCCATAAATATTAATTAATCCCACTACATAATTAATATTGCATTATCCATCTTAACCCATATTCTTTGTTAATATGGCTCCTGTTATTATTTCCGTGTTTAAGATTATTTAGCCCATTAATTAATTCAAGCCACTGAAATAGCTTTCCATTAATTAATATCTTTTATCCTTGGTTAAGGAACGGTTCAACATTATTATCCATACCGGAAACAAATTCCACTTGCAAGATTTGGTATGATAAATCTTATGAACTGACCAAGGGAGCAAATCGAACAAGCGTACTTGCACACGATTCTCCGTATTAAATCTTAGCAATCGCATGTGACCAATAATTTTGCCCAAGATATAAAGTATTGAATCTCGTTGATTCTCTACCCGTAATAAGTCAAAGCAATAATTACTAACCACACGCGATCCTATTTAAGGGACGAAGATTAAGAAATAACGAACCACCGAGGTCTAATTCTTCCTAGTTCGATTTCAAGAATTTGTCCTCCCCAGAGGTCCTATTCGGCATCAGTCATGCACTAGTGTAATCTCTTGGTCAAGACAAGCCAATCTGAGCCTTTCACTTCAACCTTTCACGATGGATTGTTCATTTCCATCTTGGTCGTGAACGGTGTACTTTTGGTTACAAGGAACTGTTAATTTAATCTTCTGTGATCTGGTATCACTAAATTAACTACAATGTAACACGTACTGTTTATTGAACAGTCATGCAATAAATATATGTAACATTCAATGATATTTAAAGCATCAGTGATAAATAATTTATTTCTGTAAATAAGACAGAAATTCAGTTTGATTATACAAAGTAAAAGCATACTTTCCAGTATAATCCCAACATTTTCTTATGCTTCTGTTTAAATTCGTTTAATGTGTTTGCATGAGATATTGCTTGTGAAAAATCTCAAACTAAAAAATTACTAAGTATGTTTTTATATAATTAATTTGGTTTTGAATCAAATTAATTTTGACCTCCATGATTTATTTATTTGTGAATTCTTTTGGAGAAATTCCCCTAAGGGACGGCCAAAAGAAAGTTTTCACATGAATAAATTCTCAAAAGGATGATTGTGAATTATTACTAGTGGCGACGATGACCCTCCCAAGAGGCTCGTTCAAAATGAAATAATAATTCTGTATTTAATCATGGTTATTACTTAGGTATAAAATTGTGATGGTCCCGAAAAACCCGATTTAAAACTCGTAAAATCTCAATGGGAGGTGACTTAATTTTTTTTTTTTTCGAATGTGTTATGCAGATTTGCTAAAGTATGTATGACAGTTAATATGAAAGCAAATAAGATCACACGTATTTTTATAGTGGTTCGGACAACTCGTCCTACATCCACTCTTCCCTTCATGGGGCACCAACTTAACCAACCGATGTTTACCGAGTTCTCACTCAAACGGGACTTATCACCCTCTAAGGGATCGCCTACCCTCCCTTTTGGGATTGCTTAGATGTTTACCGAGTTCTCACTCAAACGGGACTTATCACCCTCACGGGATCGCCTACCCTCCCTTTCGGGATTGCTAGATGTTTACCGAGTTCTCACTCACCTACAAACTTAACCGACTGATTTGGGTAAGGTTTGTTTGGTTTCCAACTAGGTTGAGATTTTCCCTTACATTTGTTTAGCCTCAATGCTAAGGATGGGAAAATCTCTCTAAGCTTATGATATAGCATTTGTGCTTAGATCTAGGGTAGAACACTTTTGAATATATGTGTGTATTTCTTGCTCTGTGTTCTATGAATGGAGTTGCTTGAATATTTGGCTTTAATTTCACTTTGCAGATCCTCCATGATCTTCTTTTGAAGATAGTGCAATGTATTTATAGTGTGGATTTAAATATTAGTTGGTTGGAAAGTAATATTCAAATCCATACTAATAACTTCGACTTTTCTTTGACCTTTTGCACTTTTCCCTACTGACTTTATGTCACATCAATATGTGTGTTGTCTTCTTATTGGCATTTTGCTTTTGTGTGTCTAACGGATCGATCATTTCGTCGGATTCTTTGTTCATCTCTTACGATTACAGTGCTTTGATGCAGTGCATTTGAAATCGATCTGTAGAAAAATGCAGTCTGCAGATTTACGGTGTCTTTGAAATCCTTTGTTCATCGATCTTTGAAATCTTCATTCATCGATTCTTTGAAATCTTTGTTCATCGAACTGATTTCCTTTATTCATCGGCGATTTGATTTCTTCTACTTTGATTTTCGATTTCGATTTCTTCTCGCTTTGATTTACGATTTCTTCCTGACATTTTATCAGCTTTTCTTCATTACAAATCAACATGCTTCTTCTTGTTCAGCTCATCAGTTAACTCGGAACTCATCCTACTCATCGATCTCGTCGGCCTCGTCTCTTGACCTCGTCGATCTCGATCATCTTAAATGCGATTTTATGAGTTCCCCCTTAACTTGTTCTCTCGTTCCCCCTCAACTTGTTATCTGTAGATTATCTTAAATAACACAAGTTGATAATGTTTTGGCATAATTAATCAAAACTAAAATATCCCAACAAATTGATATGCATATACTTCGCCGAAGTCCCTGTCAATTTTATATTGGTCAAGTGGGAGCCAACTATTAATTTTTTTTTTGAATTAAAGGTTTGTAACTGTTCTTGTTTGTAACCTGCTTAAATGTGATTTAAAGGTTTGTAAATGTGATTCCCCCTGGGAAGGAATTGGAGTTATGGGAGTTATAAGGTGGATTAGCGATTTCGTTGAGTATTTGGGTGCTTGGTGTACTAACTACTAACAACTAACATCTAACTTTGCCCGATAAAAAAAAAGTGATTTAAATGATGACCCACCCACGTGGCTCATTTAAACTGTTTTAAGATGTTGGCTGATGCATGTTCATATTTTTTTGAGATTTTAATATGATTCATGTGATAGAATTATGTGATTTTCTTTGTGTTATTTTTACACAAGATGTATGTTTATTTTCAGTATCATCATGTCGCAACCTTTTAATCCACTGTTAATATACTTAAAGTCAATAGAATTGTATAGGAAACTATGTTAATTGGAAAACTTATGATTGTCCTAACTGCACAAAAGCACAAGTAGATTCTTGACACACCAAAACCAGATGAGCCAACTGACGAGTCAAAAATGCGGGGCTCGTCAGATCACCTTGCGGGAGATGTTATCGCTGAAAATGGTGGAGGACAACCCCGTAAGGGATTACGTCCTCAAAATTGATGGCTCATCTGAACAAACTTGATGTTCTGGGTACAGATTATGATCTGGAGACCCATATTGATTTGGTACTCCACTCTCTGCCCAAAAGTTTTGCGCACTTTGGCCTCGCTAGCTGATTTGTTGCAAGCTTTGGTCTTGGCAGAGACGTTGATAGGGCACCAAATTCAAGCGTTGACGGCAAGTGGTCCATATTCATCTTCTAAGCCAAGGGAAGGCAAAAAAAAAAGAAGAGGACCAAAAGCCAAAAGCAATCAAACTCAACTGTTGCCTAGGGCAATGGTAAGATGAGGGATGCTGGTGGTGTCAAGGAAAATCCAAAAGGGGAAGTGCTTCAATTGCGGTGGAAAAGGACATTGGAGGTCGGCCTGTTCCAAACCCAAGCGGAATGGAAAGAAAGGTAATTCTCATGCACTAGTTGTTGAAACTTGTTTATCGACGTATGCTTCCCATTCTTGGGTAGTTGATACAGATCAGCTGACCATGTATGTTTCACGTTACGGGGTCCAAGCTGACCCGACAACTTAGTGGGAGTGAGATCCTCATCACCATGGGCAATGTTACATAAGTAACGACTATTGCCATGCTACGAAGGTAGCGGGTATTGCAATTCCATGAAAGTAGCATTACTGCAATGCTATGTGAAGTAGCAGTTTTTGTAGTACTGCATGAGTAGTGGTTAAAGCAGTGGGAGACGTGCACCTGTCTTTTGAAGATATAATTTTAGTTTTGAGAGATGTTCTTTATGTTCCTGTTTTTCGGAAAAATCTTATTTCTGTTTCTAAACTATTTTCTGATGGATATTCTGTTCGTTTTAATAAGCATGTTACTTTTTTTCGTAACGATGTGTTTATCTGTCATGGAGCTTTACGGAACAATCTCTATACTATTAACTGTGCACACCACTCACAAAATGCATCCTGTAACACATCGATCTTTTTAAGCACTAAAAGAAAACGTTCGACTAATGTGAACGAGACACTTCTTCAGCATCTAAGATTAGGTCATATTAATTAGACTAGGATCCAAAGGTTGGTCCAAGATGGTTCATTGGAGTCCCTCCGGATTGAACAATTTCCAACCTGCGAATCATGTTTGGAGGGTAAAATGACCAAGAGGGCATTTGGAGCCAAGGGGCTTAGAGCTAAAGAAGTGTTGGATATAGTTCACACTGACGTGTGTGGTCCAATACAAATTAAATCTAGAGGTGGCTATGAATATTTCGTTATTTTTATCGATGATTACTCACGTTATGAGTACGTTTTCCTAATGAAGCATAAATCTGAGACCTTTGATAAATTCAAAGAATTTAAGGCTCAAGCGCAGAATCATAAGGAAAATAGTATCAAGTTTTTACGATCTGATCATGGAGGCGAATATCTCAGCGATGAATTTTTGAGCTACCTGTCAGACGAAGGGATTGCATCACAGTTGACTGCACCCGGTACCCCTCAACAAAACGGGGTTGTAGAATGAAGAAACAAAACACTTTTAGAAATGGTCAGATCAATGATGAGTTACGCGGATTTGCCAAAATCGTTCTAAGGTTAAGCCTTGGAAACAATGGCTTACATTCTAAACCTAGTGCCATCCAAATCGGTTCCCAAAACCCCTAGAGAATTGTGGACAGGGCGCAAGCCCAGCTTGGGACACATGAGAATCTGGGGGTGTCCGACATACGTGTTGGACAAGGAAACTGGTAAGTTGGATGCACATTCAGAATTAAGGTTGTTTATAGGATACCCCGAGGGAACTAAAGGATGCATGTTCTATGGTCCCGAAGATCAAAAGGTCGTAATAAGTACACACTTTAGATTTTTGGAAGAAGACTATATGAACGATAAAAATCCTAGAAGTGAGATTACCTTAGAAAAACATAGAGGGCCAACTCCTTTGCCGACTGTACAAGTCGATATACTAAGCGTCACACCTACACAACCAGAACCTCGTCATTGTGGGAGAGTTGTTAGACAACCCGAGCAATTCTTGGGGATAGGAGAGTCTTCGGACTTGATCTCCGGAGAAGAATCAGACCCATGGTCGTACAACGAGGCTATCCAAGACAAGGATGCAGATTCTTGGCAAACTGCAACGGAAGCCGAAATGGGTTCAATGGATCACAATAAAGTATGGGAGCTAGTCGAACCCCCTAATGGGGTGAAACCTATTGGATGCAAGTGGGTATACAAGAGGAAAAGAGGACCGGACGGGAAGGTGGAAACCTTCAAAGCGAGACTCGTGGCGAAAGGGTACACTCAGAAAGAAGGGATCGATTATGAGGAAACTTTTTCGCCCGTAGCCATGCTCAAGTCCATTCGTATTCTCTTGTCGATTGCTGCGCACCTAGATTTTGAGATCTGACAAATGGATGTCAAGACAACTTTCCTAAACGTAAGTCTTGACGAGGAAATCTATATGCAACAACCCGAGGGCTTCATTGAAAAAGATCAAGAGCATCTGGTTTGCAAGCTAAGGAAGTCCATTTATGGACTGAAGCAAGCATCCCGTGCTTGGAATCAATATTTTGATCAAGTTATAAAATCCTACGATTTTGATCAAAACAATTTCGAAAGTTGTGTTTATAAAAAGAGCGACGGAACTGCCTTGGTATTCTTAGTACTGTACATAGACGACATTCTGCTCATCAGGAACGATGTAAAGATGTTGTCAGGCGTAAGGACACAGTCAAAACAGTTTGATATGAAGGACTTGGGAGAAGCTGGTCACATCCTAGGGATCAAGATCACTCGAGATCGCAGGAAAATAATGATCGACCTCTCACAAGCTTCATACATAGACACTGTCTTGAAGCGATTCAGCATGCATGATTCCAAGAAAGGTTTTTGTACCTTTCAGACATGGAATCCATCTATCCAAAGAAATGTGTCCCAAGACACATAAATAGATAGATGACATGAAGGGCATTCCTTATGCCTCAGCTGTGGGAAACCTCATATATGCAATGTTGTGCACGAGACCGGATATCTGCTTTATCGTAGGCATGGTAGCAAGATATCAAAGTAACCCTGGGAAAGAGCATTGGACTGCAGTTAAAAACATTCTGAAGTATCTGAAGAGGACACGGGACAGAATGTTGGTTTACAGTCAGACAGTCTAATCCCCATCGGTTACACGGACTCAGATTTCCAATCAGACATAGACTCCAGGAAGTCTACCTCGGGTAGTATGTTTTGCATGGGAGGAGGAGCCATGACATGGAGAAGCGTTAAGCAGAAATGCATCGCCGATTCTACCATGGAAGCCGAATACGTAGCTGCTTGTGAAGCAGCGAAAAAAACTGTTTGGCTCAAGAACTTCTTAGTGGACTTAGACGTTGTTCCGGATTTGCCCAGCATAATCACGATTTACTGTGATAATGCCGGAGCAGTTGCAAATTCAAGGGAACCGAGAGCCCACAAAGCCAACAAACACATAGAAATAAAATATCATCTTATACGAGAAATCGTTAAGAGAGGTGGCAAAGATTGCGTCGGAAGACAACCTAGCAGATCCATTTACAAAGGGTCTGCCTCAGAATACATTCAAGAGACATGTGGAAGGAATGGGTGTCAAGAGCATTGTCAATCTGCTTTGAGTATGTTGTGTTCGATACAATTACTCAATTTATTCGTACACATCAGAGGGACACATGTATTAATACTATTAAAATAACCATGCTCGATGGACAAATGTACTCGCCAGCTTGCCGACCAAACAAGTTTGTTCGCCAGCTTGCCGAGCAAACATGTTTTCTCGCCCGCTTGCCGACCAAGCGAGTATGCTGGCCACTTGCCGACCAAGCAAGTATGCTCGCAGCTCGCCAAATCTGGCATGATGACCTGATGCTATCCTGAGATGATCCTGAAGATATGTTGATCTGATCAGTCGGGCTGATTAGATCAGGCAAGAAGAAATCAGATAGCCTGAGTCAAGTGACCTGAGGGTCAGGATGTCTGATTTCAGAAGAGCTGAACTCAGTAAGCCTGAGTGTCAGTATGCCTGATCAGACAAGGTCCGCTGAAGAGAAGTCTGCTGAATCAAGAACCCTGAGTAACCTGAAGGCTCAGATAACCTGAAGGCTCAGATATGCTCGATGAAGACAGTGGTCCGGTATAATATTGATATGGTCAAAGGGGCGAACAGGGCAATCAGTCGAGCAAAAGTTGATATAGACGACAAAAAGAGTGCCTTATTGTTGGTCCCGGTGAAAAACCCATTTTGCGCTTGCGGAAGCAAACATGACGTGCGATGCATATAAAAACAGGGGTGAAGGAATGGTGATTACAGATTTTTGCGTTTTAAGCTCATGTGTTGTGTTTTGCTTATAATCGAATGCATATGACAATATAAGAACATAAAGCAATAAAGAACAAAGCAAAGTATAGTGGTTCGGAGACTCAAGCTCCTACATCCACTCTCCCTGTTCCTAGGGAAATTCCTTCAAACACTTCCTAAGGCTTTCTGACTACCTCTGTAGTTTACTAACTCAAAGCCTCTGGACTTATCACCCTCTCGGGCTCGCCTCTTAGATGTTTAACGAGTTCACACTCCAATCGAGACTTATCACCCTCTCTCGGGATTGCCTAACAACTACCTCACTTCACCACTAGTTATCTCTTACGAGAATGGGTTTGGGTTTGGTGTTGTCTCCAACTATGGTGAGATTTTCCCTTACATTTGTTTAGCATCAATGCTAAGGTTGGGAAAATCTCTCTAAGCTTAGGATACATCGTGGGTTGCTTAGATTGGGTTCTAGAACACTCTTGAACATATTTGTATATCTACAAACTTGTGTTCTAGGGTGGGAATGCTTTGGGTATAGCTCTCTTTGGCTCTGTAGCATCTCGTGCTATAATCTCCACGCATCCACACTTTAGAATGATGAAAGACCTTGTATTTATAGTGTGGATTTGAATGTTACCGTTGGAGAGAATCACATTCAAATCCATACTATTCTTGTAAATCTGGTGAGTTTCTTTCATTTGGTTGTCTTCCTCTCATTGGTCCACGTCGGTGATTCTAATGGCTATATTCCTCGATTCCTCGCCTTGGAATCATTCAGATTCTCTCGAGTCTCGGTGTCTTGAGAGACATCTTGAGTCTTGATTCTATCTGAGTCTTGAGTTTATCCGAGTCTCAGATTTCTCATTTGAGCCTCGAGTTTATCCGAGCCTCGGGATACTTGATTCGGCAGACTTCTCTTCACGGACCTTATCCGTCGGGCATCAGTTGACACTTTCAGTGACCGAGTTCGGTTCTCTGGTCAGACATCGACCTTCAGTCACTTTGACTCGATTTATCGATTTCTTCTTTGCACGATCGATCATTCGGTGATCGGATCAAATCGGCACGACCGATCAGATCAACACATCTTCAGATCAATATCTCAGGATAGCATCAGGTCAGCACATTAGGTTTAGCATATCAGTTTAGCACATCTGATCTCAATCACGTCTGATCTTGATCATCTGCTCATCTTCATATCTGATCTCGATCACGTCTGATCTCGATCAGTCTCATCTGCTCCTCTTCTGATCTGCAACCTTCTCTTCTGGTCAATTTCTTTTTGATCGGCTTATGCGCTTTCTTGATCACCATATCGGCTCGACCGTTCTTCCGATCATCGATCAGTGCATTCTGGTCATCGATCTTACGATCGGTGGCTTAGCTTTTCTTCTCTTCTGATTTTGTACAGCTCATCAGTTAACTCGGAACTCATCTAACTCATCTGATCTCGATCAGTCTCGTCTGCAGCCTCGTCTGATCTCGATCATCTACGTCTGATTTCGTGAGTTCCCCCTCAACTTGTTATCTGTAAATTAGATTCAATAACACAAGTTGATAATGTTTTGGCATAATTCATCAAAACTAAAATATCCCAACACTTATAAACAAGTAAATGCAAAGGTCAACCAGGAAGACGAAGTTGAAAACGTGGCAACATCACATGAGTTCTTGCAAGACACAAAGTCTCCAGCTCATGCTTGTCAAACCAGCTCATGCTTGTCAAAGTACTATAAATAGAAGAAAAAAAGAACAAGAGACGGGTTCACAAAAAAATTCCCAGAGGGGTGAGGTTCAGAAAAAATTCCCAAGTACTCTCATACATTCCCAAAAATCACTATCTATCTTCACGAGAAGTATTGTGTACTGTATATTTAAACCTCGCAATATGATATCACTGGCTTGGAATGCCCCCAGAGTAGTCATTTACTGACGAACTGGGTCAACAATTTCCTGTTATTTACCGTTTATCGTACACGTACTTATTTTGTTTGTGAGTTGCTATCAAATTAGCCACATAATATTCTCCATAAAAAATGACTCGCAATAATTGGCGCTAGAAGGAGGGTAATTCAAAAATTCAGGAAGAACACAACAACGAATCTTCAAATTCGAAACTCCAAAAAAATCCAGAAAAAATCTCAAGAACACAGCCCAGAAAAATACCCAATTCCATCCCTATATTCATCGTCTGCCTCAACACACAAACCCAAAAAATACAAACATGTATACACATATAAATATAAACAGAAGGAGAAGAAGGAGGCTCCCATGGTGCACGCGCCGCCGCGGCACCGTCTCACCTCCGTTACCTTCGGCTCCGCGGCCGCATCACCAGAAACCCTTCGTCCAAAATCAAAACCCCCAAAACCAAAAAGTCCTACACAAATACAAACATGTATATACATACACATATACCTACGGAAGAAGAAAAAAAGAGGAAAGGAAGAACAGGGCCTCGAAGCTCCGGCCACCGCCATCTCGCTGCAAAACAAACAACAGCACTCGGCGCCGCCTTACTTCTCCAAACGAAAACAAAAAGCCCAGCTTTAAATCATTATCTTTGCAATGCTTCGACAACAACAAAAGAAGAAGAGGATGTCGCTCATCCCCACTTCCGCACCGAATCGGCAAAGCTCCACCGCAAGCCGCCATAGCCACGGCAACGCTGGAGCAGCAGCGTCGACCCTCTTAACCGCCCAGCAGCTGCTCCAAAACATCCAGATGGCACCATCACCGATATTCCTCGGCAAAATCAATTTTCATGGCGCCGCGTTGAGGGATTCGTGGCAGTGGGACATGATCCCGTCTCAGGTTTGATCTTCATCTTGTTTTTTGGGCGTGATTTTGTTAATGTGGGGCTGGGCTTGACTACATAAGGTGGGTACATATATAGTTGGGCTTTACAAAATAAGCTTCAGCCTTTTAAAATGTTTGGGCCCAACTTTAATTAAGATTTTGGGCCCGAGTTTTTTTTAATAGTGGGGCTCAAGTGTTGGACTGGTTAATGGTTGGGCCCAGGCTTTCTGCTGAAATTAATTGATGGGCCCCAAAATCTGTTATCAAGAAACTGGGCCCTAGGTTCATTACCAGAGCTGGTTGGCCCAAGATTCAGCCCAAGCCATTTGGTTAAATTAATTTCTGGGCCCGACTATTCGGCCCAAGTTAAAAAAAAAAAGGGAAGCAGCTAGCAACAGTGTTCGGTGAAAGAAAATTAGACGAGCACCCAGACTCTCGAGACCAACTCAAAGAATCTACGGGTAGTCCTTTTACCCACCCACCAGGTTTATTATGTTTATGTCCTCGTGGCTTTTCATTCATTCGTTTATTTTCATTTATTTTGGCCGTGCCTACAAATGGTCGCACCTAAGCCGGATGACCCGAACAAAGACGAACGAGCCGAGCTTTATGTTCACCTGGAAAAACAATTCGTACTTACTGATACCCGCAGCAAAGCGAGTGATGGGTATAGAGTCGCAACTAAATAAGACGACTCGTACTTACAGATACCCGCAACAAAGCGAGTGATGGGTACGGGGCCGCAACTAAATAAGACGGCCCGAGCAGAGTAGTGATCGCAGCAAACATAAGACGATCACGAAGAAGTCAGGGTGGAACATAGACACATATCATGTTCGAATTCATTAAGAAGAAAATGGCACTACCGGCCAAATTACAAAAAAACCACTTGGGTTATTTATCTGAAGTCTCCGGCAGGGTGGTGTCAAGCACAACCTTGATAGCAAGCAGATCAAGAAAAGGGCTCACCAGGCAGGCGAGCACCGGGCGAGCACAAGAAGTGATAGACCTAGAGCCATGGATCGGAACATAGACGATCATCAAGAGGCGAACATCCACCCAAATACAGAAGACGACCATGACTCGCTCAACACGAAGACAAGCCACCTGCTAGGCGGTAACCATCTGGATGACAAATCGGAGACTTCATACCGCCTTTTCGGCAACGATTATGCCCGCCTATTCGGCGTGGCAATACCGCCTTTTCGGCGACGATTATGCCCGCCTATTCGGCATGGCAATACCGCCTTTTTAGTGATGATTATGCCCGCCTATTCGGTGCTAGCACTACCGCCTTTTCGGCGATGATTATGCCGGCCTATTCGGCGTGGCAATACCGCCTTTTCGGCGATGATTATGCCCGCCTATTCGGCGTGGCAATACCGCCTTTTCGGCGATGATTATGCGCGCCTATTCAGCGCTGGCACTACCGCCATTTCGGTGATGATTATGCCCGCCTATTCAGCGCTGGCACTACCGCCTTTTCGCCGACTATTATGCCCGCCTATTTGGCGTGGCAATATCGCCTTTTCGGCGACGATTATACCCGCCTATTCGGCGCTGGCACTACCGCCTTCTCGGTGACGATATGCCCGCCTCCTTGGGGCTGACACTACCGCCTTTTCGACGATGATTATGCCCGCCTACTTGGCGCTGGCACTATCGCCTTTTTGGCGACGATTCTGCCCGCCTTTTAGGCGCTAGCTTTCCGCATCGGTGACGCGTATTTCGCCGAGCGAAGCGCTCCTCGCCATCCCGGCGATGAGATAATTTGCCCTCACGGCGTTCATCTGCCTTTATGGCATTGATCTGCCCGCCTTTTTTAGGCCGCCTTCCTGTGTCGGCGGCGTGTATTCCGCCGCGGCGCTCTCGCCATCCCGGTGGCGAGATCATTCGCCCTCCGGCATTCATCGCCTTTATGGCGTTGATCGCCCATTTTTTAGGCGGCCTTCCGCGTCGGCGCGTGTATTACGCTTAAGCGAAGTGCTCGCTCGCCATCAAAGAACGAGATCATTCGCCCTCACGGCGTTCATCCGCCTTTATGGCGTTGATCTGTCCGCCTTTTAGGCATGCGACGAGATCATTCACCCTCACGACGTTCATCCGCCTTTATGGCGTTGATCTGCCCGCCTTTTTAGGCGCTTTCGTATCGTGGCGTATTCCGCCGGCGAAAGTGGTCCTCGCCATCGGCGATGAGATCATTCGCCCTCACGGCGTTCATCGCTTTTTATGGCGTTGATCGCGCCGCTTTTTAGGCTGGCCTTCCGCATCGGCGGCGTGTATTCCGCTAAGCGGTGCTCCTCGCCATCCCGCAGCGAAGATCATTCGCCCTCACGGCGTTCATTCGCTTTTTATGGCGTTGATCATCGCTTTTTTAGGCATGCGACGAGATCATTCGCCCTCACGGCGTTCATCCGCCTTTATGGCGTTGATCTGCCCGCCTTTTAGGCGCTGGCTTTCTGCATCAGTGAAGCGTATTCCGCCGAGCGAAGTGCTCCTCGCCATCCCAGCGATGAGATCATTCGCCCTCACGGCGTTCATCCTCCTTTATGGCATTGATCTGTCCGCCTTTTAGGCGTGCGACGAGATCAATCGCCCTCACGACGTTCATCTACCTTTATGGCATTGATCTGCCCGCCTTTTAGGCGCTGGCCTTCCGCATCGGCGACGTGTATTCCGCCGAGCGAAGCGCTCCTCGCCATCCCGGCGACGAGATCATTCGCCCTCACGGCGTTCATCCGCCTTTATGGCGTTGATCTGTCCGCCTTTTAGGCGTGCGACGAGATCAATCGCCCTCACGGTGCTCATCCGCCTTTATGGCGTTGATCTGCCAACCTTTTAGGCGCTGGCTTTCCGCATCGGCGACGTGTATTCCGCCGAGCGAACCACTCCTCGCCATCCCAGTGACGAGATCATTCGCCCTCACGACGTTCATCCACCTTTATGGCGTTGATCTGCCCGCCTTTTAGGCGCTGGCCTTCCGCATCGGCAACGTGTATTCCGCCGAGTGAAGTGCTCCTCGCCATCTCGGTGATGAGATCATTCGCCCTCCCGGCGTTCATCCGTCTTTACGGCGTGGATCTGCCTGCCTTTTAGGCGCTGGCTTTCTGCATCGGCGACGTGTATTCCACCGAGCGAAGTGCTCCTCGCCATCTTGGCGACGAGATCATTCGCCCTCACGACGTTCATCCGCCTTTATGGCGTTGATCTGTCCGCCTTTTAGGCATGCGATGAGATCAATCGCCCTCACGGCGTTCATCCGCCTTTATGGTATTTATCTGCCCACCTTTTAGGTGTTGGCTTTTCCTCATCAGCGACGCGTATTCCGCCGAGTGAAGCCCTCCTCGCCATCCCGGCGATGAGATCATTTGCCCTCACGACGTTCATCCGCCTTTATGGCATTGATCTGCCCGCCTTTTAGGCGCTGGCTTTCCGCATCGGCGACGCGTATTCCGCCGAGCGAAGCGCTCCTCGCCATCTTGGCGACGAGATCATTCGCCCTCCTGGCGATCATCCGCCTTTATGGCGTTGATCTGCCCGCCTTTTAGGCGCTGGCTTTCCTCATCGACGACGTGTATTCCTCAGAGCGAAACGCTCTTCACCATCTCGGCGACGAGATCATTCGCCCTCACGGCATTCATCCGCATTTATGGCGATGATCTTCCCGCCTTTTAGGCGTTGGCCTTCCGCATCGGTGACTTATATTCCGCCGAGCGAAGCGCTCCTCGCCATCCCGGCGACGAGATCATTCGCCCTCACGACATTCATCCGCCTTTATGGCGTTGATCTGCCCACCTTTTAGGCGCTGGCTTTCCGCATCGGCGACGCGTATTCCGCCGAGCGAAGCGCTCCTCGCCATCCCAGCGACGAGATCATTCGCCCTCACGGCGTTCATCCGCCTTTATGGCGTTGATCTGCCCACCTTTTAGGCGCTGGCTTTCCGCATCGGTGATGCGTATTCCGCCGAGCAAAGCGCTCCTCGCCATCCCGGCGATGAGATCATTCGCCCTCACGGCGTTCATCCACCTTTATGGCGTTGATCGCCCATGGCCGTTTAGGGCGCTGCCTTCGTGACGGGCGATGTGTATTACGCGCCGAAGCGCTCCTCACCGTCCCACCGACGAGATCATTTGCCCTCACGGCGTTCATCCGCCTTAATGGCGTTGATCTGTCCGCCTTTTAGGCGTGCGACGAGATCAATCGCCCTCAAGGCGTTCATCCGCCTTTATGGCATTGATCTGCCAGCCTTTTAGGCGCTGGCTTTCCGCATCGGTGACGTGTATTCCACCGAGCGAAGCGCTCCTCGCCATCCCGGCGACGAGATCATTCGCCCTCACGCCGTTCATCTACCTTTATGGCATTGATCTGCCCGCCTTCTAGGCGTTGGCCTTCCGCATCGGTGACGTGTATTCCGCCGAGCGAAGCGCTCCTCGCCATCTCGGCGATGAGATCATTCACCCTCTCGGCGTTCATCCACCTTTACGGCATTGATCTGCCCGCCTTTTAGGCGCTGGCATTTCGCATCGGCAACGCGTATTCCGCCGAGCGAAGTGCTCCTCGCCATCTCGGCGATGATATCATTCTCCCTCACGGCGTTCATCCACCTTTATGGCGTTGATCTGTCAACCTTTTAGGGGTGCGACGAGATCAATCGCCCTCACGGCGTTCATCCGCCTTTATGGCATTGATCTGCCCATCTTTTAGGCATTGGCTTTCCGCATCGGTGACGCGTATTCCGCTGAGAGAAGCCCTCCTCGCCATCCCGGTGACGAGATCATTCGCCCTCAGGGTGTTCATCCGCCTTTATGGCGTTGATCTGCCCGCCTTTTAGGCGCTGGCCTTCCGCATCGGCGATGAGTATTCCGCCGAGCGAAGCGCTCCTCGCCATCTCGGCGACAAGATCATTCGCCCTCTTGGCGATCATCCGCCTTTATGGCGTTGATCGCCCGCGGCACCAAGTCTTGGCTTTCGCATCGGCGACGCGTATTCCGCCGGAAGCAGCGCTTCCTCGCCATCGGCGGCGAGATCATTGCCCTCACGGCGTTCATACGCTTTTATGGCGTTGATGCACTTTACCTTTTAATGGCCTTTCGCGGCGACGTGTATTCCGCCGAGCGAAGCGCTCCTCGCCATCCCGGCGATGAGATCATTCGCCCTCACGGCGTTCATCCGCCTTTATGGCGTTGATCTGCCAGCCTTTTAGGCGCTGGCTTTCTGCATCGGCGACGTGTATTCCGCCGAGCAAAGCGCTCCTCGCCATCCCGGCGACGAGATCATTCGCCCTCCCGGCGCTCATCCGTCTTTATGGCGTTTATCTGTCCGCCTTTTAGGCGTGCGACGAGATCATTCGCCCTCCCGACGTTCATCCACTTTTACGGCGTTGATATGCCCGCCTTTTAGGTGTTGGCCTTCCATATCGGCGACGCGTATTCTGCCGAGCGAAGCGCTCCTCGCCATCCCGGTGACGAGATCATTCACCCTCACGGCGTTCATCCGCCTTTATGGCGTTGATCTGTCCGCCTTTTAGGCGTGCGACGAGATTATTCGCCCTCACGGCATTTATCTGCCTTCATGGCGTTGATCTGCCCGCCTTTTAGGCGTTGGCCTTCCGCATCGGCGACGCGTATTCCTCCAAGCGAAGCGCTCCTCGCCATCCCGGCGACGAGATCATTCACCCTCACGACGTTCATCAACCTTTATGGCGTTGATCTGCCCGCCTTTTAGGCGGTGGCCTTCCGCATCGGCGATGCGTATTCAGCCGAGCGATTGGCTCTCTCTGACGAACCATCTCTGAAGTCCTGCTCATCTCGAGCAGGATCCCATCCGGCTCTCTCCAACTAGCCATCTCTGAAGACCTGCTCATTCCGAGTAGTATTCTACCGAGCTCTCTCTCACGAGCTCCCCTTGAAGACCTGCTCATCCCGAGCAGGATCCCATCCGACTCTCTCTAACGAGCCATCTCTGAAGAACTGCTCATCCCGAGCAGGATCCCATCTGGCTCTCTCCGATGAGCTCCCTTTGAAGACACCGCTCATCCGGCGGGATCCCATCCGGCTCTCTCCCGACGAGCTCCTTTGAAGACACTGCTCATCCCGGCGGGATCCCATCCGCTCTCTCGATGAGCCATTTCAAGACCTGCACATTCCGGCGGGGATCACATCCAGCTCTCTCCAATGAGCCATCTCAAGACTTGCTCATCAAGCAAATATTCTACCGAGCTCTCTCTCACGAGCTCCCTTGAAGACCCGCTCATTCAAGCAGGATCCCATCTGGCTCTCTCTGACGAGCCATCTCTGAAGATCTGCTCATCCCGAGCAGGATACCATCCGGCTCTCTCCGATGAGCCACCTCCGAAGACCATTTTCCCACGGACATAAAAAAAGACTTCGTCGACGGGGCTCCTCGGCATCGAGCCTGAAAAAGAACTCATATGACGGGGCTCACCTTGAAGTACGAAGACACAAAAAAAGACTTCGTCTGACGATGGCCCCCTCGAAATCTGAGCCTGAAAAGACTTCGTGCGATGGGCTCTCACCTCAAAACGAAAGCCTGAAAAAGACTTCGTGACGATGGGGTTCCCCCAAATACGAAAGTACGAAAAAGACTTCGTATAATGGGGCTCGCCAAGCATCTGAGCACAAACTAGATCGACGATGAGAGAAGGTAAGATCCTCTATCACGAGGGGGCTCATTACGAAGCGATCAAGATCTCATCTGACACCGAGCAAGCTCGGAGGCAAACAATGTGATTGCGCAGATGCAACAAAAGATAAAATCGGTCGAGACATGAAACAAGATCGAGCTCTGAACAACGTCACAGCCCGATCTTGGGGGCTATTGTTGTCACCAGATTTATCACACGTCAGCATCACCAGATTTATCACACGTCAGCAAGACGAATTATCACACGTCAGCAGGTCCCACCGAGACCACATGATCTGTCATGCTTAAAGATTTGTCGTGCTTAGTGATTTGTCGTGCTTATGCATATGTTTTGTCATACTTTATGCACATGATTTCTCATGCTTATGATTTATCGTGCTGGTTCTCTTTATATAAAGGACCTCACCTTTCATTGTAAAAAAACTCTGGAATGTTTCCCTCATTCCACTTATATACCTACACCCACATTTCAGGGAAGAACTACGGTTCTTCCTGCAGTGTTCTTGTTCGATTACTTATTTGTTTGGTGGTCAAATTCAACAAGCCACATCAGAATCGTAAAATATTTGACCGTCAACAGAGTATAAGTGGGAGAAATATTATTAGGTTTGTGTAGGTGACATTAGATGTCACGTAGAACACGAGACGTGTTGTAGTATAACTTAAAAGCAGATTTTGAGTATAAGTGGGAGATTGTTGAGGTTATACTAGAAAATATGTTTTTTACTTTGTATAACCAAACTGAATTTCTTATTTATTTACTGAAATAAATTATTTATCACTGTTGCATTAAATATGATTGAATGTTATATATATTTACTGCATACATGTTCAATAAATAGTACGTGTTACATTATAGTTAATTTGGTGATACCAGATCACGGAAGATCAAATTAACAATTCCTCGTAACTAAGTACAAAATTGACAACCTAAATGGAAATGAACAACCCATCGTGAAAGGTTGAAGTGTAAGACTCAGATTGACTTGTCTTGACCAAGAGATTACACTAATGCATTATGATGCGAAAAATAGGACCTACAGGAGGATAAATTCTTCAGCACTGAATGTAGAAGAATTAGACCTCAGTGGTTCGTTATTTCTTAATCTTTGTTCCTTAAATAGGATCATGTGAAATTAATAACTATTGCTTTGACTTATGCTGGAAAGAGAATCAATGTGATTCGATACCTTATATCTTGGGTAATATTATTAGTTACACGACGATTGCTAAGATTTAATACGGAGAATCGTGTGCAAGTACGTCTTGCTTGGTTTGTTCCCTTGGTGGGCTCAGAAGCTTTATCATACCAAATCTTGCAAGTGAAAATTTATTTCCGGTATGGATAATAATGTTGAGCTGTCTTTACTCCAAAGATAAATATATTAATTAATATAAAGTTTTTTCAGTGGCTTAATTAATTAGTGGACTAGATAATCTTAAACACGAGAAATAATAACCGGGAGCCATATTATTGAAGGATCTTAATATGGATTAAGATGGATAGTTCAATATTAATTTTATAGTGGAGTAAATTAATATTAATGAGCTTGAATAATATTTTGGCTTAATATTAAAGTTTTGTAGCCCATTGGAGGTCCAATCTTAATTCTCCTAAATGCCCCTCAAATAGCCCAATTAAAGTCCAATTAATGAAAAGGAGAAGAAAATATTATTGCCTTATTTTTTCACATTATTTTCGAAAATAATTAATGAAGGAGAGATAAAAGATTTTCTTGGAAAGATTTTATGGAATAAGTATTCTTGAGATACAAGTTTATCCCATAAATTCAAGAAAAGTCAAAGATCTATTTTCTTCCCTATTAATTTGTATTTTTCGAAAATTCCTATAAAATAAGGAGGTGAGATTTTGTGGAATATTTAATTATGGAAAAAAGAATATATGAGATATATTCAAGATTTCTTGGAAATCAAGAAAAAGATTTTTCTATCCTATTCTACACCAAAAATCGGCCACCCCTTATGTTATAAATAGGGGATGAATTTTTCATCCCCAATGGAATTCCATGTATTGGAAAAATTAGAAATCAACAAAGGTGGTGGCATATATTTTTGGTTTTCTCCTTTGTTAAAATCGTTCGTGAGAATCCTTCCACCGGATTACGTTCGTGGATGTGGGACATATTTGAGAAGACACTTTGGGTTGATCCATCGTCTCAACGGTTGTCTCTACAAGAGATATGTAATCTCGTAACTCCTAGATTCCGCATGCTTAGGATTTGATTCATTGTTGTTGCTTGTTTAATTATTATGTTGAATTAATTTATGATTGATTCATGTTAGTAATTAATTGAATAATTTAAATATATATTTAAATACACCTCGATAAGATCTGGACACCCCGTATTTCCCAACAAGTAGAGTACCAGGGGTATCAATAACATTGAGAATCTGGCCATCATCTATAACAGTTTTCTGTATTTGATAAGCAATAGTTCCACCAGCTGAGCTAGGCATTATATCGAACATATTAGCTTCAATAATATTATTACCATAAAATTTTGTATTACACATTAGAAATATTTTGTTAAATCGAATTTCATTCAGATCATGGATGTTGATTCCTCTACGTCCAAGGTAATGCATTGTAACTTCTGATATAGAGCGAGCATCCCACATTTTCGAAAACAAACAAGTCATAAAGGGCAAAAAACCACAATATTTCATGAAACATAATAAAGCCCCTAATGTAGATAAGAAATCCGTGAAAGAATTTAGATTTAAATAAGGCATAAGAATATTATCATTATTTATCAGCGTAATTGAAAAGTACAAGAAGTTATCGCCTGTAAATCCGGTGTTGAAAATGAAGGAATTCATATATTCCTTATTAGCATTAATTGCTGTTAATATTTTCTCCACTAATTTAGGAGTAGATTATTTCTTCAGATTGATTTTTTTCCTTTTGAGTAAATATTCTGTACGCTCCCCTTTGTATTATTTATTCCCAGTTGTAATGAGAATACACAAGAAAACATTCTGCACAAATATTTTCATGGCACCAGAGCAGGATTAAACAGATCCTAAAACTCTAAATTAACCTATCCACCATTAAAACATGATGAAGAACACTGATAATACATCGGAAACATCGGCCTTACCAGCAGTCGATACCAACTCGGTGTATTATATACACCCATCGGATTACCCACGTCAGATGCACGTGAACGATCCATTGAATGATAGCAACTACGGAGATTGGTCAGAAGAGATGAAGAATTTTATCTTCGCAAAGAATAAATTTGGATTTATTGATGGAAGCATCAAGACACCAAATGAAGGCCCAGACTTGATGCTGTGGAAACGCAGTGATGCGATGGTTAAAGGATGGCTCAGAACGGCCATGGAGAAAGACATCAGGAACAACGTAAAATACGCTGAAACCGCTGAAGAAATCTGGAACGATTTGGAGGAACATTTTGGAAAACAAAGCGCTCCTCGGGCCTACGAACTCAAACATGCACTGACATTAGTGCGTCAAGAGAAGGCATCAATTTCTGCATATTATACCAAACTGAGAGGATTGTGGGATGAGATTCAGTCCGTCTCACCCATGCCAAAGTGTACTTGCGGATTGTGCAAGTGTGAAATTGGAAAAGGACTAATTGAAAGAAAGGAAAAGGAACAACTCTATGAGTTCCTGATGGGATTAGATGAGAACTACGGAACAGTCAAGACCCAAATCTTGACAACAAATCCAACACCATCGTTGGGGATAACATACCACATGGTGGCCGAAGATGAACACCAGCAACTTATTTCCACAGGAAGGAAAACCGCTCTTGAAGGTGCTGCATTTCAAACACAATAGAGACCCCCGTCTCAGGCTCGACAAATGCAGAATTCTCAGGAGCAACATACCCACAATTATCAAGTCCAACAATCCCAACAGAGGCCAACCACTGAAATCCCTGTGTACAAAACACAAGGACGAGGCGGAGAGGCGCGATGTACGGGGCCTGATGATGAGATTCGCTGCGAGCACTGCAATAGATCTGGTCACACGATCGATGGATGCTTTAAAATCATTGGGTATCCCAATTGGTGGACGGATAGAAAGAGACATGATGGGGGCAAAGGAGGTGATCGAAGAAATAATCCGAGATCAGCGCACGTGAACATAGATTCTAGTCCAATACCTGGACTGAATATGGAACAATATTCCAGGTTAATCAAACAATTCTCGGAGACAGAAAGCTCTAATTCCCCTTCAATAAACATGGCTGGTAAGCTTGCTCTAAACAAAACTTGGGTAGTCGATACCGGTGCTACCGAACACATTACTTATGATGAATCATTGTTGCAAGAAAGAAGAGAATGTGGAAATAGAATGTCGGTAACTATACCAAATGGAGATGTAATTCCTGTTGAAGGGATGGGAAGTGCAATTCTACCTAATGGACTTAAAATTGATGGGGTCTTATATATCCCTAAGTTCCGATGCAACTTATTATCTGTGAGCAAGATGACGAAGGATTTGAATTGTTCTCTCACATTTTTTCCGGATTCTTGTGTATTACAGGACTTACATTCGAGGACCATGATTGGCGTGGGTAGATGCAGCGATGGTCTATACTCATGTGTGAGGGTTAAACAAACTAGATTGCCCTTTTTTGATAGCACTATTAAAACTGCTAGTTGTTTTGACTTGTTACATTGTGACATTTGGGGACCATATCGTGTTCCCTCATTTTCGGGGGCACGATATTTTCTATCTATTGTGGATGATTTTAGTCGTGGAGTTTGGATTTATTTGATCAAACATAAGTCTGATGCTAGCAATTGCTTGGTTTCCTTTTGCAATATGGTGAGTACTCAATTTAAGAGAAAAGTCAAGAAAATTAGAAGTGATAATGGAGGTGAATTCACTTCAAATTTTATGATGAATTTTTATGATGAACGAGGCATTATTTTAGAAACTATATGCGCCTATACACCACAACAAAACGGTGTAGTTGAATGGAAATATAAACACATTCTTGAAATTGCCAGAGCCTTGAGATTTCAAGCAAATTTGCCTATTGGTTTTTGGGGTGAATGTGCTTTGACTGCAGTTTATATAATAAATAGGCTTCCATCTAAGGTTGTTGGGAACAAAACACCCTATGAAATTTTATTTGGTAAGAAACCATCATATGATCATATGCGTGTATTTGGTTGCTTGGTTTTATGCGTGATAACCCGGGCGGGGAGATAAATTCGAAGAAAGAGGGAAACCATGTGTTTTCGTCGGGTATCCACACGGGTAAAAGGGCTATCGTGTATATGATTTGTTTGAAAAGAAGGTTTTGACATCAAGAGATGTCAAATTTGTTGAGACAAAATTTCCATTTCAAACAGTGGAGTTAGATGAACCTTCAATGAATAGAGAGGATGTTTCTAGCTCAATTGTTAATGAGGATGACCTTGGCAACCAAGCCTCCATCAGTCCAGCAACAACTGAGTCTAGTGAACCTGCTCCACATGATCAACCTGAATCGGATGGTGGGAATCATGGTAGTATGATTGAAAATAATGTGGGAAGAGGAAATCGTATAAGATCCCAGCCTAAACGTTTCAATGATTACGTAACAGAGTTGCCACCATCTATAGACCATTTGCAACCCACGACCACTCAAGGCTCCTCGACGGTACACCCTTTATCCCATTTTGTTTCCTATAATAAATTTTCTCCTTCTCATAAAGCTTACTTGCCGGCCATCACTTCGCTTGATGAGCCTAAATATTATCATCATGCAGTCAAAAATCCAAAATGGAGAGAAGCTATGGAGAAGGAAGTTAAGGCATTAGAACAAAATGGGACATGGACCCATGAACACTTGCCGCCTGGGAAACGCGTCATAGATTCAAAGTGGGTGTACAAGATAAAGTACAAGCCGACGGGCGAAGTGGAGCGCTTTAAAGCACGACTGGTTGCAAAAGGCTTCACGCAAGTAGAAGGAATTGATTTTCATGAAACGTTTGCCCCGGTCGCAAAGTTGGTTACTGTTCGAAGTCTACTTACAGTTGCTGTTAAAAGAAATTAGATAATCCACCAATTGGACGTGAACAACGCCTTCCTGCATGGAGACCTACATGAAGAGGTATACATGAGAATACCACAAGGTTTTACAAAAGAAGGAGATCACCGAGTTTGTCGGTTACGAAAGTCGTTGTATGGCCTGCGTCAAGCCTCACGAAACTGGCATCACAAGTTTACCAGAGCTCTCTTAGATGTTGGCTTTCGACAATCTCGTGCAGATCATTCACTCTTTATATTTAAGAGGGACATGATTTATGTGGCGGCACTTGTATATGTTGATGATGTCATCATTATGGGGAACACTAATATAAAAATTGTTGAGGTAAAACAATATCTTGATAAGCTTTTTAGCATAAAGGACTTGGGACCATTAAAATACTTTCTCGGAATTGAGGTGGCCTGTACACCAGATGGGCTCGTACTTAGCCAACGTAAATACACGTTGGACATTTTGGAGGAGAGTGGATTGCAAGGTTGTCGCCCTAGCCCATCTCCCATGGAACAAAACACACGACTGGACAAAGCAATTGAAAGTCCACCCGTTGATGTTGTGCAGTTTCGAAGATTGGTGGGGAGGTTGCTTTATTTACAAGTGACTAGACCCGACATTTCATTTTCAGTTAACATGTTAAGTCAGTTCTTATCTGACCCACACCAACCTCACATGGATGCAGCCATTCGAATATTACATTACTTGAAATCAACGTCCGGACAAGGAATCTTCTTGCCAACAGATGGAGGATTAAGACTTGAAGCTTTTTGTGACGCTGATTGGGGAGGATGTCTTTTTACATGGCGTTCGCGAACTGGATACTTGATCATGTTGGGTGGCGCACCAATATCGTGGCGTACTAAGAAACAATCAGTTGTTTCCCGGTCCTCTGCTGAAGCTGAATACCGAGCCATGGCTAGCACTGTGAGTGAGATTTTATGGTTGCGTTGGTTATTACGAGATTTGGAAACTTCACCTATTGGCCCTACTTCATTATTTTGTGATAACCAAGCAGCCCGACACATTGCCAACAACCCAGTTTTCCATGAGCGGACCAAACACGTTGAGATGGATTGTTATTTTGTCCGCGAAAGAGTTGAGTCCCAAGAAATCAAGCCGTTTTTACATTGATACAAAAAATCAAGTGGCAGAATTTTTCACTAAGCCACTAGGGACAGAACGCTTCCGTTTTCTCTTGGGTAAGTTGGGCGTTTGTGACCTCCACGCTCCAACTTGAGGGGGAGTAAAGGAATTAATATATTCCTTATTAGCATTAATTGTTGTCAATATTTTCTCCACTAATTTAGGAGTAGATTATTTCTTCAGATTGATTTTTTTCCTTCTGAGTAAATATTCTGTACGCTCCCCTTTGTATTATTTATTCCCATTTGTAATGAGAATACACAAGAAAACATCCTGCACAAATATTTTCAGAAAATAGCAAAATTTGATGCAACTTCCTCGATACTCATCATATTAATATAATAAATGTGTTGCTAATTATATTCAATCATATCAACTATTTTTTTTTTAAAATAAGCAATGTTGAAGAGATGACACTATTTAATACTCAACATTATTACTTAATATTTTTTATTTATATTTGATTTAAATGTTGTATTTTAACTAATTTCATCTAAAACATATATAAAAATAAAAATAAATTATTAAAATTATCATATAATTATATTAAAATTAATTAAAAATAAATATTAAACGGGTTGTTGGGTTAACCCTTAGCCTACATGGCTTATCCATATAGAGATTCGGGCTAAACGGTTCACGATAAACAGACCTGAAAAAGCTTAGCCTAAATCTTGATTTTTCCGGTTTAAACGGGCCCCCTACGGGCAATGACCGTTTTAACATCTCTATATAAAATACACTCATATTCCCCTAACAAAGAGAAATCTACTTTATCAATAAAATATAATTATTTGAAATGCCCTTAATAAAATACTACTCCCTCCGTCCACCAAACTTGTGCTCATTTCGTTTTGACATGTTGTGCGGAAAGATAAATTAAGTCCATTTATGAATAACATAATTGATTGTGAGTAAAATATAATGATAACTTGAGTAATTAAGTGATTGTTGGACGATGAAGATAAAAAAAATTGTGTCCATAAACGTATTTAATTTACATTTCCGTACAACATGTCAAAACGAAATGAGCACAGTTTTGGTGAACGGAGGGAGTATCATTTTATCACCTCAGATATTAATAAATAACTTTTATATTAAATATTGCGTAAATAATAAATGTCCAATTGAATATGAGATGAAAGGAGAAAATCAAATCACATTTCAATATATTAGATTTGATCAAATGAATTTTTATGACAAACATTCATATAAGTCGGTCTCATGCATGAGACGGAACACAATTTAGCTCAAGTTACACTCACTCCTCCTTAAATGTTAAAGCGCCAAAACCCAATTTGTGCTCTGTCTCACAGTCAAATAGTCTGTTATCAAATATATTTTATTTATTACAGGAATGAGCCCTTTACTTTATTAAAGGAAAATGGATCAATTCGTCGTATAAGTTGGGCCCTAATTTCAAATTTAAATACTTGTATAGAAGCGATCTCATGGGGTCGCCCACGCCCGTCTCTTCATACGTTGCCCAGAATTCCAAGTAATTGTTGTTATCTTTTTACATAGATTATTTTGATTGTATATGTTGTGTGATGCGGTGGTGATGATTCAGGAAAAGGGTGTTTCCGGGTGCGAGTTCATCCGGAGGGTTTAAAGAGGTGGAGGTTTTCGAAATGTCGCCGCCGATTAATCTCACTTCAAAGTCCAACTCCTTCAAACAAAAACAGAAACAGGTATGTATCCTTTCATGGCTTTCGCTCCTTCTATTACTTCTTTTTTTTATCAATTATTTTAGTAAGTTAGTAGTTGCGATGTGATGATTGAATTTATTAGGTTTTATTCCGGACTATTTGGGATGAAGCTTTTAGTTCCCTGATTGAAGTTGGATAGAAGGTGCTGAAATAAATGGACCCAATTGCAGATTAAATTGAATTTTCGTTTAGCCCTTGCCTTCTAGTTCGATATCTGATAACATGTTCCAGAAAATATTGAGGCCACGCTTTGGTATATAGCTTTAATATACTGTTAATTTTCAGAATTATAGCAGCTTTAATTTATAAAGGAAATATGATGACTTCTATTGGTTGGTTAGCTTGTTTATTGTAGTATGAAATTGAGAATACAAAGCCTTGTGTTCTATGTGAGTAAGGAAAATAACTGTGATTTTTCTTTGAGTGCTGTGCAATTTTTTTCTCATAGGTTAAAAATAAACCGTCTTAGTTGGTGTGACTTTATCATATGCTTGCGATCTGCATCTAGGGATTTGAAAGGATGACCTTTCTCGTTTTTGCAAACAGTGATGAAGTATGTGCAATTAATGAAATATGAATTAATATGTTTTGGCTGCCAGCTGAAGTTTTAATGTTCTGTAGGTTTGTTCATTGTTGGGTGATTAAAATGTGCCATACAATCAGTACAGCTTATACATATTCTTATAAGTGGGTAGGGATGGTAATGGGATGGATTTAAAGCAGGTTTTTCTGGACCTAAGACCCACCACGTCGCCATAGTCCCAAACTTTATAATTTAGGACAACTGGGTTGTGATGTGCCAACATATCCATTATACCAAACTTTGATTCGGTGCAAAATCAGAAGAAATCTAACCTGATGAAAGGTGTCAAATTCCAATAGGCTTTCATGTTCTCTCCTTTTATTAAAATATTAGTTTCACTCCTTGTCTATGTTGTCACATAATTCTTTTTTGCTGAATGATCCGTACTGCGCTTAGATAAAAAAATTATGTGCCCAATTTCCCTTCTCTTCCCAAAAACCCCCTCCTCTGCATTACACCTAAATGTTGCAAGTCATTGGTAAACAGCTTAATATGTGGAGGCTTTCAAAGGTTTTTAAATTGAATTCATTTTCTTCTTTTTTCTGTTAATGATTTTCTGAAAGTTATGTAAATACATTTTAATCTTCATATTTCCAAATTTGTCAAAGGTGATTCATCATGAAATAATAGATCTTGACCTGGAAGAGGATCATTTTCAAGAAATAATAGATGTTGACCTGGAAGAAGATGATGGCGCTACTGTCCATATCAATGGGAATATGGGAAGAAATGGCAAAGGAAAGGTACTTCAAAGCTCACAAATCAACTTGAATAGTGCTAGTATCTCTCATGAAAACCCTATTCAGATAGGTCACCCGCTTAAACGGAAACAAGCTTCTAAGTTGTCAGAATATGGTGGGAGTCTTAAGAGACAAATGACTTCACAGCCCTCTGATGGTTCTATGCCTCATACTCCTGAGAATAAATCTTCGAAGCATTTTGAAAAGCGTAGGTCGCCTAGGTTATTGAGTAAAACACTTCCGAGTAATGCTAATATTTCCAGTAGCTATGCCTATACAACTTCGAGCATGCCTTCTACTTCTGCATCTCTTACGAATGGAAATGCATTCGCCCCTGTATCAGTAGATTATAGTTGTATTCAAAAGGGTAAAACTCCTGCCAGGGTGGAGCAAAGAAATGTGGATGTGATTCTCCAAAAGCTTGACCTTTTCAATAAATTTGATACTGTTGAAGATTTTTCTGATCATCACTACTCAAAAACTGGTTCTTCTGCAAAACGGGTGAGACTTAACATGCACTCTTTTTATAACAATCAACCTGGGAAAGACTTACCCTGCACTTTCATTTTTCCCATACTCTTTAGCTTCTATTTATTTTTCCCCTGCATTTCTTTTTCTATTAACTTTTTCCCATGGCTCCTGCAACCTTTCTTTCCTTTGGATTTTGCCTCCTGATTGTAGATGAAGGGTCAAAAGTTAATAAAAATGAAGTGCAGTAGCAAATTATGTATTTTCCTCATTATTTTTGTCTGGTACAGCCGCCAAAGAATTGGTCCAAGAGAATACAGGAAGAATGGAAGATTTTGGAAAAAGATTTACCTGGTAACTTTAAAAAAAATTATGCACCCGATACTGCAGATTTCTTTTCATTCTGTTAAACTTTATTCGTATATGGGAAAAAGAGGTTGCCTTATGAGTTGATAATCATGCCCATGTTGGAGGCATTTGTACTATGCTACTGTACATCATCTTCATATCCAGTCACTCTGTACTATTTTACTCCTAATTTCTTGCTGCTTATTGTTGACATCTTTGAAGTGACTTTCACCATGCATTTTGTGTCGTTACCCAACAGACAATATATTTGTGAGGGTCTATGAGTCAAGAATGGACCTTTTGAGAGCGGTGATTGTAGGGGCAGAGGGAACTCCTTATCATGATGGTCTCTTTTTCTTTGATGTCAACTTCCCCAGCAGTTATCCCAATGTTCCACCGGTAAGTTTTTCTTTATAGTAACATGGGCTGTTTCAGATATTTGTTCTTTATTTGAGGCTCGATTACTTTATTCTATTCTAAACAGCTAGTTCATTACCATTCTGGCGGGCTTCGAATAAATCCCAACTTGTACAATTGTGGAAAAGTATGCCTGAGCCTTCTCAACACTTGGGGTGGTAACGGCAAGGAGAAGTGGATCCCAGGTGTTTCAACTATGTTACAAGTTCTGGTCTCTATCCAAGGATTGATTTTGAATGTCAAGCCTTATTTTAATGAGCCTGGATTGGCAAACTCGAGTGGCACAAAAGCTGGTGAGGAGGCATCTTTAAGATACAATGAGAGTACCTTCATGCTTTCCCTGCAAACGATGGTGTACAATATGAGAAGGCCTCCAAAGGTAAGATGGCATGATTAATGTTTCTGCGTAAGTAGAATTAAGAATTAGCTGATTGTCTGTTTACTTGTGCTAATCAAATTAAAACTCAAATCATCATAAGCAGTACTCTGATTGCATTGATTGTTTATGTGGAAATGCACTCCTTGAACTGATGGCAGTCTGACCCGCCCACCCTGTCCTGTTTGGGTCGCCCCGCCCTGTTTCTAACATCTATGATATATATAAATAGTGTATATTAACGATAAAATATTATATGGAATATAATATGATAATGCAACTAAATATTTTAAAATAAATCTATAAGCATGCTACTAATATCATCTATTTATTTTTTCAATTGAAACCTAAGTTTTATGTTAAATATTTTAAAATATACCGCGTGTTATTATGATAAAAAATGTAAACTTTGGGTGGGTCGACTCGGTCCGTCCCGTGACCCACAGTGTGATGGGGCCCCATTACCATCCCTAAATTCTACCCACCATAAAGTTAAATCCTAATTTCGATGATCATAGAAAACACTCTCATTTCAAGCTCGCCACATAGTGTGCCCGTGGCGAGTAAAGATATCTTGATGGGCAATAAATTTAAGGTTAAACTTGGGTGTACCAGTTGCACGGTGCAACTGGTGCACAACTAATACATTTTTCATAAACTAACTAATACTTTTAAAAGAACAACTAATACTATTTAGTGAAGTAACTAATACCTTTAAAAATACACACCAGCCTCGCCATGTATCTGGTGTATACAAGTATTTTGCCTTAAATTTATTCTGTTATGTAATGTTTTTTTCTGTTATTCTTGTAGTATTTTGAGCCATTTGTGGTTTGCCATTTCTATAAGTACGCACGAGAAATCCTGGTGTCGTGTGAAGCCTACTTGGATGGAGCTCAGGTGGGGTGTCTTGTTAAAGGGGGTGTTCAGGATGTTGATGAGGGTGACACAAGCTGCTCCAAGGATTTCAGAAAAAACTTGGCCCATTTTATCACCACACTCGTACAGGCATTTAAACAAATTGGAGCCAAGGACTGTGAAAAGTTTCTTTCTTTAGCTAAAAAAGCATAAAAAAAATGCAGGCTCACAACTTGCTCGGTTGGGATTTTAGTGTCTTCCTAGCATTACCATGCCATTGTTTTGTTTTGACGATAAGAATATCAACACCTCCCTGATATTTTTTTCTTACTTCTGACTGCCAACTTTTATATTTATCTGGATTTGCGACTTGACTTTTATTATTATAAATATTGCCATATTTGACTAGAGTATGAAAGTTTAGATTCTATGTTAGTACCATTTTAACCATTTTGTTACTTTTTATATTAGGAGCAATTACAATGGGTTGTCATTTATAGAGTATTTTTACCCTTAAGTACTACATTTTTTAACTCTAACTCTAAGGTCAAAAAATTAGGTAGGAAATACTTAAATGCCCCTAATTTTTTCAACCACCAATTTGTAGTCATGTGCAGTTTTTTAAATTTGACATTTTTCTATACTCCACATTTTTAGTTATTTTGTATTTTAAAATTTTAAAAATTGTAGATTTTAAAGTTTGAATTTTACTAAACTTTTTTAATTGCATATTCTTTTATCTAATTGATTTTTTTAAACAAAAAATCAGCTAAAAAAAGTTACATATTCGAAACTATTCTGCACATCTCGTAAAAAATTCTGCACACCTCAATTTTTTTTAATCATTTATCATTTTATTTAAATATTTTTTTTCAATAATAAAATATTAGCCAAGAAAATTATATATTCGTATATATATTAAATTGTATATTCTTATCCATTTTGCACACACGTAAAAAAAATTCTGCACACCAATAAAAAATTCTGCACACTCAATTTTATTTTTTTAATTATTTGTCTTTTTATTAAAAATTCTGCACACTCGTAAAAAATTTTGCACACCACAATTTTTTTAATCATCTGTCATTTTATTTAAAAATTTTGCACACTCGTAAAAAATTATGCACACTTTGGGAGGAATGGATGTAATTTGTGCTTGATTATACCCGTCTCATGCATGAGACCGTCTTATATGAGTTTTTGTCAAATTGAATATATGTTTATTAAATTCGTTTGAAGTTTGTTTCTTTAAATTAATAATTTTGATACGTCTCATACGAGATGGTTTTATAGTATTTTGTAGGAGGATTTTATGTTAGTGCATTGATTGTGTGATTGATAGATTTGAATTTAAACATGCTTTTTCAAGCGTTTCAAGTGTGAACGATTTCAGTTGATCAAATGCGTAGATGGGGCAATTACAATAGACTGTCATTTATAGAGTGTTTGATAGATTTGAATTTAAACAAGATTTTTTCAAGCGTTTCAAGTGTGAATGATTTCAATTGATCAAATACATATTCAATTGATCAAATACGTAGATGGGGCAATTACAATGAATTGTCATTTATAGAGTGGTCTTACTCTTAAGTACCATCATATTTAACTCTTACTCTTAAGTCCAAAAATTAAGTAGGAAAAATTTAAATGCCATTAATTTCTCTAACCATGAATTTATAGTCATGTGCAGTTTTTTACACCCGACACTTTTCAACATTCCACATTTTTAGTTATTTTGTATTTAAAAATTTAAAAATTGTAGATTTTAAAGTTTGAATTTTACTAAAATTTTTTAATTGTATATTCTTTTATTTAATTGTTTTTTAAGCCAATTTTTTATTATTATTTATTTTTTTAATTATCTATTCTTTTATTAAATTAATTATTTTTTTCCAATAACAAAAATAAATTCAGCTAAAAAAAGTTACATATTCGAAACTATTTTGCACACCCCAAATTTTTTTTAATCATTTGTCGTTTCATTTAATTATTTTTTTTAATAATAAAATATTAGCACAAGAAAATTACATATTCGTATATATATTAAATTGTATATTCTTAACCATTTTGTACACTCGTAAAAAACTCTGAACACCTATTTTTTTTAATTATCTGTCATTTTATTTAAAATTCTGCACAGCCGTAAAAAAAATTCTACACACCCGTAAAAAAAATTCTGCACACCTCAATTTTTTTTAATCATCTGTCATTTTATTTAAAAATTTTGCAAACCGGTAAAAAAATTTGCATACCTAATTTTTTTTTAATCATCTGTCTTTTTATTTAAAATTATGCACATCCCACAATTTTGCACACCCGTTAAAAAAATTCTGCACACCTGTAAAATAATTACATAAATCTCTCTTTGTCTCAACCAAAAACAATTCAAAAATAAAAAATCAATTATGGTGTAAAACTAAAATATTTGCTAACAAATCTGCAGAATTAAAAAAATCCAACACATACCAAAACCTAACTCAATCCAATAAAATATAATCTAAACTCTAACTTCAGTATGCAAAGTAGGCAATAATTATGTGAATAAACTAAATAAGGATTGTCAACACATATATTAACATAGCACAGGTCTATCAGTAGTCCTGAGTAGCCAAGACATCCAGTCTAATGAATTAAATTAAAAGGAATCACAGAATGATATAACCAAAATTCAATTAAAGCAGATTTCTACACAAATTAAAGCAGTTTTCTGATACAGGAGGAGAATACCAAAGAGGTCCAGAAACATGGTGGATTTCTCGAGACAGAGATAGGCCCACACAATAGAACAAACTCGCTCGTTGTGGAATATTTGCCAACACCTAGAGTGCAGTCAAAATACCCTTCGAATAAAAGACGGCTGGCTGGCTGGCTTCTGGTTAGCTCTCGATTTTCCTTTTGGAGTAACATTAGGATTAGCACTTTAGTAACATATAATACAAGAGAATATGGAAGATAAATGTTTGTCGTTGAATCATTGTTCTTGCATCCAAAAAGTGAAAATGGTGGCTAGGGGAATCTGCAATCTTCATCCATGGAGTCTCCAAACTGCCCTGGTCCACTATATCACAATCATCACTCAACAGGGGCTCTTTCGTACTAAAATTACAAATTCAAATCATCATCCTCAAAGCCCATTTCCCAGATCAAGATCAACTTCACATATATTTGCAATACACCAATCGTTAAAAAAATATCACAAGTTCAGAATCCACCAATCAAATCGCAGTATTCAAATATGCACGCACAAAGTGTGACTGTGTGTGAGAAAGAGTGTGGACCTGTGTTGACTTCACAGCATCGCGATGGGGGAAGATTCCTTGACAAACAGGTCTTTAGCGTTCAGAAACAGGCCTTCATGGGCCGTCATTATCGCTTTTCTGTGGATTTGAGAGACAGAGAGAAGAGTGATATAGAGGGAGAGAGAGACAGAATAAGGGTTTTGTTTCGTGAGAATAAGAGTACAGGCGTGTATTTGTTTTGTGATATGGGTAAAAATGTTAAACCTAATAGTAATACTTTATATAAAATAATACTTTTTAGCAATTTTTCCTATGTGGATTATAAGAAGTGAATATCAATTAGGTGAAGAGCTCAAGTTGGGAGCTTCGAAACATCAAAATGTCTCAACATTTAAGTGAATCGAAAATAAATGACATTTCAAGTAAAGAATTGTATATATAATGTAGATTGTAACGAAAGGTGAGTGAATTTCAAATGATCTCAACGTATTTTTTAAATGATTAGTAAGATTTGACGCCTCTTCAAGGGTTCCGAAGAGCTCCTAGTGAGATTCCATGCTCGCCACATGTGTCAAACCTAGTCGTTATTGGGTTTTCCCGCTCATCTATTGGGGTTGGTCTTTTAATGTGATTTGATTATCGTATCTTTGTTGGATTCCACGATTATGTTCTTATCTTTCAAAATATTTTTACATGTATTATATATAATAGAATATAAATAAATAGACATATGTTGTATTCTTGAAAAATCGCACTCTAAAATTTTAAAACATCAGTATCCTCGTGTCGGTTTCAAATCGGCCCCAGACCCGTGCCCCTGCTACATAGACGGTAGTGTTTGTCCTAAAAAGAGTGTGTCTAGAATTAAAAAAAAAAAGGTTAATTTTTTTATTGATAATTAGAAAAAGTAAATATTCCCTCCGTCCCAACATTACTGCAACACTTGCCGTTTTGGGACGTCCCAACATTATTGCAACACTCATAAAAAGGAAATAACACACAATTTTAACACCCTCAAAACATCACTATAATTTCAAATCTGCCACTCACTTTCAACACAATTAAAAAAAAGTCAGCTCTACTTAATTATGCTAAACACTAATTAACCAAATCTAACCCAAACCCAATTAAATAAACCCACCCAGCCCAATTACTCCCCCAGCCCAATTTCACGTAACCCTAAATCAAAATCACTCAGCCCTCATCTCTCTCTCTCTCTCTCTCTCTCACTCTCACTCTCGAATGTTCTTGAAACCCTAATATCTTTACTTCCATCTCTCTCTCTTTCTCCCCACTGTAATGAATCTTGAAATTGTTGATTCTCTTTACGACATGGTCGCACCCGATAGCCCCCCCCTTCCGATTCGCCGAGTTCATTTTTTAGAAAGGTAAGTCCGAAATGGTTGAAGCTTCGGAGGAAAAAAAATGGCCGATTTAGTTCGGATTTGGCACAATCTTGATGATGAATCCATGGTTCCCGAATCCGCCTTTGATGAATCCATGGTTCCCGATTTTGGTGAGTTTGAGCCCGATATGTGCTTGGAATCAATGGTTCTCGAATCCGCCTTTGATGAACCGCCCCCTCAGCTGGTTGACGCCCCCAATTTGGTTCCATACAAGAGGGATGGGTACTTTTACAGGGCACCCGATACCCTCGATGAGTTGGCTGAATTCGAGGGTGATCCAGCCTGCCATGATCCGTATGCTCACCATCAAAGCGATGAAATGAAACGACAAACATTTGAAATGCTATGCATGTTTCTTCCTGATCTGAGGTACTCGATTTATGTTTTGTTGGTTTCATTTGATGATTACATGTTAATTTCTAGTCACCACTAGGAAATTTCTAGTTTAGGAGACTTGATTTTATCTGATATGCTGGTTTCTATGGGGTTTGCTGGTTATGAAATTGTTCAGGGGGTTCATATCATGACTAAACTTGCAATATTTGCTTGATATAATGCTGAATTGTGATCTGTATGTGATAAATGTTGGATAAATTCATGTAATTCTAGCCACCACTCACATTTATGTGAGTTAGGAGGCTGAATTTACATCATTGGGCTTAACCCAATGATGAAATTGTTCTGAGGGTTCATATCATGTCTAAACTTGCAACATTTACTTGTGTACTTGCTTGATAGGCCCGGTGGAAAACCCATGAAATGTGGAATAATCATGAAATGCATATAAAACAGGGGTGAAGGAATGGTGATTCCAGATTTTTGCGTTTTAAGCTCATGTGTTGTGTTTTGCTTATAATCGAATGCATATGACAAGATAAGAACGTAAAACAGTAAAGAACACAACAATGTATAGTGGTTCGGAGACTCAAGCTCCTCATCCACTCTCCCATGCTCCTAGGGAAATTCCTTCAACCGGACTTATCACCCCTCTCGGGTTCGCCTCTAGATATTTAATGAGCTCTCACTCCAACTGGACTTATCACCCTCTCGGGCTCGCCTCTGGACTTATCACCCTCTCGGGCTCGCCTCTAGATGTTTAACGAGTTCACACTCCTACGGGACTTATCACCCTCTCGAGCTCGCCTCTAGATGTTTAACGAGCTCTCACTCCAACTGGACTTATCACCCTCTCGGGCACACTCCTACGGGACTTATCACCCTCTCTCGGGATTGCCTAAAAACTACCTCACTTCACCACTAGTTATCTCTTACGAGAATGGGGTTTGGGTTTGGTGTTGTCTCCAACTATGGTGAGATTTTCCCTTACATTTGTTTAGCCTCAATGCTAAGATTGAGAAAATCTCTCTAAGCTTAGGATACATCGTGGGTTGCTTAGATTGGGTTCTAGAACACTCTTTGAATATATTTGTATATCTACAGACTTGTGTTCTATGGTGGGAATGCTTGAATATAAGGCTCTTGGCTCTGTAGCATCTTTTGCATATTCTCCACACTTAATTTGATGGAAGATCTTGTATTTATAGTGTGGATTTGAATGTTACCGTTGGAGAGAATCACATTCAAATCCATACTATTCTTTGTAAGTTCTGCAGCTTTTTCAGGCTGGTTGTCTTCCTCTCATTGGTCCACGTCAGCTGGATTCCAATGGCTATATTCCTCAGTTTCTTCGCTTCGGAACATTCAGGATATACTGAGCATTCAAGACATTCTTGAGTCTTGATAATTCTTGTGCCTTGATATCCTTTGTCTTCGATCTTGATATCTTGATCTTGAGTCTTGATGTCTTACGAGTCTTCAGAGATATACTGATTGATATACTGAGTCTTCATACTGAGTCTTCAGTTTCTTAGTTTCATCTTGAGTCTTGATTCTCGATCTCATCTTTGAGTCTTGAAACCGGTTTCATTTGAAACCGATTTCTTCAGAACCTTACTAAGTCTTCAGAATCTTCAGAATCTATCCTGATCTATATCTGCTGACTATACATTGTGCAGATAACATCCCGAACACTCTAAAACTGAATCATGAACCATCTATCAAGATTATCCTGAACATGTCATACTCAGGGGTTTTGGGATCTAATCAAAATCTTCTTTATTAAATTCATTTCCCAACATTGCTGAATTCTGATCTGGATGTGATAAATGTTGGATAAATTCATGTAATTCTAGCCACCACTCACATTTATGTGAGTTAGGAGGCTGAATTTACATCATTGGGCTTAACCCAATGATGAAATTGTTCTGAGGGTTCATATCATGTCTAAGCTTGCAACATTTACTTGTGTACTTGTTGAATTCTGATCTGGATGTGATAAATGTTGGATAAATTCATGTAATTCTTGATGGTTGATGGTTGCATGTTCTAATATTGTGGGGGTTACATTCTAAGGGTTATGGTGTGATAACAATCACCACTAGTATGTTGCTAGTTTAGGAGACTTGAACCATGTGATGAAACTTTTCCGAGGGTGATGATAAAAAAAACACATCACCATTCAAAAAACAGACAAAATGTGCTTTGTATGCCCATATTGTTCTGTTTACAGCTTAAACAATTTCAAAAAGTAAACAAAAACTACACACTTAGTCCTATGTTTAAGCTGTAAGCATCCATTTGATTACATATGTGATTAAAGCAAAAGGAATGAGATGAATAACTATCTCATTCAAATCCTAGGGCTGTCATTAGACCCCTTATGTCATAAGTGAGCTCTTCAATCTGTCCATGTTCAATCAGGTATTGAATGCAGTCTCTAACCACTCCTTCTTCAACTTGAAGCACAAGAGGCAGCCTTTGTTCCCTTATAAGCTTGTCTTTGCCCATATGTTGCAATTTGAACTGATTGTACCCCTTACTCTTCATCATTTCAATAAGGCAACATTGTAGGCTTAAAAACACCTTGTTAAGTGTGATGACTGTCAAATCCTCAAAGGCAAGCAACACATTAGTAACCAATTCATCCACATTGTAAGAAGCTGTGTCCACCTGAAGTGATTAAATTGCATTGAAAAAACCCAAATCATTTATGTTAGCGTCAGGGGAGTTAGGGGGTTGGAATACAATATTGATGTTAAACCCATCTGAACTTGCAGCTGCTCTAAAATCTGGATCAGAATTGCTTATGTGTGGTTTTGCATTGTCTTGTTGAATGATGATATATGTGCTTGCAAATAGAGGTCATTTTGCCTTGATAGCTGGTATAATCTGCAATATATGAACATGATTTAGATACTTAATGCATGAACATGTAAAGACTGTATATGGACACGATTTAGATACTTAATTTGCAATATATGAACATGTAAAGGCTGTATTTATGTCACCAATGGGAATTACTTCCTGTTTTGGAGACTAAATGCATGCACAAAACTGGATGATGATATTTTTCTGACAGTTTAACCTATTTTGTTAATTAAATGGTGATAATTGAGTTACCTGATTCACAATGCAGTCCTTCATGACTAGTTTGGTGATTGAATCTATAGGCTTAGTCACCATTGTACCCCTAACTTTGTTTTTTGAGTTCCTTGTTGCTGGTTCTCTAGTTGTGAATGGGAATAGACATATTTTACCATCAAATAGGACTTGTCCATCACAATTAAAGATAGGTCTTGCCACAACACACATGAACATTACGTTAGGGATAAATCTTTTGCTTTTGCATGCCCTATAAGGATCATCTTCTCCTGGTGTCTTGTAAACTCTTTCAATCTCTCTTGTCATGTAAAACCACTTTTCATCTATGTGCACCACATTGTGCATGCTTGAGAACTTGATCTGATTTGCATTATTATCTTGCTCTAATGCATTCAAACTGTAATTAAGCCTTTGAAACTTGTTCTTCTCAGTTATCTCAGGCTTAATTGCACCCATCTTCCAACTGAACTCTTGCTAACTTTTAGCTCCCTTGCTAGTCTTCTTATTGTTCCCCTTTTCTCAAATGCAATCTTCTCTATATCTAGGTATACATGTTTAACCTTCGATATACCAGTCATTTTGTCTGTTATGTTAACTGGAATACTGTTGGTCCCGGTGAAAAACCCATGAAATGCGGAAAAATCATGTAATGCATATAAAACAGGGGTGAGGGAATGGTGATTCCAATTTTTTTTTCTTTAAACCAATGTGTTTTGCTTATAATCAAATGCATATGACAAGTAAGAATATAAAGCAATAAAGAACACATCAAAGTATAGTGGTTCAGAGACTCAAGCTCCTACATCCACTCTCCCGGTTTCAAGGGAAATTCCTTCAAACGGGACTTATCTCCCTCCACGGGATCGCCTACAGATGTTTACCGAGTTCTCACTCAAACGGGACTTATCACCCTCTACGGGATCGCCTACCCTCCCTTTCGGGATTGCTTAGATGTTTAACGAGTTCACACTCGCACCCAGAAAGTAAGCTAGTCCAACTAACTTACAATCCTTGCTTACCTAACTTTTGGGTTTGGGTATAAGATTGTTTGGTGTCCAACTAAGGTGAGATTTTCCATTACATTTATTTAGCCTCGATGCTAAGGTTGGGAAAATCTCTCTAAGCTTAGGATATTACATTTGTGCTTAGATCTAGGGCAGAACACTCTTGAATATATGCGTGTATTTCTTGCTCAGTGTTCTATGGTGGAAATGATAGATGATTTGACTTTGTAGCTTGATGGATCACGCATTTCTCACTCTTAATTTGATGGAAGAACTTGTATTTATAATGTGGATTTGAATGTTACCGTTGGATGGAGTCACATTCAAATCCATATTATTCTGTAGCTTTTTGCAGCTTTTTCAGGCTGGTTGTCTTCCTCTCATTGGTCCACGTCAGCTGAATCTAACGGCTATAATCTTCAGGATTCTTCTGAGTTCTTCAGGATTCTTCTGAGTCTTCAGGATTCTTGATTCAACAGACTTCTCTTCAGCGGACCTTGTCTGATCAGGCATACTGACACTCAGGCTTACTGAGTTAAGCTCTTCTGACTTCAGACATCCTGACCCTCAGGTCAATAGCACTCAGGCTATCTGATCATCAGTAGCGTTCTGATTCTCAGTGAACATGACTTCAGATGACTTGTCTTCTGATGACTTCTCTTCTGATTTCTTCTCGCTTGATCTGATTGGCTCACCTGATCAGATCAATATAGCATCAGGTCAGCATATCAGTTTATCTCCATCAGATTAGTACATCAGGTTAGCATATCAGGTTAGTTACATCAGATTATCTTATCTGATCTAGATCACGTCTGATCTCTATCAGTCTCATCTGCTCCTCTTATGATCAACAACCTCCTCCTCTGATCTGGTCATCTGATCAGGTCTTCTGATCAGGTCACCTGATCTTTTGATCCCAGGTCCATCTGATCAGGTAACTTCTGATTCTTCTGATCAGCTGGCTTAGCTTTTTTTTTTCTTCTGATTTTGCTCAGCTCATTAGTTAACTCTAGAACTCATCTTACTCATCTAATCTTGATCAGTCTCGTCTGCAGCCTCGTCTGATCTCGATCATCTATTTCTGATTTTGTGAGTTCCCCCTCATCTTGTTATCTCGTTCCCCCTCAACTTGTTATTTGTAAGTTAGCTTGAATAACACAAATTGATAATGTTTTGGCATAATTCATCAAAACTAAAATATCCCAACAATTTTCCCCTTTTTGATAATGACGCCAAAACATTAAAATATATGCATTTTTACAGAAAGTGGATTTTTCAAAAAGATCAGTTCAGATGGTCACATTGAAAACAGTGCACTTTTGAACTCCCGCTCTGATACCAATTATTGGTTCCGGTGAAAAACCCATGAAATACAGAAAAATCATGTAATGCATATAAAACGGGGGTGAGGGAATGGTGATTCCAATTTTTTTTCTTCTTTAAACCAATGTGTTTTGCTTATAATCAAATGCATATGACAAGTAAGAATATAAAGCAATAAAGAACACATCAAAGTATAGTGGTTCGGAGACTCAAGCTCCTACATCCACTCTTCCTGTTCCATGGGAAATTCCTTAAAACGTGACTTATCTCCCTACACGGGATCGCCTACAGATGTTTACCGAGTTCTCACTCAAACGGGACTTATCACCCTCTACCGGATCGCCTACCCTCCCTTTCGGGATTGCTTAGATGTTTAACGAGTTCACACTCGCACCCAGAAAGTAAGCTAGTCCAACTAACTTACAATCCTTGCTTAACAAACTCAACCTAACTTTTGGGTTTGGGTATAAGATTGTTTGGTGTCCAACTAGGGTGAGATTTTCCCTTACATTTATTTAGCCTCGATGATAAGGTTGGGAAAATCTCTCTAAGCTTAGGATATTACATTTGTGCTTAGATCTAGGGCAGAACACTCTTGAATATATGCGTGTATTTCTTGCTCAGTGTTCTATGGTGGAAATGATAGATGATTTGACTTTGTAGCTTGATGGATCACGCATTTCTCACTCTTAATTTGATGGAAGAACTTGTATTTATAATGTGGATTTGAATGTTACCGTTGGATGGAGTCACATTCAAATCCATATTATTCTGTAGCTTTTTGCAGCTTTTTCAGGCTGGTTGTCTTCCTCTCATTGGTCCACGTCAGCTGAATCTAACGGCTATAATCTTCAGGATTCTTCTGAGTTCTTCAGGATTCTTCTGAGTCTTCAGGATTCTTCTGAGTCTTCAGGATTCTTGATTCAACAGACTTCTCTTCAGCGGACCTTGTCTGATCAGGCTTACTGAGTTCAACTCTTCTGACTTCAGACATCCTGGCCCTCAGGTCACTAGCACTCAGGCTATCTGATCATCAGTAGCGTTCTGATTCTTCTGATCAGCTGGCTTAACTTTTTTTTTTTCTTCGGATTTTGCTCAGCACATCAGTTAACTCCGAAACTCATCTTACTCATGTAATCTCGATCAGTCTCGTCTGCAGCCTCGTCTGATCTCGATCATCTATTTCTGATTTTGTGAGTTCCCCCTCATCTTGTTATCTCGTTCCCCCTCAACTTGTTATTTGTAAGTTAGCTTGAATAACACAAATTGATAATGTTTTGGCATAATTCATCAAAACTAAAATATCCCAACAATTTTCCCCTTTTTGATAATGACGCCAAAACATTAAAATATATGCATTTTTACAGAAAGTGGATTTTTCAAAAAGATCAGTTCAGATGGTCATATTGAAAACAGTGAACTTTTGAACTCCCGCTCTGATACCAATTGTTGGTCCCGGTGAAAAACCCATGAAATGCGGAAAAATCATGTAATGCATATAAAATAGGGATGAGGGAATGGTGATTCCAAATTTTTTTCTTTAAACCAATGTGTTTTGCTTATAATCAAATGCATATGACACGTAAGAATATAAAGCAATAAAGAACACATCAAAGTATAGTGGTTCGGAGACTCAAGCTCCTACATCCACTCTCCCTGTTCCAAGGGAAATTCTTTCAAACGAGACTTATCTCTCTCCACGGGATCGCCTACAGATGTTTACCGAGTTCTCACTCAAACGGGACTTATCACCCTCTACCGGATCGCCTACCCTCCCTTTCGGGATTGCTTAGATGTTTAACGAGTTCACACTCGCACCCAGAAAGTAAGCTAGTCCAACTAACTTACAATCCTTGCTTACCTAACTTTTGGGTTTGGGTATAAGATTGTTTGGTGTCCAACTAAGGTGAGATTTTCCATTACATTTATTTAGCCTCGATGCTAAGGTTGGGAAAATCTCTCTAAGCTTAGGATATTACATTTGTGCTTAGATCTAGGGCAGAACACTCTTGAATATATGCGTGTATTTCTTGCTCAGTGTTCTATGGTGGAAATGCTAGATGATTTGGCTTTGTAACTTGATGGATCACGCATTTCTCACTCTTAATTTAATGGAAGAACTTGTATTTATAGTGTGGATTTGAATGTTACCGTTGGATGGAGTCACATTCAAATCCATATTATTCTGTAGCTTTTTGCAGCTTTTTCAGGCTGGTTGTCTTCCTCTCATTGGTCCACGTCAGCTGAATCTAACGGCTATAATCTTCAGGATTCTTCTGAGTTCTTCAGGATTCTTCTGAGTCTTCAGGATTCTTCTGAGTCTTCAGGATTCTTGATTCAACAGACTTCTCTTCAGCAGACCTTGTCTGATCAGGCTTACTGAGTTCAACTCTTCTGACTTCAGACATCCTGGCCCTCAGGTCACTAGCACTCAGGCTATCTGATCATCAGTAGCGTTCTGATTCTTCTGATCAGCTGGCTTAACTTTTTTTTTTTCTTCGGATTTTGCTCAGCACATCAGTTAACTCCGAAACTCATCTTACTCATGTAATCTCGATCAGTCTCGTCTGCAGCCTCGTTTGATCTCAATCATCTATTTCTGATTTTGTGAGTTCTCCCTCAACTTGTTATCTCGTTCCCCCTCAACTTGTTATCTGTAAGTTAGCTTGAATAACACAAGTTGATAATGTTTTGACATAATTCATCAAAACTAAAATATCCCAACAAATACCTTGGGCCATCTGAAGCTTTGCTGTAACCCAAACTCTGTGCACTGTTGCTCTATGCACACCATATAATTGTGCTGCCTCCTTGGCCTTTCCTTTCTAAACAAAACAGTTCCTACTGTTTGCAATGAGGAACTGAACCATCATGTTCCTCGCATCTAAGGTAAGATTTGGTTCAGTTCTTGTCATTATATCTGAGTTAATGCATTGATTATTTGGCTGACTATTTGGTGAGGGTTTAATGCAGATTTTGAAGATGAATGAGGGTATTTATTACCCTAAATGCTGGAGGGAATTTGAAATTTGAATGTTGGGAGGGAATCTGAAAAATTTGAAGGTTTGGAAGCAAATTTTGGAGCCTTAAGTTTGATTAGACCCCTATGATGAGACTGTTCTGAGGGGTTAACAATCAGAACTGTAATTTATGAACAATACTTGTCGAATATGAATAGAAATTTAAACATAGTATTTGTATTGTATGAACAGTATGTGCGAACAGTACTTGGATTTGTATTGTTTATTAATTAAATATATTTGTCATTTTCCCCCTTTATTGGACAGGTTTAATTAGGGGTGAAGGTTAACTTTAATAATAAAATTAATCACCACCTTTAAATACCCACACTACCCCTTCTTTATTAAACTCAAATCCAATAAAGTCAATTTGTCTTGGTTTGCGATCCAAATTAGGTGTTGCAATCATACGGGAAAGAGGGAGTAATAAAGAGAAGGATCCCTACCGTACAAAAAGCGTGAAAGTAGTGTTTGGTCCGTGGAAATGGTGTGAATTTTGTGACAAGTGTGTTTTTTAATTGTGGATCCATACCATGATTTGTGTAGGTGGGAAACAATATGTCAATGAAAAGATGGTTTCTCCCTCGGAAGGAAGAGGAATCAGAGGAATCAATTTGCAATGATGAAGAATCAGAATCATATAATGGGAAAAGGGTGGTTTCATCATGGGCGAGTATGTTGCCGGAGCTGCTGGCTGAAATAATTCAACGCGTAGAAGCGAGGGACGACAAATGGCCAGATCGCCAAACCGTCGTCGCCTGTGCCTGCGTCTGTAAGCGCTGGAGAGACGCCACCCAGGACGCCGTCCGCAAGGCTGAATCAAAACATCCTGCCAAAATCACCTTTCCTTCTTCCCTCAAAAAGGTCAATTTTCTCCCATTATCAACCAACACCTATCATAATTTATCAAAATCAATCCAATCAATAATTATTATTTTTTTGCAGGCAGGGCCTACTGACTCTCCCGTCCAATGTCTTATAAAACGTGACAAGAAGAATGCTGCATTTTACCTCTATCTTTCTCCCTCACCATGTGAGTAGACACACTCTATGTTTGGTTTGGATTTCAATTATGATTGCTCATGGATAGAGTAAAATTTACTTTTGGTCCCACAGGACACGGGATCTCATGATTTTGGTCCAAATACTCACACTTTGGTCTCGTGAGAATTTTTTAATGCAGTTTTGGTCCTTCCGTTACGGAATCCATTAAGTTCAACTGCACTTTTTGTCTTAAATCTTGTCCTGTGGGACCAAAACTGCAGCTGACTTTAACGCAAAATGTAATGGTGAGACCAAAACTCATGAAAAATAATTTTGGAACCAAAATCGTGAGGTGCCGTGTCTATTGGGACAAAAAATTGATTTTACTCCTCATGGATACTTTGCTTGCCAATAGTTGTTGGGTGAATATGCTGGCAAAATAAATTTTAATGCTAATAATCAATACTTTATCTAAATAAATGTGGGTATAGAAAATATCAAGTTAAGCTTGCCTTTCAGGCAATTCTTGTATTACAACTCATTCATCAACATTCGGTGCAGGTACAACATGCATTCACTAAGCTTCATATATGAATATGTTGGATATTGCATGACTCAGAGATACAATGACAATACATGTAGTAATAATTTCTATCTAATTTTTCCATCTCCATCAATTTCAAACTTTGTGTAGGAATATTTTCCCTGTACATCATTTTCAAACTTTATTTGTGAACTATACTATTTTTTCATTAATTGAACCCAACATGATGCGATTCAACTGAATGGGATTGTTTCTCTAATATCATTTCAAGTTCTTTCTTCTATCTCACATTTACTGATTCAAGAACTCATATTGTGTACAAACGTATTTTAATTGCAGCAAGTCAACTTTTCGTCGTGTTATCTTCCAAACTTTTGAGCATTGTTTCCTATCACAATGTTTTTTTGTTTTGTGTCCACTGAATTCTGTAGCATTCTCTTTTTTGTCCATCAACGTGCTAGTACTTCATTTATACATTGTATTGTGTTAATGCTAAACTGCTTTGCAGCGTTAACTGATTCCGGCTCTAAATGAGTTGAATCTATTAGAAACAAATCTGATATATTTCTCATTTGATCACTCGAGGTATTCTTGGCATCTCCAACAGGTTGTGCTTAGTTATAATCAGGACCTAAAATTTGTAGGATATAATTTTAGAGCTGATGTTTGATTGGTTTCTATCTCAGCTCTAACGGACCAAGGTAAGCTTCTCCTAGCAGCACGAAGATACAGAAGTGGCGCCTACACTGAGTACATTATATCACTAGATTCACGTGATCTATCTCAAGGGAGTAAATCCTTTGTAGGAAAATTAAGGTAAGGACTTATCGACTGAGTCTTGGAAAACCTATGTTCACCTTGCTTTGGTGGAAACTCAAGATAATAGAGACCATAAGAATGTAATTTTCAGTATGAGTAAAATTACTGGTTTATCATGTTAACATGGGTGCTGCTCCCTGAGCTTTTAAAAGGTGCTTTATATAAAGATGGTAGTGTGTGTTGAAATATCTATTTGAGTTAACCATTTCAGAGTGAAACAAGCTTTTTCCTCTATATAAAGACTTGATGCAGTTGCACTTGTTATTAGAAGTGCTGAATAAGAGAAAAGGTTCAAACATATGATTATGCAAGAAAGAGGGTGATGTCATTATTGGTTGATATGGCAGGTCATATTTCCTGGGTACAAATTTCAGGATATACGATAGCGAAGCACCCCACAGTGGAGCACAGGCATCAAGCAGGCGTCGTGTTGCAAACAAGCAAATAAGCCCCCAAGTCCCAGCTAGTAACTTCAAAGTTGGCCATGTCTCCTATAAATTTAATCTCTTGAAATCAAGAGGTCCAAGGAGGATGGTCTGCTCACTCACATTCCCCCATGATAATGAAGATGATGATAAAAAGAAGAGAAAGTCGGTTGTTTTGAAAAACAAAGCGGCAAGATGGCATCAACACTTGGAATGTTGGTGCCTCAACTTCCATGGCCGCGTCACTGTTGCTTCCGTTAAGAATTTTCAAATGGTTGCTGCACATGGTACAACCAAGGCTGATGAAGCAGAACAAAATGTGCTTCTCCAGTTTGGAAAGGTTGGAGATGATACTTTTACTGTGGATTATCGGTACCCTTTTTCACCATTCCTCGCCTTCGCTATTTGCTTGACCAGTTTTGGCACCAAACTGGCCTGCGAGTAACTAAAAAACCTTATCTTATGTGATGCTTCCAAATACTGCGCTTCAGGTTTAGCCTAATTTCATGCTACCCCATTTGTTATAGTGAGAGCATTACAAACTAGCTCCTTGATGTTTGTATTGTTTTATGATTAGGCTAAATCTCAAGAGTGGTTTTTATACATATTGAGATTTATGAGTATACCACATACATGGTCCTATATGTAATGATTGTAAAGGACGACTTTGGTGCTTTGAAAAATGGTGGATTGTTGACACTTTCTGTCATTGTAGTGGATAAGAAGATACATATGTTTGTTTTAACAATTACTCCCTCCGTCCCTTAGCAACTTGCACACTTTCCTTTTTCGTCCGTCCCTTACCAATTTGCACACCTTAAAATGACAAAGAATCTCATAATCTCCACCCTTACAATCTCCACCCTTCATCCCTTTGAAAAATCAACAAAACACACAAAAAACCATCTTTTCTTAATATGTGTGCAAAACAAAATATGCATGTTGCACTAAATTGTCAGTTGAGATATTCATAATAATACCTATAAGATCTTATTTTGAACTTAATTCCTTTTAGTTACATAAAGATTTTTCCCTTTCGACCATTGTCAGACACAGTAAAATAGAAAAGGATATACAGGCTCGAGAAGTCACAGTTTTTCTCTTTCTCCTTTTCTTTAAAAAGCGCCACATTTAGCATCACCAACCAAAAAATGCAGTCTACTTTATTCCAGTGATTAAACTTTAATGAAGTAAAGAAACTTTCGTTAGAAATATTAAAAAAGAGAAGGGGAAATACTTAATGATTTAATACATTCACGTTCGACTCGCAATCTATTGCCATATAACCAAGCACAGAAGACGTAATAATCAAACCACTCAAGTATTATAAGCATCAGATCCAGGGATACTTGTATCTAGGTGATAGAACAACCAAATTCTTTCTTACATGAGTGGCCAAAATATTAAACGCAAAAACCCACGACTTTTACAAGTCGAGGCTGGCTGCTTGCTTATTTCTTTCCACGCAGTTTTGCACCAAGAGCCCTCTCCAGTTTGGAGATGATCTGCTGATTGGGAATTGCTTTTCCTGATTCATACTCCTGTATGATCTGGGGTTTCTCATTTATCAGCTGCAATCATTGCCAACTTGTTAATAAAGCAAATATTTGCAGATACATATTGGAACATAGGATAGGAGGACGCGAAAGATAAATCAAACCTGAGCAACTTGAGCTTGCGTCAGTTTCTTATCCATTCGAGCCTGCATGATAGCCTTCTTAAGTTCAGTCGGAACCTTATCATCTATCACATACATAGTACAAACAATTAAACAGTAGACAGTAGTCATATGACAATCAAATTTGCTGTTATACAAGAAAATCAGATGTTTAATTCCATGACATCAGATTTACTACAAATCTTCAAATAACCAAGCTGTCTCATATGACCACAAGATGCATTATTAATATCTCATTTAATTATACTTCAATCAGCAGCAAAAATAAAAATCACATTTATGGTTTGAATGTAACACCCACCAATCACATGAGCATATCCCTACAAACTACTAAACACCACGGTGTCACTTTATCTTGTTCTAAACCACCAAATTGAATGTCAACTGTCTGCTCAATAGATCATTGATAGCCAAAAAATCAGTAAACTAAGAAAACTATACCAGGCATTAAAAATAAAATTTTAAACAGTTTTGAGTAAGCAGAATTTCCTTACAGAGCCTAAATCTACACTTCATATAAAAAATAACACAATAAAATAGACCAAGTCTTAAAGTTTTAACGGTAATTTACAATTCCCCGCTCGAGGTTTGTCCAAGTTACCAAATAAACCTCATTGCTCGGACAAATTACCAAATGAACTCCATTGTTTGGGAAATTACAAAATGAACCATGAGGTTTGCCACAACCAAACAAGCCCTGATTATTTACCCAAACCACGACGTTGGACGTTTGGTAATTTGGGAAGCCTCAAGGCTCATTGGGTAATTTGAACAAACCTTGGGTTTGTTTGGTAGTTAACCCAAATTACCTAAAATTTAAATTGGTTAAAGTCAAGATTAGTTTGCTGCAACTCCTATGAATCATGAGCTAGTATATAACTATATCCCTCAATAGTCCCCAGTATTTGGCACTTTACCTACTGTATCAAGCAGGAAGACTAATAAGAACCTTCAGCACTTGAAGCTTCACATGACATCAAACATCTCAATAAAACTCAGAGCACTACAGCCACTCATCAGGATCCACCCAGGTAAGGTGCTCAAGCGGAATACCCTTTTCCTCCTACTACGTAAATGTAATATAACTAAACTGTGTACACATTTTTATCTGTATCATGCACGTTGGTGGTTAGGTAATTTAACTCTCCACCAGAAAGCAGACCGCATTCAGCTCCCCGAAATGCTAAGTAATAGTTTATATCATACACATTTTCATTTACACTTTATTGATTAAGTCCTCAAGGCATTGAAAAGTTACATATAGTCTAACCCACAGAGTCTCAACCAATTTCATCTTGGACTGGCATGCGATAAACATGCTTTTTACGAAATCCTTAAATAGGCAGATATGAGATAACATGATGGCAGATGGTGGTTGAAAATATTTAAGGTTCCATTTTGAAGACCAATAAGATTAGTAGTTAAGATAAGAAAAGTTAGTGGCTGATCGGTTTCTTATATGGAATGATCGTAGGAAAGGTAATGATAGTACTGAGAATGATAAAAGGTGTCTTCTTACAATTGCATTGTTTGGTTAATAATGAAAATGAGGATTCCTTCGTTTTATTATGATATGGATATGAAGTTACTGTAGCAACAAATGAGTATTGTACCACACACTTACATTTCATTTGTTTCCCATTCCTGATTCCCCAATTATAAAGCTATAACCAAACATCCCCTTATCTCAAGGGCTTAATATCTCGACTACTGAACTAAGACGTAAATGAGAGTATGGACCAGATTCTTACTTTTCTAAGACAGGGGAATGGGGCAGGTTTCCAAAAAAAAATTATAAATAAGAAATAGAGAGCATTCAACAAACCTCAGAGCATCTAAATCAATGTGTATAATCATCACATAAAAAGAAATATGTATCTAGTTCAACTGAATGTAACAAAACAAGTACATAATTTCTAACTCACGAGTAAGATTTTCTGTGTCCTCATCAAGTTTCCTCGTATTCAAGGAGGTGCTGCTTGAAGCAGCCCTGTTTGTCCCCGCTTGTGCTGCACCATAATATAAATTTATAAATTTGATCAGCTAAGTGAGCTCAGCCTTAAATGTATATGACAAAGAAAGACTGAGAAACGACCAATGAGAAATTTTTCCATACAGCATAAAATTTTCTCTAGTTAAAAACCCATGGGCCTCTGCTATTAAATCTCAAAAACTATACTGCGGAACAACGATTAACATGTAAAGTTACGCTCTAGCAATATTTAAGCATTATTAAGTTGATTCACAACTAGACAATGAAATAATATTATCACATCCAAAGAAGTACTACCTCCAACAAACTGCATCACCTCCGCCCTATTTTCATCTTTGCTAGAAATGACCTTACAGTATTCTCTCACAGTTTTTTAGTAAGGTGGAAAATATAGAAAGTATCATATTCAGTTGATCAACAACAAAATTTCTCGAACTTTCATTCTCCAATATGATAACCAAGGGAAAGGTTACACAGACAACACAGAGATTATTTAAACTTTGACCTAACCGAACAAACCAGGCATAATTCCAGTCAACTAACACAATGACATAACCAAATTAAACCAATGGATAATTGAACAGAATAAATTGCAATTATTTATCGGTGCTCTCTGTTACATAAAAAGAGAAATACCATATTCTCAAGGCACAAACAAAATGCGCAACATAATCATAATGAAAAATCGAGATAAAATGAGAAATGATATGATAACACAGAAAAATAGATAAATGGATCCAAAGGTCAGTCTTCCAGCGGATTACATACAATTACCCCAAATAACAATTAAAATAACCAAACTAAACCTCCACTAAGTGCGCACATTTAACAAATTTATAAGGAATAAGAAAAAGGAGGTCACATAAAAACAAAGATATGTTCAACATAAGAGGAATTACGCACACTTTTTGACGGTCTCAATCTCGGCTCCGGAGCGGCGGGCGGCGTTGACAGCTTTCTCATCCTTCCGAGCGGCGGCGGTGGGTGCCTTCTTGCGGATCACCACCGGCTCCCAATCCTGAGAAATTCCTGCCATTTATGCTGCTTTAAGCTTTCGTAGCGTTCACTCGATTTTCCGCTCGCGACAGTGTTTCTTCAATATTCAGTAGGTGAATTAGGAAACAAGAGGAGTAATGTTTGGATTATATAGAAGAGATATGGGAGTTGTTTGTGTAATGTGTTAATCCTATTCCCTCAAACAGAATCTCTCTTTGCCAATACTTATCGGTTTACCGAAAGTTGACCCACTTTATTTCATTTTTGGGAATAGGATTCTTATTTATTAGATACACCTGGTTCCGGGTCAAATTTGACTCATATACTGTAAAGTGGGTCAAATAAAAAATATTTGGGTCATTCTTTCTTTTCGCACATCTTTTATTCTCCTCTTTCACGCTAAACGAACCATCTCTCCATTCTCTCTACAGGATCCGTCTCTTTCCCTTCTTTCACCTGCGAAGTTGTTTGTTCCTTTATCTCTCCTAGCGACGACGACTCGCGACGGAACATACGGGACGAAACTTTTCCTTCTCCTCTCTCCTAGCGCAGGCGAGGGAATGAAAGTGACGAAATTTCCCCTTCTCCTCTCTATCAGCACCAGCGACTCGCTACGGAGTTTAGGTTCATCTTTTTTTTTTCCAATGTTGATCTTCGTGAGATTTTATAAAATTGTTGGTAAAATTTGTGAAAAAACTTAGCGCTGGTTTTTGTTTGTTTCTGTTTCTGTTTTCTTTTGGGGATTAAGAGAAGGGTTAATTTAATGTATGTATTAGCTGATGTTTATATTTGCAATTTATTGTGGGGGAAATGAAGATTGAAGGTTTAGAGATGGACCTTTGGTGAATTTTTTAAAGTAGGGATACCATTTTTTGATTCATTTCTATAGAATCGTTTCTATATTGAATCGTTAATAACGTTATCATTGGCATCGTATAATATTTAGGAAAAATTACTTTCAGGTGCAAGGTTCCTCTCAATATTATGATTTAGTACAATCAAAACCCCTTAGTGCTCTAAGATACAAAATGCCTCTCAAAAAGTCCAAAATACCCTTATTAGTAAAATAATACACAAATAATTTCTACCCTCTGAACGTGAGATACATAGAAGGTATAGATACACAAATAATTTCTCACCCCCACTCACGTTTGAAACCCTCAACCACTCCTCTCCTCTCTCTCAAGCCCACTCCCCCTCTCTAAAATCAATCCGGCAAAATGAAATAAATTTGGCATCTCCAATTCATTGGCTTGGTAAGTTTGGTTTGATTTTAGTTATTTGAGAATTTGGGGAGCGGCGGGTGGTCCCTGTGGTGGTTAACGGCGACGGATCTGTACATATACGTCGCAGGATCTATACAGATACGTTGCCGGGTGCAATAAATTGGCGGCATCGTCGTGTTTTCTCCAAGTTTCGACATCGAGTTTTGGGTTTTGATGGTGAATCTGTTGGTGACGGTGGCGGGTGGGTGTTGGTGGTGTTTGTGGCAGCGGATCTGTAGAAGGCGACGATGATTTGGCCGGAGATGGCATTGATGTCATCTCTGCAGTTGTATTATATGTGCTTTTGTAGCTTGTTTTATTCTAGTAACTTATAGAATAATGATCTTGGATTTAAAGTTTCTTCCACTCCGCTAAAGTTTTTTTTGGCTCACTAATGGAGAATCTGTGCGTTAAATGTTGGTTGGGGCATGACGAGTTTTACGTGGTGGTGGTTTTATTTGTTTGTGCAAATTTTGTTTTGTGCGTAAAATATTTTAGTATTAAAATTTTGTGTATAAACGAAGATAAATAGCTAATGAGTCCCGTATTAGGTTTTTTAACCATTGCAATATTGCTTTCTTCTTCCCCATTCTATAATTTGATGAATCTGTGTGTTAGGTTTTTTTTTTTTTTTGCACATACAATTTTTTTTTGTGTATAAAGTGAATTCTTTTTTTGCACATATGAAAATTCTGTGTGTATAAAATTTTTAGTATTGAGATTTTTGTGCAGATATTTTTTTACCCTTTGTGCATATTTTTTTACACGTTTTTCAAAATATCTGATGAACTCAACTAAAAAAATGGTTCTAATTGTTTGATTAGTGTCGTTTTTAAAATTATATATTTAGGTTGGATTTTTTGTGATTTTTCTGTGTATTTTTCATGTGAATCCTCATCGAATCATGAAATTAGTAGTGTATGTGGTTAATTCGATGTTTTTAACATGTTTGTTTGTTGCAGGTTCCATTTTTACCAGATTTGGTGGTGGAGGAAGAAGAAACGATGAAGGAGGAAGAAGATGACAAATTAGATGAATGAAACTAGTTGTGAATTTTTTATTTTTTATTTTTGCATTTGTAAACGTTTATTTTTGTGCAAATTTTTGCATTTGTGTACAACTAATGAAATAAGATAATGAAAGGCTATCTTCAATTTTTATTAAAATTTGAGCTGTAATTTTTAAACTTTGGATCCGTAAATTATTGAATTTTTTTGTGCAAAATTTTTATGTTATTTGTTCTTGTTTGAGTAACAAAAAAATGTTGAAATAGGACAGCAAAAAAATAAAGAAATGGAAAAAAATGATTCAAAATTTTGAAAGATTAAAACCTTTAGCAGATGATGAAAATACGGAAGCAAAAAGAGAAGAAATCGAAAACATGATTCAAAATTTTGAAAGATTAAAGATAAAATATTGAGAAATGTGTATGAAGGAGGGAGAAAAATAAGGAAGGGAAACATGATTCATTTTCCTCTGCATTGGGAAGAAGCGAGAAGGTCTAATCGTGAACAAGGAGCTTGCAGATTTTATTTGTTGTGGGGTTTTTTAATTAGAAGGGTTACTAATATTATAGGATTTTTACTAGTGATTTTGTATCTTATAGTAATGGTTCTAAGGGGTAGCACCTATTAGTAATTATGTCCCCGTTTTTGCACCTAATAGTGAGTTTCCCTAATATTTATTTGTGTTGGTCCCAAGTAACGAGTCACACACATGTAGGGGGTATTGGGGAACATTTTGTCCGGATCTATTTGAGGTGCAATTTAAATACAAATTTAAATTATTTAATTATTACTAGCATGAATTAATCATATATTAATTCAAATAACAATTAAATATCCAACAACAAGTCATGCATATTAATTCCACATAAAACCTATACATGCGGATTCTAGGAGTTACGTGAAACGTACCTTTTGGCGGATTAAATGGTTAGAGAATATGAGCACAAACCCAACGACCTTCTCTAGTATTCCAACGTCTTTGTTTGATAACCCGGTGGTAGGATTCTCTTTCAAAAAATTAACAAAAGGAAAAGAAAAAATTTGTGGCACCACGTTTGTGAATTTCTAATTTTTCCAAGACTGAAATTGTGTTGGGGATGAAAAAATCATCCCCTATTTATAGAGATGAGGGGGGCGAAAATTATGTGAGTATTAGGGTTCTTGAAAATTTCTTTGTATCTTCTCAAGATACAATTTTGAACATATCTCATATATTCTATTTTCATAATAATCACAAAATATATTTTCTTCCCTTTTTCTTCTAATATTTCGAAAATATCAAGATTCAAAGAATCAAGATTTGACTTCTTGAATTTTATGGGATAATCTTGTATTCCAAGAATACTTATATTTTTCCATAAAAGTCTTTTCAAGAAAATCAAAAAAATCTTTCCTTTTCTTTTCTTCTTTATTAAAAAAAAACAAGAAAAAATAGCAACAATATTTTCTTTTATTTTAATCACCTTTTTCAGTTATTGGACTTTATCTTTGGGCTACTTGAGGGGTCTTTAGGAGAATTAAGATTGGACCTTCCAATGGACTTTGAATTATCAGTATTGAGCCACAATATTTTTCAATCTCATTAATATTAATTAATCCCACTACATAATTAATATTGCACTATCCATCTTAACCCACATTACTGTAATATGGCTCCCGGTTATTATTTCCCGTGTTTAAGATTATCTAGTCCATTAATTAATTTAAGCCATTGAAACACTTTATATTAATTAATATATTTTTCCTTGGATTAAGAACAACTCAACATTATTATCCATACCGGAAACAAATTCCACTTGCAAGATTTAGTATGATAAAACTTCCGAGCCTACCAAGGAGACAAATCACGCAAGACGTGCTTGCACACGATTCTCCATGTTAAATCTTAGCAATCGTCATGTAACTAATAATATTGCCCAAAATATAAAGTATTGAATCACATTAATTCTCTACCCATCATAAGTCAAAACAATAATTATTAATTTCACACGATTCTATTTAAGGAATGGAGATTAAGAAATAACGAACCACTGAGGTCTAATTCTTCCATATTCAGTACTGAAGAATTTGTCCTCGTTGTAGGTCCTATTCAGCGCATCATAATGCACTAGTGTAATCTCTTGGTCAAGACAAGCCAATCTGAGCCTTACACTTCAACCTTTCACGATGTTTTGTTCATTTCCATCTAGGTTGTGAATTTTGTACTTATTTACAAGGGACTATTAATGTGATCTTCTGTGATCTGGTATCAACACATTAACTATAATGTAACACGTACTGTTTATTGATCATGTATACAGTAAATATATATAACATTCATTCATATTTAAAGCAACAATGATAAATAATTTATTTTCAGTAAATAAGATAGAAATTCAGTTTGGTTATACAAAGTAAAAGCATACTTTCTAGTATAACCCCAACAATCTCCTACTTATACTCAAAGTCCGCTTTTAAGTATACTACAACACGTCTCGTGTTCTACGTGACATCTAATGTCACCTACATGAACCTAACAACATTTCTCCCACATATACTCAAAGCAGATTGACAACGCTCTTGACACCCATTCCTTCCATATGTCTCTTGAATGTATTCTGAGGCAGACCCTTTGTGAATGGATCTGCTAGGTTGTCTTCCGACATGATCTTTGCCACCTCTATGTCTCCTCTCTTAATGATTTCTCGTATAAGATAGTATTTTCTTTCTGTGTGTTTGCTTGCCTTGTGGGATCTTGGTTCCCTTGAATTTGCAACTGCTCCGACATTATCACAGTAGATTGTGATAGTGCTGGGCAAATCCGGAACTACATCCAAGTCCACTAAGAAGTTCTTGAGCCAAACCGCTTCTTTCGCCACTTCACAAGCAGCTACATATTCGGCTTCCATGGTAGAATCTGCAATGCATTTCTGCTTAACGCTTCTCCATATCTGGCTCCTCCTCCCATGCAAAACACACTACCCGAGGTAAACTTTCTGGAATCTAAGTCTGATTGGAAATCCGAGTCTGTGTAACCGATGGGAATTAGACTGTCTGATTGATAAACCAACATTCTATCCCAAGTTCTTTTCAGATACTTCAGAATGTTTTTAACTGCAGTCCAATGTTCTTTCCCTGGGTTACTCTGATATCTTGCCACCATACCTACGACAAAACAGATATCCAGTCTCGTGCACAACATTGCATACATGAGGCTTCCGACAGCCGAAGCATAAGGAATGCCTTTCATGTCATCTATCTCCTTTTGTGTCTTAGGACACGTTTCCTTGGATAGATGGATTCCATGTCTGAAAGGTACAAAACCTTTCTTGGAATCTTGCATGCTGTATCGCTTCAAGACAGTATCTATGCATGAAGCTTGCGATAAGCCGATCATCATTTTCTTACGATCTCGAGTGATCTTGATACCAAGGATGTGACCGGCTTCCCCTAAGTCCTTCATATCAAACTGTTTTGACAGCCATGCCCTTACGTCTGATAATACATTTATATCGTTCCTGATGAGCAGAATATCGTCCACGTACAGTACTAAGAATAGAAAGGTAGTTCCGACACGCTTCTTATACACACAACTCTCGAAATCATTTTGATCAAAACCGTAAGATTTTATAACCTGATCAAAACATTGATTCCAAGCACGAAATGCTTACTTCAGTCCGTAGATGGACTTCTTGAGCTTGCAAACGAGATGCTCTTGGCCTTTTTCAACAAAGCCTTCGGGTTGTTGCATATAGATTTCTTCTTCAAGGCTTCCGTTAAGGAAAACTGTCTTGACATCCATTTTCCAGATCTCAAAATCAAGGTATGCAGCTATCGACAAGAGAATACGGATGGACTTAAGCATGGCTACGGGCGAAAAAGTTTCCTCATAATCGATCCCTTCTTTCTGAGTGTACCCTTTCGCCACAAGTCTAGCTTTGAAGGTTTCTACCTTCCCATCCGGTCCTCTTTTTCTCTTGTAAACCCACTTGCATCTAATGAGTTTTACCCTATTAAGTGGTTCAACTAGCTCCCACACTTTATCATGATCCATTGAACCCATCTCGACTTCCATTGCTATTTGCCAAGAAACTGCATCCTTGTCTTGGATCGCCTCATTATAGGACCAGGGGTCTGATTCATTATCATCGGGGACAAAGTCCGAGGACTCTCCCATCCCCATGAATCGCTCAGGCTGTCTAACAACCCTCCCACTACGACGAGGTTCCGGTTGTGTAAGCGTTTCACTTGGCATGTCAACTTGTACAGTTGGCATTGGGGTTGGCCCTCTTAGCTTGTCTAAGGTAATCTCACTTTTAGGCTTTCTATCGTTCATATAGTCTTCTTCCAAAAATCTAAAGTGCTTACTGATTATGACTTTTTGATCTTCGGGACCATAGAACATGCACCCTTTCGTTCCCTCGAGGTACCCTATAAATAGCCTTAATTCTGAACGTGGATTTAATTTTTTCGGCTTCCTTGTCCAACACGTATGTTGGACACCCCTAGATTCTCATGTATCTCAAACAGGGCTTGCACCCGGTCCACATCTCTTTAGGGGTTTTGGGAACCGATTTGGATGGCACTAAGTTTAGAATGTAAGCCGTTGTTTCCAAGGCGTGACCCCAAAACGATTTGGGTAGATCCGCATAACTCATCATTGATCTGACCATTTCTAAAAGAGTTCTGTTTCTTCATTCTGCAAACCCGTTTTGTTGAGGGGTTCCGGGTGCAGTCAACTGGGATACAATCCCTTCGTCTGATAGGTAGTTCAAAAATTCATCGCTGAGGTATTCGCCTCCATGATCTAATCATAGAAACTTGATACTCTCTTCCCTATGATTCTCTGCTTGAGCCATAAATTCTTTGAATTTCTCAAATGTCTTAGATTTATGCTTCATAAGGAAAATGTACCCATATCTTGAGTAATCATCGATAAAAGTAATGAAATACTCATAACCTCCTCTAGCTTTGATTGACATTGGACCACACACGTCATGTGAATGATTTCTAACACTTCTTTAGCTCTATTTCCCTAGGCTCCAAATGCCCTCTTGGTCATTTTATCCTCCAAACATGATTCGCAAGTTGGAAATGGTTCAACCCGGAGAGACTCCAATGAACCATCTTGAATCAACCTTTGGATCCTCTTTGGATTAATATGACCTAGTCTTAGATGCCATAGAAGTGTTTCGTTCATGTCTGCTGAACGTTTCCTTTTATTGCTTGAAATAGTCAATGTGTTATAGGATGTATTTCTTGAGTGGTGTGAACAGTTAATAGTGTAAAGATTGTTCGACAACGTTCCATGATAGAATAGCAGATCATTTTGAAAAATAGAAACGCGTTTAGTAAAAGAAACTGAATATCCATCCAAAAATAGTATCTTCAAAAGATATCTTCACTTCTCCCACTGCTTCAACTGCCACTCTTGTAGCATCGCCCAGTGTGATGAGGATCTCACTCCCACTAAGTTGCCGGGTTCGCTTGAACCCCTGTAAAGTGAATCAAACATGATCAGTGTCTCCCGTATCCACTACCCACGAATGGGAAGCATACGCCGCTAAACAAGTCTCAACAACTAGTGCATGAGAATTACCTTTCTTTCCATTCCGCTTGGGTTTGGAACAGGCCCACCTCCAATGTCCTTTCTCATCGCAGTTAAAACATTTCCCCTTAGTTGGTTTCTTCATGCCACCCTCTCCCTTCACCTTTCCTTTGCCCTTGGCAACGCTTGAGTTCGCTTGGCTTTGGCCTTTTGCCTTCTTCTTATTCTTACCACCTCTTGGCCTAGAAGAAGAAGATGGACCACTTGCCGCCAAGGCTTGACTCTTTTCCCCCAATATCCCCTCTGTTGAGATTAAAGCTTGTAGCAGATCAGGCAACGTGAACTTCTAATTGTTCATTTGGTAATTCAACTTGAACTGCTCGAAACTTTTCGGCAGAGAATGGAGTATGAAATCGATCTGGGTCTCGATATCATATTCAACACCAAGGACCTCAAGCTTATTTAGGTGATCCATCATCTGGAGAACGTGCTCCCTCACGGGCGTTCCCTCCACCATTTTCATTGAGAGCATGTCTCTCATGGTGATCTGACGAGCCAGACGGTTCTGATGTTGGAACATCGCTTTAAGATTCTTCATGATGTCTGTAGCAGTTTCAATATTTTGGTATTAGTGTTACAACACATCTGATATAGAAGCCAAGATGGTACACTTTGCCATTTCGTTGGAACGTTCCCATTCAGCATAATCTTTCTTATCCGTTTTGCTGGACTCATCAGTTGGTGTTGGTCCCAAGTACGAGTCACACACGTGTATGGGGTGGGGGTGGGGGGAATACACGTGTACATTATTTTTCAAACTTTTAAACCTTGCTGATCAGTGAGTCAGGTTATCCAGAGTTTCAGCACTGAGAAACACAAATCGGCTTGAGTCAAAGTCCACTGGGACAATAACCCTGAACAACTTTCAGTAACTTTAAATACGCTCAACTGATCCTGAGTGCAAAAAGTCCTGAATAGCTTTGCACATATAACCAACTTACTGAGTACTCAGGAGAGTGGCTCATTTTGGTAGCTATCTACACTAGCTATCAAAGATGCGGAAAGTGTAGGCCCTAAGCTAATACTCTGTTTTACTTTGCTGAACATATCTTTTCCTTTATGAAAATAGTGATTAAGGCTGTGATCAGTATAATTCAAGTTCAGTGGATTGATTCCAACTGAGTCAGAAAACCTTTAATGCTTTCAGTGAAATATGCAAACAAGCAAATGCAGTACAGAAAGCAAATAATACAGTAAACTTATAGTGGTTCAGAGACTCAAGCTCGTACGTCCACTCTCCCTGATTCGCAGGGGAATTCCTTATCTCTTTAGAAATCCGCTTGGTTTAGAGTGCCAAGGTACACTGACCAAAACACCTCTCAAAGGCAATCTGATCCCTAGGATCTACTACCTGAGTCCTAGTACTCAGAACTACTACTCTCTCAAGCTTTCAGATTGAACAATGCAACTTACTAACTTTTACAACTCTCTCAACTTCCAAACAACAATTACTCAAACTTCCTAACACTTAGGGTTTGGGTTTTGGTTTGGTTTCAAACTAGGGTTGAGATATCCTTTACAATAAGAACAAATGCAAAGACTAGGATATCTCTACTAAGCTTTGGATCTTAGAAAATACTAGGCTTAGTATGTGAGCTCTCTTCAATGTGAAACACTTGAGAAATCTTTGTGGTTTCGAGTGCTTCAAAAAAAAACTTGAATAACTATGAGCTCTAGAGTTGCTTGATTTCCCATAACCTTGAATGTGTGTAAGGTCTTCGGTATTTATAGGCAACTCTAAGAGTCACTCTTAAAAAACTATCCGTTGGAGGAGATATCTTCAAGGGTTTCCTCTTTTGGTTAGTGATAAACGACTACATTAGGGTTTGAACGCGCCCTTGCATGGTTTGGGTAATAAACAACCAAACAGCCAATCACTTGCTTCTGTAGACTGGAAGATATCAGTCTTGACATTTCCTCAGTGAGATGTCGCTTTCAATGTTAGTAAAGTACGCTGTTGTCGCCTCCTCATGTTGGGGAATTAATTGCCCGGATCTATTCGGGTTGAATATTTAAATACAAATTTAATTATAACAATTATTACTAGCATGAATTAATCATATATTAATTCAAATAATAATTCAACAACCAATCATGCATATAAACAGTTCACATAAAACCTACGCATGCGGAAATACTACGGGTTTACGTGAACTAACCTCTCGGAGTGACAACCGTTGAGAAGATGGATCCCGTTCACACAAACACACCAAAAGGTCTTCTCAAGTATTCCCTTATCCTTGTTCAACAATCCGGTAGTAGGAACTCGCGAACAATTTAACAAAAGGAAAAATAAAATTATGTTGCACCACCTTTGTGGATTTCTAATTTTTTCAACACATGGAATTGCACTTGGGGATGAAAAATTCATCCCCTATTTATAATACTAGGTGGTGGACGATTTTTACCCTAGGAATAAAATGGGAAAATCTTTTTCTTGATCTCCAAGAAATCTTGAATATATCCAATATATTATTTTCTCCATAATTAAAATATTCCATAAAAATCGCACCTCCTTATATTAAGGGGTTTTCGAAAATTTCCCAATAAATAGGGAAGAAATAGGATCTTTGACTTTTCTTGAATTTATGGGATAATCTTGTATTTCAAGAATACATATTCCATAAAATCTTTCCAAGAAAATCAAGAAAATCTTTTCTCTTTCTTCCTTTATTATTTTCAAAAAAATTTGAAAAAAATAAGCAACATTAATTTATTTTATTTTAAACACCTTTTTCAGTTATTGGCCATTATGTTTGGGCTACTTGAGGGGCCTTTAGGAGAATTAAGATTGGACCTTCTAATGGACTTTGAATATCTAATATTGAGCCACAATATTATTCAAGCCCATAAATATTAATTAATCCCACTACATAATTAATATTGCACTATCCATCTTAACCCATATTACTGTTAATATGGCTCCCAGTTATTATTTCCTGTGTTTAAGATTATCTAGCCCATTAATTAATTCAAGCCACTGAAATAGCTTCCCATTAATTAATATCTTTTGTCCTTGGTCAAGGAACGGTTCAACATTATTATCCATACCGGAAACTAATTCCACTTGCAAGATTTGATATGATAAATCTTATGAACCTCCCAAGGGAGCAAATCAAACGCGTACTCGCACACGATTCTTCGTATTAAATCTTAGCAACCGCATGCGACCAGTAATATTGCCCAAGATATAAAGTATTGAATCTCATTGATTCTCTACCCGTCATAAGTCAAAGCAATAATTACTAACCACACACGATCCTATTTAAGGGACGAAGATTAAGAAATAATGAACCACTGAGGTCTAATTCTTCCTGATTCAGTGCTGAAAAATTTATCCTCCAGTAGGTCCTATTAAGTGCATCAGTCATGCACTAGTGTAATCTCTTGGTCAAGACAAGTCAATCTGAGCCTTACACTTCAACCTTTCACGATGGATTGTTCATTTCCATCTAGGTCGTGAACTGCGTACTTTTAATTACAAGGGACTGTTAATTTAATCTTCTGTGATCTGGTATCACTAAATTAACTACAATGTAACACGTACTGTTTATTGAACAATTATGCAGTAAATATATGTAACATTCAATGATATTTAAAGCATCAGTGATAAATAATTTATTTCAGTAAATAAGACATAAATTCAGTTTGGTTATACAAAGTAAGAGCATACTTTCCAGTATAACCCCAACACCTCATTGGTTGAAATCTCCCTTTGATCAGAGACAAACAAACGACTCTTTTTGGTCAACTACACTGAACTGATACATTCCTTAAAGCCTAAGAATGCATAACATTCTCTTTGTTTGTACTAAGATTGAACATAACACTATTCAACAAATAAGGACCTTATACTTCAGTACAAATCATCTTCAGGATCTTCGGTCTTCAGGATCTTCAGGTCTTCTGAGTCTTCAGGATCCTTCAGAATATACTGAGTCCCCACTCAATATATTCTTCAGTGTTCAGTGATGTTTTAGCATCCTATCTATCCTGATCTATATCTGCTGACTATACATGGTGCAGATAATCCTAAAATATAAACTATTGAAACCTGAGTCCTATCTACCAAGATGTCCTGATACATATCATACTCAGGAGTTTTGAGATCTAATCAAAATCTCTTATATTAAATTCATCTCCCAACAGTTGACTTATCAGGTTTGGGTACAACAAGAACTCAGTTATGATGTTGTGCGGTTAGGACAGTAGTAAGTTTTCGATACAAATCAACAAAATTTTCTCCAGTAAGCAAATTGTCTTTTAGTATATTGAAAAGTGAATTAAAAGGTTGCGACATGTTGAGACTGAAAATAAACATACATCTTGTGTCAATATCTGGATCAACACAAAAAAAAATCACATAATTCGATAACATGAATCATATTAAAATCTCAAAAAAATATGAACATACATCAGCCAACATCTCAAAACAGTTTAAATAAGCCACGTGGGGTGGACAAATATTTAAACACATTTAAGCAAGTTACAAATAAAACAGTTACAAACTTTTAATTTTCAAAATTAATAGTTGGCTCCCACTTGACCAAAATAAAATTGACAGGGACTTCGGGGAAGTATATGCATATAAATTTTATACCTAAGTAATAACCATGATTAAATACATAATTATTATTTCATTTTGAACGAGCCTCGTGAGGAGGGTCATCGTCGCCACTAATAATAATTCACAATCATCATTTGGAATTTATTCATGTGAAAACTATCTTTTGGTCGTCCCGAGGGGGAAATTTCTCCAAAAGAATTCACAAATAAATAAATTATGGAGGTAAAAATTAATTCAATTTTATTATCCGGAATAAAATTAACAATTAATTATTTAAGCATACTTAGTAATTTTCAAAGTTTGAGATTTTTCAAAGAACAATTCCTCATGCAAACACATTTAAACAAATTAAATAAGAGCATAAGAAAAATAAAGCATCAAAACAAGATTAAACACATATTGGGCACATATATCCAACTATCACGGTTTAATTTCTTCTTGTCATGGTCTTGAGAAATCGTTCGTCTTCAATTTCTCCCACTCGATCGTCTCGGAAAAATAATTTCGCCATGTCAAGCCACGCCACGCCACGCCACGTGCATCGATCAGCTCGTGGGTCGGGATGCGCCCATCCCGCCCGGCCGTGTCGATTGGCACGCGCGCGCGCTCCTAGCGCCATGAGCACCGTCTTGCGTATTCTCAGGAGGCGCCCGTGGCGTACCCAAGCAGCGCCCATGTACGCCGCCCGCTCTCAAGACGTATCGCTACAAGACGCACAGGTGCACGCCATGCGCGCTTCGCCAGCAAGATCGGCGTACCAGACATCCGTCCGATGTCGCATCCGCCTGGTCGGCGCTCACACATTGGGAACGCCGGCCCTATGAGCGCTGCTTACGATTCACTGCGCCCGCATGTGCCAGGCGGTGTCCACGTCGAGTGCGTGCCTCCCTTGGCATGTTTCTCGCGACGCACACCACCCATGCCACGGTTCCGGATCCCATCTTCAATCCCTCGTCTCCGTCTTTGATCCGGTTACAATTTATTTAACGAAAAAAATAAATAAACCTATGATCTAGACTAGTCTATTACATTGAACAAATCAAATAACCTAATCTACTCGTGGATTTTCTCACAAGAAAAATGAATTCGAACGAGTCGAATTAAAAACCATACAATCATACGCATGAATAAATAAAACATTAAATTACCATGACAATTAGATACCTACAAAAAGGATCTAGCTGTAGGTCCCGAACGGGTTTTAGTGAGGCAGAAGTCTAGAGGGGAGGGATGAATAAACTTCTGAAACTTTTTCGTGAGATCAAGTCTGCAAACAAGTTTCCTGATCAGAGTGCGAGTGTACCAGTATTGATTGATATCCAACTTACTGATCGCTTGAGAGCAGATCAGTTAGGTGTCCATCAGCTTAACTGATTGTGCTGAAGATAAGATTAACCCGTGTGAAAAACCAGTTTTTCAAATCAGATCCTAAGTTTTCTAAAACAGATCAGATGACGAAGTGCCAAACTGATCAGATCAGCTGCTTGATGCAAAACTGATCCATACTTAGAATATGCATGCAAGTTTGAATATCAAGTGTGTGTATAAGTGTAAAACAGATAAAGCACACAAGATTTATAGTGGTTCAGACAACTTGTCCTACGTCCACTCTTCCCTATCAGCAGGGGCACCAACAAAACCAACTGGACTTAGATTAATGTGTTAGTCCAACACAATACAATAGATGTTTAAAGAGTTCTCACTCAAACAATCCCAGAAATCAAGACTAGAAACCCTAGTTTGAGATCTTGCTAAACAAACTTAACCTAACACTTGGTTTGGGTATAAGATTTGAGTTGTTCCAACTGCAATTCTATCCTATCTTCTGAGTAGCCTAAGACTAAAGGATAAGAATTCTTGCTAAGAACTATGGGATGAACACTTAGAAATATTCTTGAGTTCTTGGTGTTCTTCGTGCGGAAATGACTTGTATTTGAGCTTTGAATTATTTCTGTAACCTTACTCTGAAGGTTTGATCCCATATATATAGGCACAAAATCGAATTGGCCGTTGGAGAGCAATTTAAATTCCGGTCTATTTGAGGTAGGTGTGCAAGTCTGATTTGACGTGTTTAGTACCGGCATGGCCAAATGCGTGCTTGTTGTCCTTTATAGCCATTTGACTGTGATGTGCCGAATCCCGCACTGTCAGCTCCGTACATACGTGTCTTGCTCTCATTGGTTATCAAGTACACTTGTTCAGTGTTTGATTTACCAACTTAGTTTGACATTCTTCTTGTCTGATGAACTCGTATGACTTTGGTGAACCTTTGGTTGTCACCTGATTGAGCTGAACTGATCAGTCTACCTGATTGAGTCTTCTGATGTAGGTTGTCTTAGCACAACTTACAGACTCTTCTTCGTTCTTCTGATGTAGGTCATCTGAGGTCTTCTTGGTCTTGTTCTCTGGTAGTCATCTGATCTTCAGGTCTTCTGAGTCTTCAGCTTCATGTCTTCACCTGATCATCTGACTATCTGATCTTCTTCAAGACTTAACCTATACTTATTGAGTTCCCCCTCAATATGTAACCTATCTATTACATCAACTGTCTATAAATCTCATCTGGTCATCCTATCCTGATTTCTAAGTCATCAGTCAGCTAACAGGTCTGACTGGTCCTATTACATCTGTTTTGGAACTTCCATCAAAACTATAAATTTCCCAACAATTTCCTCCTTTTTGATGGAACCAAAACAGTTAATCAGGAAAACAAATAACAGAAATGTAAAGAACACAAACAGAAATCAGAAGACAATGAGAGGTTGTCTTAAGATCAGAAAGGTAATGCATTTCATTGATAAATATGTCTAATTACAAGTACATGAAATGTCAAGCAAGATTACCTTACCTCTGATCTAAGAAACTATCTTCTGATCTTCTCACTCAATGTTCCTCAGACCTTCAGGGATTTGAAAGATGTCACACATCCTTCTCAGCACTTCCTTCTGTCTGTCTTCCTCAATTATATCTCCTCTTTCCAGTGCCTGATTACTGGCTTCTCTGAATGCCACTGGATTGAAGGTCTGATTCTTTCTGAGAGGTGGCACTAAGTGCTCGTACTCGGGTGCAGTGGGTCTCATCTGCATCTTCTTCCCTTCCTTCATAACTTCCTTGTAGAAGGCCAGGTACTTAGCCTCCAACCAGTCAAGAAAGAGTTCAGCAAATTTGTCTTCATCTTGCTCTTCAGGAACTCTCTGGATCATGAACACATCACAAAGTCAGTCTGTCTTGATTACCCTCCAAGGCTCATGTAGATCCTCTCTGCATACCAGAATATCATCGATTGTAGCAGGAAGAGCATTTTTGACCCACCTCTCGTCTTCCTCAGCAGATGCCTTCTTCTTATGTCTCCTCTTGAAGGCTCTCTTCAGTCCAGCTTCTTTCTCTTGATAGCTTCATCGATAAACTTTCTTCTCTTCATCTGGTCCTCCTGTTCCCTAATCTGTTCCTTGGACAACAACTGTTCTGACCTGGTTACAACAGTCTTCTGAATAGGTCGTTTGACCTGCTTTCCTTTCTGTTGCTTTCTCTTCTCAGCTTCTGCTTCTGCTGCTTCTTCTGCTTCAAGTTTTTTAGCCAGTTCAAGACTCCTTGCCTGATCTTCTGCATGCATCATCTTCTGAACAGTTGAGGAGAAGTCCTCAATTTTGTCAACTCTTGCAGTCAGCTTTACCATAGCAGTCTTCTGTTCAGAAAGGGCCTTGTCTTGAATCTCCAGCTGTTTGCTGTGTTCTTCAATGGTTGTGAACAACTCGGCCAATTCAGTATCCGGAACCTCAGAACCTTCAGCAGAAGTGACAGTGGCTTGTCCGGGTGCAGCAACTGCAGTTACCAGGGTCAGTTGACCTATTTGGGCAGCCTGTTTTTCTGATTTATCACCTTCCCCCTTTTTGGTTGCATAAAAAAGGTGTGAGAGTTTCTTCTCCAGGTTTTCAAACTAATTAAGCATTTCCTGCTTGAGGTCTTCTACCTCCATAGGTGTGATCTGGACATATGAGGTAGAAGTAGCAGGTCCAAGCATCTTTGAGACCGCTCCCTCTAAGGCTTTCTTGGCAACAGACATGGATGCTTCAAAGCGTCTCCAGGCAGCATCAAAACTAGTATATGTCTGCTTCAGGGATTTGTAGACTTCCTCATGAAGTATCTTGACATCAGATAACGTGGAGACTTCTAACCCAAGCTTTTCCAGAAGCAGTTCCACTCGCTTCATTTCTTTCTCAGCAACCTCAGAGTGCATTTCCAGCAATGTTGTTGCAGTCTGATTCCTCTCAGATTCAACCAACTGTCTGGTTCTTTCCTCCATCTGAATCATTAGATTTGCTGCCAGAACATTGAACTGAGATTCCACAGATGCCTTCACCCCATCTTGAATAGTCATCGAAAATTGATCTAGGGTCTCAGGCAGAATCACAACCTGTTAGTGTTAGTGTCCTAGAGACAATCTATTGTAAGGACATAATACTCAATGATATTCAGTTTGATTTAATATTATAGTTCACTTAATATTAATGTATGACAATACACTTGTTTGAATTTTTTGTTTGATTGTTTGCATTTGTTCATGCAAGTGTTCCCATGAGTCATTGTTGTCATTGAGGTTGTGAGAACTCAGATGACTTAAGCATGATTCTCAAATAGCCCCTATCAAGGATCATCAAGAATGGGATATTGATGATGTTGGGATTATACTGGAAAGTATGCTTTTACTTTGTATAATAAAAACTGAATTTCGGACTTATTTACCGAAATAAATTATTTATCACTGATGCTTTAAATATCATCAAATGTTACATATATTTACTGCATAACTGTTCAATAAATAGTATGTGTTACATTGTAGTTAATTTAGTGATACGGATCACGTAAGATTAAATTAACAAATTCCTTGTAACAAAAAAAGTACACCATTCACGACCTAGATGGAAATGAACAATCCATCGTGAAAGGTTGAAGTGTAAGGCTCAGATTGGCTTGTCTTGACCAAGAGATTACACTAGTGCATGAGTGATGCACTGAATAGGACCTGCAGGAGGACAAATTCTTCAGAACTGAACAAGGAAGAATTAGACCTCAGTGGTTCGTTATTTCTTAATCTTCGTCCCTTAAATAGGATCACGTGTGGTTGGTAACTATTGCTTTGACTTATCATGGGTAGAGAATCTACGAGATTCAATACTTTTTATCTTGGGCAATATTATTGGTCACATGCGATTGCTAAGATTTAATACGGAGAAGAATCGTGTAAGACGCTTTGTTCGATTTGCCCCCTTGGGAGGTTCATAAGCTTTATCATACCAAATCTTGCAAGTGGAACTAGTTTAGGTATGGATAATAATGTTGAACCGTTCTCAACCAAGGACAAAAGATATTAATTAATGGAAAGCTATTTCAATTGGCTTGAATTAATTAATGGGCTAGATAATCTTAAACACGGGGAAATAATAATGGGAGCCATATTGATCGTAATATGGGTCAAGATGGATAGTGCAATATTAATTATGTAGTGGGATTAATTAATATTTATGGGCTTGAATAATATTGTGGCTCAATATTGATAATTCAAGATCCATTGGAAGGTCCAATCTTAATTCTCCTAAAGGCCCCCTAAGTAGTCCAACATAAAGTCCAATAACTGAAAAAAGTGTTTAAAAATAAAATAAATCTTTGTTGCATATTTTTCCTATTTTTTTCGAAAATTATGGATTAAAAGGGGAGAAAGATTTTCTTTGAATTTTGTTATGGAATGAAGATATGTATTCTTGGAATACAAGATTATCTCATTAAATTCAAGAAATCTCCCACTTGGTTATCCATATAGCATTTTTCGAAAATTTTGAATATAACGGGCAAGAAAGATTTTCTTGATTTTTTTGAAAAGATATTATGAAAGATATGTATTTCTTGAAATACAAGAATATCTCATAAATTCAAGAAGATCCAAATCTTGGAATCTTGATCCCTTAATATTTCGAAATATTCCATAACAAATAAGAGAGTGGGATTTTGTGGAATATTTTAATTATGGAGAAAAGAATATATGAGATATATTCAAGATTTCTTGGAGATCAAGAGAAGATTTTTTCCTCCATATTTCACATGAAATTTTCGACCACCACCCTATATAAATAGGGGATGAATGTTTCATTCCCAAGTACAATTCCATGTGCTGGAAAAATTAGTAAATCCACAAAGGTGGTGCAACAATTTTTTTATTTTCTCTTTTGTTAATTGTTCGCGAGCATCCTTCCACCGGATTGTCGAAAGCAAGGACTAGGAATACTTTGGGAAGGCTTTTCGGTGTGTTTAATCGACGAGACCATTGCCACTCGAAGAGGTTAGTTCACGTAAACCCAGTAGTAATTCGCATCGTAGGATTTATGTGAACTGTTTATATGCATGATTTGTTGTTTTATTATTATTTGAATTAATATAGGATTAATTCATGCTAGTAATAATTGTTAGAATTAAATTTGTATTTAAATATTCATCCCGAATAGATCCGTGCTATTATTTTTCCCCTAGATGGAAATGAACAATCCATCGTGAAAGGTTGAAGTGTAAGGCTCAGATTGGCTTGTCTTGACCAAGAGATTACACTAGTGCATGACTGATGCACTGAATAGGACCTACAGGAGGACAAATTCTTCAGAACTGAAGAAGGAAGAATTAGACCTCAGTGGTTCGTTATTTTTTAATCTTCGTCCCTTAAATAGGATCACGTGTGGTTGGTAACTATTGCTTTGACTTATCATGGGTAGAGAATTCAATACTTTTTATCTTGGGCAATATTATTGGTCACATGCGATTGCTAAGATTTAATACGGAGAATCATGTGCAAGTACGCTTGTTCGATTTGCCCTCTTGGGAGGTTCATAAGCTTTATCATACCAAATCTTGCAAGCAACAGATGATGCAATGGAGATTGGTGTGCGATCTGCATCATACTCTTAGAGAGTGTAGTAAGATCTCACTTACTACGAGATACTAGGTATCTCATGATGGATGCACAGATACCTTGGAGGATATTGGTATACCCATCCGAGAAACCGTTTGATGTAAGTCCACAATATGTGTCTACGAGTGTCTCGGTTAGTGGGAGCGATGCGATACTCCTTTGACTTGAGGTCAATACGTATGACATATGTGGAGTGATGAACTTTGACCATGACCGACACTTGCACCCGTCTATGGGTAGATATGGCTTGGATTGGGTTCATCACGAAGTGCATGTGCGTGGTAGTTGAGCCAAGAATATGATTCATTCCTCAATGTGGATTTAGAGAGAATACTCATCTTCTCATCATAAATGGATCAAAGTCATCGGCCAATGCACGTCAACTTAGACTTTGTGACTAAGTGTGACATACATGATCAATTAGTGATTAGAGATAATATGATTAAGTTATTTGAATAGACACTTCATCATGTTCAAGACTTAATCGAGTATTCGTGAATGAAAGGAGTAATAGCCCATGTTTCAGTTACAGGTAGTTGCACGTTTCTTGCAACGTACCTCATATATTGAGAATGTCTGATTTATTGTCTAGGGTTCAATTAAGATCGTTAGTTTGACTAATCGCTCGATATATGAGGGTCTATGGGTCACACAACAAGTAGTTCTCTTTTACGGATTATAGTTGGTTGATTAAATGTTAAATTAGATTTAATATTTAATTTATGGAGAATTAATTAATAATAGATTAATTTGGAATTAATTATTATTAATATTTAATTAAATTGGATTTAATTAAATAGGATTCCCAATAATAATATATGGAATATTATTATAGGATTTAATATATATGGAATCAAATCGTAGAGATTTGACATATATGGGAATTAAATCCGTAGAGATTTTATATGTGGGAAATAAATCTAAGAGATTTATTTAAATAAAGATTAGGGATTTTATTTCCCAATCGGGTTAGCTTAAGATTTAAGCTGGGCCTTCCCTATATATATGAGCTCTAGGGAATTCACAAACAACGTTAATTCATAATTCTCCATAAAATCTAGAATATGAATTTTCCTAGCAAATTTCGTCTCAGATTCAACGCTGGCAAATTTGTGCAAGTCCGTGAACGGGGAATACGTGGATACCATAGTAGAGAAATATGCGTACGATTTACTGTAAGATTTCTCTTTATGGTTATACGTATTCAATTATGCAATTACGTGTTCGTTGTTGGTGAACTATTTATTTCCGCTGCTCATGTATTACGTGTTTACATGCCTCTAAATTCTAACACAACCACTGGTGCAGATGTTTGTGCCTCACCAGTTAGGGTCTCATCTGTTACATCCTCAACTGGTTCATCGGCAGCTTGCTCAGATTCTGCATATTGATGAGCGATGTCCCAGATTATTTGATCAGCGTCGTCATCTTCCGGGAATCCCAACTTCTTGTTCACCAGCCAGGCAACATCAGCATCTGTTGCCAACTCCGCAACACTTGTTACTCCTGCCAGCTTCTTCATCCTTAACTCCATATCCACAAACTCAGCATTCTCCATTGCTTCCAGTGAGAGCAGAAAATCTTCAATATCATGTAGCCTGATATTCCTCCAGAATAGAATATCAACTACCTGCTCTCGGACTCCTGGGTGCTCGACCAGATGAGAAAAAGTCTTGTTCAGGTAGTTGTCAACTTTTCTTCGTACGAATTTTATCACTAGTTTCACCTGCTTAGGAGAGTCTGGTTCCCGAATGGTTCGAGTGTTGAATGGGTTGTGCATAAGAAATACAAACATGGATTTTTGTCTGGCTGTTTGGATCTCTGGAGTAGGTTCTGTAATTGGCTCAGGTTGGATAGGCTCAAGTTCTGGTTGCGTAGATGGGGGCTGTTCAGGTTGAGCAGTTGTTTGTATGGGAGAGGGTTGTCTGATGGGTGAAGGTGATTTGGATTTGGCTTTTTCTGGTGTGGGTGATGGGGATATGGAGGTTGGTGTAGGTGATCTGGGTAGATGGGTTGGTTCACGAGCTTTGAATAAAGAGCTCAGGTGAGCAGAATCAGATGACTCAGATTCATCTGGTGCCTCTTCAACCCTTCATTCTCCTTCCACGGCCTTTTCTGCCTCCTCCTCTTCTGCTGTAGCAGGTTCTATACTTACGGTATGTTCAGAACTCGCTGCAGTTTCTTCACCGGCCTTCTCCAATAATGGTTCCTTAGCTATCATTTCAGCTGATTCAAGAATTTCCACGCCACTGTCCTCATCTTGCAGTCCTCCAGAGGGTATACCTTTCTTCTTTAGAAGCATCGCTGTGAGATTTTTCTATTTTTTCTCACTCACATCTTCAGCTCTGCGAGCTGGTCCAGTTGCTATCTGCTTCCTTTTTACGAGTTTCCTCTGAGGTTAACCCTGGGCCTCTGATTGTACAGATGAGGCTTGTTCTTTGTCTTTCTTCGCCTTGGGCACATAAGGTTCATGGTCATCATCCCTTTGGCCTGGGATCTCAGCATCCTTCCAGAGAAGCACTTTGAATTTTCTCAGATACGACTTCCTTCCCTGTTCTGACCATCTGTAGTTTGGAAGTTTGTCGGCCAAGATGATGGAAACCTTATGAATGTTGCAGATTTTTTGGACAACACAACTTGATTCTTCTCATTTACCATGAACTTATCTGTTTCTTGCAACAACCTGTAATTGAAAAGTCCCAACTAGTTCATATCTTGTGCCTTCTCGATTATTGTTGTCATCACCCTTTGCTTTAGTTGAGTTAAAGCATCAGGACTAAAGGTAATACCCAATATCACCTTAGAGACTATTTCAAACAAAAGTCTGTATTTCCTCTTTAAGTATGGTTGCTTCACATTTGTCACTTGATCAATGTTTGCTAGCCTGAGTAGAACCTTCTGTAAATATTCCTTGTCGCTCATTCCTGCTGTGAACTCGTCAGGAGCGTTTCTTCCAGCCGGTAGATTAAAGATTCTCCTCAGATCATCATTTGAAACTTCGATCGATGTACCTCCAACAGATGATATGAGTTCCTTGTTGGCAGTTTCCTTCAGATTCCACAGGAACTCCAAAGACTCAATTGTATATACACTATTCAAATGTCTATAACAAAACTGTTCTAATCCAGAAGCTCTAATGCATTCCAGGATTTCAAGTGTTTCTGGATCTGTTGTGGCTGTGAAGATGACATATTTTTCATCTATGATGTCTTTCACCATAGACTCATAATTGCACACTTCTGGTGTAGCTTTTGAAGTTGCTATTTCTGAAACAAAATACGGCACCCTAAATTAGGTTTTTAAAACCTATATAGTTTTGAGCAAAACGAAATACAATAGAGCATTTTGTGAAGCATTTACTCAATTAATAACCCCAAATATACATATTGTTCATAGTTACAGAGCATATGAGCAAATAACAAATTAAATCATACATATGAACAGTACAACATACATATATCCTATAACCTTAACGCATAAGATTCATAAGCAATAGAACCAAAGTAGACAAATTACCAGAAAAACGATTTGAAGATTTTGAAAAGGATTTGAATCGGTAGTTGAATGTTTGGAAAGCTTTCTAGGTAAGTTTGAGCTTTTGGAATGGTTGAGAGAGATAATGCGAAAGGTTTTTAGAAAATAGGTTTAGGGTTTAAGTAGGTGGGAGGGAAAATATTTTGCACGAATTTTTGATAGTACTTGAGTGTTCGTGTTTTAGATTGGACGACCAAGATTTAAGCGGTTGAAAAGTAATTAAATCGTGCGGTTAAGGATATAAAGCGGCAGACTTTTGACTTAAAAACTCTCAATAAATGCATTTAATACAAAAATCCCACGTCCGCATTTAATGCTTACAGGCATGACGTCATAAAGTAAAGTGCACAGTAATGATCATTTAGACAGGATAAGTTCATCTAAGTAGAATCAGAAAATGTATGTGACTGATTGATATTGTAATCAATCAGTTACCACTTGGTCGAGTCTGGTTCGTCTGATTATTGTTGACCTTACTGATTGTAGCCTAATCCTTAGTATTTTCCCAACAATATCCCACTCTTCTGATCAGTATCACCTGATCCTATTTCATCAGTTGAAGTTCCCCCTTCAACTGTTATTCCTTTTCTGATCAGTTTCCAACTGAACTTATCTGATCAGTTGAGGTTCCACTACTCAACCGATCTTCCATACCTGGTCAGTTTCTTAACCAACTGGTCTTGGAAACCAATCCACCAAAGAAATCAGCATCTTCTCCCAAGTCCAGAAGCCCTAACTCAACTGATAGTTCTCTGAACCTGACTTCAGCTAGTGGCTTGGTTAAGATATCAACTCTTTGCCTATCAGTATGGATCTTTTCCATTATGATGTTCTTCTTTTCAATATGATCTCTGATGAAGTGATGTCTGATATCCACGTGTTTGCATCTTGTATGTAGAACTGGGTTCTGTGTGATTGCAATAGCATTACTGTCACAGAATATGGACACGTTCGTAGCTACAATGTTATAACCCTTCATCTGTTGACTAAGCCAGAGCAATTGGGAGCAACAGCTTCCTGCGGCCATGTATTCTGCTTCAGTAGTAGATGTGGCAACAGATGTCCGTTTCTTTGAGAACCAAGAGATCAGTTTACTTCCTAAGAACTGACATGTACCTGAGGTTGACTTTCTATCTATTCTGCAACCTCCATAATCAGAATCAAAATACCCACTAAGCTCTAGATTATCATCTGATGGATAGAAAAAACCAAGGTTTACTTAAGAATCCACTTAGCTGCTTCCAGGTGGCTTTGCATTGGGTTTGCCTGAAATCTGGCACATACACCTACTGCGAAGGTTATATCTGGTTTACTGGTAGTCAGGTATAGTAATGATCCAATGAGAGCCCTATATTCTTTCTGATTAGTTTTCTGACCATTTTCATCTGGATCCATCTTGAATCCAATCATCATAGGAATTTTGGCTACCTTACTGTTCTGTACTCCAAACTTAGCCAACAAATTCCTAGTATATTTTGCCTAAAAGATGAATATTCCTTCTGTACTCTGTTTAACTTGAAGACTGTAGGTTCCCGAACAGGTTTTAGTAAGGCAGAAGTCTAGAGGGGAGGAGTGAATAGACTTCTGAACTTTTTCGTGGGATCAGGTGTGTATAGCAAGTATGCCTGATCAGAGTGCATGTGAATCAGTTTGGACTGATATCCAACTTACTGATCGCTTGAGAGCAGATCAGTTCGGTGTCTATTAGCTTAACTGATGTGCGGAAGATAAGTTTAACCCGTGTGAAAAACTAGTTTACTAAATCAAGTTCTAAGTTATCTGTACCAGATCAGATGACAAAGTGCCAAGCTGATCAGATCAGTTGCTTGGTGCAAATCTGATCCAGACTTAGAATATGCATGCAATAGTTAAATCGGTGTGTGCAGATAATGTAAAGCAGGTAAAGCAGATTAAGGCACACAAGATTTTTATAGTGGTTTGGACAACTTGTCCTACGTCCACTCTTCCCTATCAGCAGGGGCACCAACTAAACCAACTGGACTTAGATTAATGTGTTAGTCCAACACAATACAACAGATATTTCAAGAGTTCTCACTCAACCAATCCCAGATATCAGAGCTAGAAACCCTAGTCTGAAATCTTGCTAAACAACCTTAACTTAACACTTGGTTTGGGTATAAGGTTTGTTGTGTTCCAACTGAAAATCTATCCTAGTATTTGAATAGCCTAAGGCTGAAGGATAAGATTTCTATGCTAAGAACTATGGGATGAACACTTAGAAAATATTCTTGAGCTTGTGTTCTTCGTGCGGAAATTGCGGATAGCTTGAGCTTGATGATAATTTCCATAACCTTACTCTGAAGGTTTGATCCAATATTTATAGACCTTGAAATTAAAGAGTCGTTGGAGAACAATTTGAATTTCAGGCTATTTTTGCTAGGTTTCAGGCGTGATATGACGTGCACAGAGGCGGCATGGCTGAAAGCATGTAAGCTTGTCCTTTCTAGCCGTTTGACTGTGATGCACCGATTCTCGCACTGTCGGCTCCGTACATACGTGTCTTGCTCTCATTGGTTATCATGTACACTTGTTTAGTGTTTGATTTACCAACTTAGTTTGACATTCTTCTTGTCTGATGAAGTCGTATGACTTTGGTGAACCTTTGGTTGTCACCTGATTGAGCTGACCTGATCAGTTTAAACTGATCAGTCTACCTGATTGAGTCTTCTGATGTAGGTTGTCTTAGCACAACTTACAGACTTTATTTCGTTCTTCTGATGTATGTCATTCTGATGTCTTCTTGGTCTTGTTCTCTGGTAGTCTTATGATCTTCAGGTCTTCTGAGTCTTCAGCTTCATGTCTTTACCTGATCATCTGACTATTCTGACTTGTCTGATCTTCTGATCTCCTTGACTTGTCTGATCTTCTGATCTTCTTGACTTGTCTGATCTTCAGATCTTCTTGACTTGTCTGATCTTCAGATCTTCTTGACTTGTCTGATCTTCAGATCTTCTTGACTTGTCTAATCTTCTGATCTTCTTGTCTTGTCTGATCTTCTGATCTTCTGATCTTCTGATCTTCTTCAAGACTTAACCTATATATATTGAATTCCCCCTCAATATGTGACCTATCTATTACATTAGTTGTCTATACATCTCAGCTGTTCATCCTATCCTGATTTCTAATTCACCAGTCAGCTAACAGGCCTGACTGGTCCTATTACATCTGTTTTGGAACTTCCATCAAAACTACAAATTTCCCAACAATTTTCCCCTTTTTGATGAAACCAAAACATTTGAGAAACCAACATCGGTTGATAAATTATAAAGCAGTATAGTACAGATAATCATAAGACAATGAGAGTTTGTCTTAGGATCAGTAAAATAAACTTTTCATTCATCAGATTTTGTCATTATAGAGTACATTTGAAAAGTTTCAGCATGAAGTACAACTGATCCTAATAAAATTATCTTCTGATCATCACACTTTGGGTATGTAACCCTCCGACATCTCTCGCAGATTTTGTGGAACATCGAAGATACGATATAATTTCCACTTGACATCATTTACTTGTTGCGGATCAGTTATGAGTGTTTTCCCCATCATATCGAAGTAAAATCTCTGAAATGCCAATCTGTCAAAAGAGCCATCCTTCTTCTTTTTGTAGTCCAACACATCATATGGTGGATGTGTGATCTTCGCGTTGATCTGCTTGGCATCATATTCCAGTTCTTTCAAAAAATTTGGATGCTTGTTCTCCATCCAATTCAGAAATTCTTCATCTGGTGACTCTTCAGCTGACACAATGTCCAGAACAAACGTATCCAAGAGCCATTCTGCTCTGATCTTTAACCATTCCCTTATCCTTTCTTCATATTCATAATTTTTGGGAATGATGTCTTCAACCTTGGTGTTGGTTACTGTAAAGCAAACTTTTAGTGAACTTTTGTTGATGTATATTCAATTTCCTCATTATCTGAAATAAATGGTTTTTCACATTATTGTATTCTTATAAATTGCTTATGTGTCTGCTTATCTTATATTGTAGACTATGTGGTGGGTTTGTAGTCACACAGAAGATCACATTGTCAAGTTCCTTATAAGATATAAACAGTATTCACAACTGGGATAGTTCTGGACATAACTATTGGTTTAAGTTGTAGTATAAACTTGTTGGTGGCTTGTCTTGGCCATTAATTTATACTAGTGCGCTATGTCGTATTGAATGAGTCACAGATAAGACATGTTCTTCTATTCCGACTGTTATAAAGAACTAGAGGTCTTGGTGACTTTTGTAATTCTCAACCCTAAGTGTTGTATTTAGATATGTGGGGTGCTTGTTCACTGCTTTGATTTACTATAGGTGAGAATCTTGGCAGATCTCTCACACTTCGTATTTTGGGTAGTGACATCTCTCGCATGATATCTATTTATTGTCATTAGGGCACCGTGACATCCCCTTGAGGAAACTCATAAAGGATTGTCGTATTAAACCCTGCAGGCAAGGTGGCCGCTTAGAGCGAAAAGAGGACGATGAGTGCATGTTTGTCGGTGTCCCGAGTTGTGGTTGTGATCTTCTGACGCCCTTGCGTGGGAGCTGCGTGCGCAGGCGGGGCTCCCGACCCCCATTTGGTATCAGAGCCAGGCCCCGTCCTCTTGTTCGGCCCGAGGTAGAGTGTGCGGTCGTGTTGGTCGGCGCCCCTGCCCGGCGCGGGAAGGCGGAGTGGGCGTCCGGAACCCCTGTCACCATGGATGCGTCTACTACTCCTACGCCCTCGGTAAACATAGCCTCCCAGATACTGTCCCAGTCTTCGTTTCTTTCATTACCTCGTTGTCAAAATAATAGGATAGATAATCTTCTTGAATACTCTACTATTCCTGTAGATGCTATTGTAGAACATACCGTTCCACCCCTTGTTAGCCCTTATAATGTTTACAAGAAATATGGTACCTTCACTAAAACCATCAAATCCTTGATTCCTACCAAAGATCCCCCCATAAAAGAATATGTCCAGTCCTCAAAGATGGACCATTGTAGTCTACCAGCAACTTCTCAAGAGCAGTATATCACTCTAACCATACCTTCAGAATATATCAATTCTTGAAGGAAACATGGTTATACTCATCTCCATCTTGGAGCTGTTAGACTTGTTCTCACATATCATGGTAGAAAGGGTTTGCCTGTTTCTGCTAGAATCTCTCTTCTCGACACAAGATATCGTAATTATGAGCACGCTGTCATCGGGACTGTTCTTACCACTCTCAACACTGGAAGTGTGGCAATTACTTTCTTTCCCAACTTTGCTCTATCCTTACAAGATGTGTCGTTGACAGAAGCCCTCAAGGTGCAAGTTCATATAGTTGGAGCTGAACAAATCTCCAAATCTGTGATGGCTACTTTGCATCATTAACTCGTCTACAGATTGCAAGATCATGCTCTAGATCTTAAGAATCAAGGCATAAAGGAAGCACTTATGGTCCTTGCTGAATCCGGATCAGAAGTTCCAACCATCATCCAGATTCCACGACAAATTTGCAGAAAAGATCTAGAACGATTGGTGCCAACATAATGGATTACCAACTACGAGTCACTTCATCAAGACAGTGGTCCAATATGAGCTGTTGATTTTAAGTTCCAGAGAACTATGGATGGACGAGTCAAGACCATCTACAACATGAAAGTTGAGGAAGGTCCGTCTACTCCCATGTTCCAGCTTATGGCTATTCCTATCCAAGAAGAGTTCATCTACGAATATGAAGAAAGGCTTACAGACGAGCCAAGCCTTCTGGAGTTACAACTATTAAGAGTTGAACAAAAGTTATCTGACAAGATCAACCAGCTAGACAGAGAGCTCAGACGTCCAATAGACAAATAGGTGTTGAATTCTACTCCAAGGAAGCCGAGATAAGGAAGCTTAAGAAGGAGCAGTGTAGCATAGAAGAACACAAGAGGATTAAAAATACTCTTCTCTCACTGCCCTACTTCTATGGCACTCCTACAAGACCTCCTGATCTTTCTAATGTATTTAGATTGGTTGAAAAAAAGAAAGCAAAAGATGAAGCTTCTACACCATCAAATGAAGGAGAAAGTGTTACCGATGACCCATTTATTCTGATGACCGACCCAGGTCCAAATCACCATGCTGATAGACAACAACAAAAGCCACCAGATGATGAGCCCTGGTTCTCTTTCGATAATGTTCCAATCGAAGATAGAGAAAGGACAATTGAATCATTCGCAACCTGGATAGATAAGCGGCTTGGTTCAGAAGGAGCAGATCTCCCGAGGACCATGAAGGATTTCACATCCAAATTTCGTGGAGTATTACTGGATTGGTTCATGAGTATTGAAGAATCTAAACGACTTGAGCTTCTCAATACAACGAATCCAAGAAAAGCTTTGGAAGAAATTCACCTAGAATTATAGGTGACATCTCCTTATATGCTAAGGCCATGTCTAAGGGATGCCTCCCTATGGCAGACTGCCTTTCAGAAAAAAAGAAAGGAAAATATTCGAAGAAAAAATTCTGATTTGAGAAATAGATTCTTTCGAAGAAAGTCTTTTCGAAAGAAGTCACCAGACAGATGTTATCTCTGTAGCAGCAGGGGACACTTTGCAAAAGTATGTCCTAATCAAGAAACAAGACCTCCTTCTGAGGCCTCTACTGTCGACAGTCAAGATATCGACAATCTTGATGATGGACTATCCTGCAATGAAAAAGACGTTCAAAGCCTCTCCATCAATCTTGTCTCGCTAGATTCAACAGATGAAGGAGGTTTTTTCAAAAACATTCCCACATTTATGGCGGGTCCATCTCTTACAAGAGGCAATATGATTGTCCATGAGATAATCCATGCACCTCATCTTGAAATAAGAATACTCCAATCAAAATATGCGAAGCCTATCAAAGTAATTGGAGTATTAGATACGGGGGCACAAAGGACTATGATGAATCCTGATATTCTACCCAAGGATGCTTGGGAGACACATCACGAATACTTCTATGCAGCAGACGGCCAGACCTTTCACACGTCCCTGATCTCACGACAGCCAGTGGGTATTAAGATATTTCCTGACTGCATCATCTGGATAAAGGTGATAGGAAACAAACTCCATGGTCATGATCTGCTAATGGGGTTTGATCTGTTCTTCAAAACTGAAAAGTTACAGATTCATCCGAGAGGAGTCAAGTACAAGAGGATGTTCCTACCATATACTCCCATCCAAAAGTTGTTCGCTCTAAAAGAAGATCTAGGAGATTATCAATCAAGTCTTGACAAATTAAAGGGTTGCTATGCAGAATTCATCCATTCATCCCCTTTGTGGAAAAATGAAGCATTTTTCGTCCAGTTACCATTTAAGATGAACGAAGACATTAATGCTACAAAGGCGACACATCCTGGAATGACTCCTGAAGAGTTAATATTAGCAAAACAAGAGTGTGATCAACTGCTCAACCTTGGTCTCATAGAAGCTACTAAATCAAACTGGGCATGTCCGGCATTCTATGTCAACAAAAGGGTAGAATAAACACGGGGAAAGAAAAGTACAAACCTCTCAATCATTTTCTTCAAGATGATAAATTCCCTTTACCCCGTACTCAAATGTTGTTGGCTCAACTTTCTAAAGCCCAAGTCTTTTCAAAGTTTGATTTAAAATCTGGTTTTTGGCAAATAGGAGTTGATCCCAAAGATAGATATAAAATAGCCTTTTGCATACCCACGGCCCAGTACCAATGGACCGTCTTACCTTTTGGGCTTAAGGTTGCACCCTCCTTATTCCAAAAAGCCATGACCCAAATCTTTGAACCCATTAAGCACAGTACCCTTGTTTACATTGATGATATCCTTTTGTATTCACAAAACAAAAGAGATCATAGCCAGCTCCTTAAATAATTTGTAAACTTGGTGCGAAAGTTTGGGATTATGTTATCAGAAAAGAAGAGTATTATTGGGCAGGAGAGCATCGAGTTTTTAGGAATGAGAATTTCGAAGGGAGAATATGAACCTGGTCCTCATATTGCTCAAGAGCTTTTGAAGTTTCCTGATGAACAGATGTCCATAAAAGAGATACAACAATTTCTTGGGATTGTCAATTATCTCAAGGAATTCATTCCAAACTGTTCAATCTTCACCAGCAAGCTTTCAAAGCTATTAAGAAAGGACCCTCCTCCATGGAGTATCACTCAGACTACAACTATCAAGCACCTGAAAGAAATTTGTCAGAAACTTCCTCCATTACGGATCCCCGCAGAAGGACAACGAATTCTACAGACCGATGCCAGTGAAGATTTCTGGGGAGGAGTGCTACTGGAGAAAACTAATAGTACGCTCTATTATTGCGGACATGCCAGTGGAAATTTCAAATATTCTGAAAAACACTACCATGCAGTGTATAAAGAAATCCTGGCAGTAAAGAATGGCATCAAGAAGTTTGAATTCCATCTAGTGGGTCACCACTTTATTGTCCAACTCGACAACACCTCTTTTCCTGATATCATGGAGTTAAAGAACAAAGGAGTCCCTGAAAAGCAGCTTCTACGACTAAAGGATTGGTTTTCAAAATACCAGTACGAGGTCCAGCACATTAAAGGGAAGACCAACATTGTTGCTGATTATCTCTCCAGAAAACCTCAGGTACATCTCATCACTAAGAAAAAGAAAATTCCTGTAATCTTGATGACAGGGAAAAGAAAGAAGGTTCCTCCGGTAGAGATGTTTCCAAACCTCCCTCAGCATCTGGTTCATCCTGAATATATCCTACCTTCGTCTTCTAAACCTCTTACGACATTGAAAGAGATACGTCGATTTGCCACTGAAAACATGTTCAGGTATCTTTCAAAGTATGTCACTGAAACACATCTTCCCTACGAAGATGCATGCTTCAATCTTGAGAAGCCGTTTGTGGTTATCCTATCTATATGCCATAACTCAAAGATCACAGAAAATGCTCTATGGTATTTATGGTGTATATCAGCTTTATACTTCCACGCCATTGAAATGGCCATAGAAGGAATGATCAGTTTCTTCTTCGACACTGAAAATGAAGCTACTCTCCTATGGATATACATTTTGTGGTATGCCACACCAGAAGAATGGATAGAGTTTCTTCAACAAGAATATCAAATTGGTGGAGACATGGCTGATCCTCATGTTATCATCCTATGTCACAGGCCATACTCTACTATCATCAAGGATAAACCACATCCTTTTCCTCTGTATTACAAATGGAAAATGATCAGCGGATCAGTTGGGACTAATATCCGGGAAAGACGATAACTATATGTATATCTCTGTTGTGCCAACAAAACCACTCCACTCGAGCCACCAGAATCTCTAGCATATACATCTCTAGTCCTATCTGATAACGAAGATGGAAATACGTCTACAGCTGGACAAGTTTCCTCAAGAATAAGTGACGCCAGTCAAGATGACCCGGAAGGATCCGACACCGAATATGATCCGACTATGCTCTTGCCTCCGGATAACATAAAATAATACGGTTGTGTGTTGGATACGTTTGTAATATACCGTTTTGTGTGTTTGTCTTGTTTATTAAATAAATGACATCTGTCATATCTGTAATAGGTCGGTGATTAAGTAGTAATCACTTTTGTTTCATCTTTATGCTTGCAATAGGACAAGTGATCAATTAGTGATCATTTATTTGGTTTATTTTCGTCACTTTTAGATAGGCTACTCCAAAGTTTGTCTTAGAGACTCATCCTTACCATATTCTCATCATGAAGAGGTCCCCAAGGGTTGGCCCCACAAAGATAGAAATCAGCTCCCTACTTGTCTTCTTTTGGAGAAAGAAAGTGGGTCCCATTTGGAGGTGATTGCTAACCTTATTAGGCACAAGACATATGATGAAGTTCAGCGAAGTACTACGTGGAAGAAGAATGCACAAAATTAGCCAAATTACAAGAAGGTGATACATCATAAGGATGCATTACAAACATACACCTAACCTACTACGTGGATATTCATGCATGAAGAGAAGGCCAACACTTACAAACATATCTTGGCTATAAATAGGAGGTCTTCAAGAAGAAAAGAGGGCAAGAACCATTAGGGTTTATCCCATCCCTAAGTAAGAAATATTAGAGAGTTGGTGAGAAGAAATAAGTTTGAGTGTTTGAGTGTTCTTGTAAGAGTCTTGTAAAATACCCATGAGAGTCTGTATATAGTGTGTGTTTGAATAAAATTTCGTTTTTATATATCTCTACACCTTTATGTTAGGTTTTGTTGTAGTTGTTTGTCCCGGTGAAAAACCCATGAAATGCGGAAAAAATCATGAAATGCATATAAAACAGGGGTGAGGGCAGAGTGATTCCAGATTTTTGTGTTTTAAGTCCATGTGTTGTGTTTTGCTTATAATCAAATGCATATTACAAGTAAGAACATAAAGCAATAAAGAACACAACAAAGTATAGTGGTTCGGAGACTCAAGCTCCTACATCCACTCTCCCTGTTCCTAGGGAAATTCCTTCAAACTGGACTTATCACCCTCTCGGGCTCGCCTCGGGACTTATCACCCTCCACGGGATTGCCTACAAGCTTTCAGGCTGACTCACTGCAGCTTACTCACTTTTCTACCTTGAGTTTTCTGGCTGACTCACTGCAGCTTACTAACTCTTTACAACTCCACACAAACTACCTAACAATAGGGTTTGTGTTTGGTTGGTGTCTCCAACTAGGTTGAGATTTTCCCTTACATTTGTTTAGCCTCAATGCTAAGGTTGGTAAAATCTCTCTAAGCTTAGGATATATCTTGGGTTGCTTAGATTGGGTTTAAGAACACTCTTGAATATATTTGTATATCTACAGACTTGTGTTCTATGGTGGGAATGCTTTGAGTATATGGCTCTTGGCTCTGTAGCATTTTTCCACATTCTCCACACTTAATTTGATGGAAGATCTTGTATTTATAGTGTGGATTTGAATGTTACCATTGGAGAGAATCACATTCAAATCCATACTATTCTCATGAAGTTCTCGCTTGACTTTTTCATTTGGTTGTCTTCCTCTCATTGGTCCACGTCAAATTTGAATCTAAATTGGCTATATTCTTCGGGATCTTCTGAGTCTTCAGGATTCTCTGAGTCTTCAGGTTCGTTTGAGTCTTCAGGTTTCTTTTGAGTCTCAGGATACTTCTGAGTCTCAGGTTTCTCGACTTCGGCGAGACTTCTCTTGGCCGGACCTTGTCGATCGGGCATCTTGACACTCGATTCATGCGAGTTGAGTTCTTCGACTTCATACATCGACCCTCGGTCACTTTTACTTATCGACCCTCGGTCACTTATTTCGAGCTATCGATTTCTTCTTGCACGATCGATCATTTCGGACCGATGAGATCAACACATCTTCAGGTCAACATATCAGGATAGCATCAGGTTAGCATATCAGGTTATCTTATCTGATCTCGATCACCTCTGATCTTGATTAGTCTCATCTGCTCCTCTTCGATCGACGCAGAACCTTCTCTTACGATCTTACGGTCGGTTTCTTTCCGATTAGCTTGTCTACTCTTACGATCACCGGATCATTTGATTATTCTTCCGATCATCGATCGCAGTTCATTACGGTCATCGATCTTACGATCACCGGTGGCTTTAGATTTTTCTTCTCTTCTAATTTTGCATAGCTCATCAGTTAACTCCGGAACTCATCTTACTCATCTTACTCATTTGATCTCGATCAGTCTCGTCTGCAGCCTCGTCTGATCTCGATCATCTACTTTTGATTTCGTGAGTTCCCCCTCAACTTGTTCTTTCGTTCCCCCTCAACTTGTTCTTTCGTTCCCCCTCAACTTGTTATCTGTAAATTAGCTTCAATAACACAAGTTGATAATGTTTTGGCATAATTCATCAAAACTAAAATATCCCAACAATTTCCCCCTTTTTGATAATGACGCCAAAACATTAAGATATATGCATTTTTCAAGAAACGAGTTTTCGTTTAAAAAGATCAGATCAGGTGATCAAATTAAAAGTGATCTTTTGAACACTTGGCTCTGATACCAATTGTTTGTCCTGGTGAAAAACCCATGAAATGCGGAAAAAATCATGAAATGCATATAAAACAGGGGTGAGGGCAGAGTGATTCCAGATTTTTGTGTTTTAAGTCCATGTGTTGTGTTTTGCTTATAATCAAATGCATATTACAAGTAAGAACATAAAGCAATAAAGAACACAACAAAGTATAGTGGTTCGGAGACTCAAGCTCCTACATAAACTCTCCCTGTTCCTAGGGAAATTCCTTCAAACTGGACTTATCACCCTCTCGGGCTCGCCTCGGGACTTATCACCCTCCACGGGATTGCCTACAAGCTTTCAGGCTGACTCACTGCAGCTTACTCACTTTTCTACCTTGAGTTTTCTGGCTGACTCACTGCAGCTTACTAACTCTTTACAACTCCACACAAACTACCTAACAATAGGGTTTGGGTTTGGTTGGTGTCTCCAACTAGGTTGAGATTTTCCCTTACATTTGTTTAGCCTCAATGCTAAGGTTGAGAAAATCTCTCTAAGCTTAGGATATATCTTGGGTTGCTTAGAATGGGTTTAAGAACACTCTTGAATATATTTGTATATCTACAGACTTGTGTTCTATGGTGGGAATGCTTTGAGTATATGGCTCTTGGCTCAGAGCATTTTCCCACATTCTCCACACTTAATTTGATGGAAGATCTTGTATTTATAGTGTGGATTTGAATATTCTTGTTGGAGAGAATCACATTCAAATCCATACTATTACGTAAGTTCTGCAGACTTTTTTCAGAAATTTGGTTGTCTTCCTCTCATTGGTCCACGCCAAAATTTGAATCTACTTGGCTATATTCTTCAGGATCTTCTGAGTCTTCAGGATTCTCTGAGTCTTCAGGTTCCTTTGAGTCTTCAGGTTTCTTCTGAGTCTCAGGATACTTCTGAGTCTCAGGTTTCTCTGAGTCTCAGGTTTCTATGACTCAGCAGACTTCTCTTTAGTGGACCTTATCGTCGAAGACATCTTGACGCGGGCCGATTTGTTTTTGGTTCTTCGACTTCGGACATCGACCATCGAGTCACTTGACTCAAAGCTATCGATTTCTTCTTGCGTGATCTTATCAACTCGACTGATCAGATCAACACATCTTCAGTCAACATAATTCGGGATAGCATCGGTCAATACATCAAGGTTAGCATATCGAGGTTATCTTATCGATCTCGATCACGTCGATCTTGATCAGTCTCATCTGCTCCTCTTCTGATCTACAACCTTCTCTTCCGATCTTACGGTCGGTTTCTTTCGATCGTTTTATGCGCTCTTTCCGATCCCCATATCATCTCGATTGTTCTTCCGATCATCGATCAGTGCATTTCCGTCATCCGATCGGTGGCTTAGTTTTTTCTTCTCTTCGATTTTTGCGGGCTCATCAGTTAACTCCAGAACTCATCTTACTCATTTTATCTCGATCAGTCTCATCTGTAGCCTCGTCTGATCTCGATCATCTACTTCTGATTTTGCGAGTTCCCCCTCAACTTGTTCTTTCGTTCCCCCTCAACTTGTTATCTGTAAATTAGCTTCAATAACACAAGTTGATAATGTTTTGGCATAATTCATCAAAACTAAAATATCCCAACAGTAGTATCCATGTTCTAAATAATCCCCTCGTCCTCTCCAAGCACCCGTTTGGGCAGGAGCACCACCACATAACCCATTTGTCCCCATGTCAACATGAAATTGAGTATGGTTTTAATCTCAGTATAGTTACGGTCCCTGCCGTCCCCATGGTGTGTTAGTGATAGCCACATGGTATCAGTTTTCATGCTAGTAGTCCTAAATATGCTCGTCAGGCAAGGTGGCCGCTTAGAGCGAAAAGAGGACGATGAGTGCATGCTTGTCGGTGTCCCGAGTTGTGGTTGTGATCTTCTGACGCCCTTGCGTGGGAGCTGCGTGCGCAGGCGGGGCTCCCGACCCCCATTTGGTACGACAACAAGGTTGAGTGGTACTACTCAAGGAATAATAGATATTAATTAATTAAAGCAGTCAGAAGCTTTAATAATTAATGGACGTGCGATATCTTCAACACGGGGAATTATAAAGTCTAATATAATAGAAGCCTTGATTCGGTTCGGGATAGGACGAGAGTGAAACATTAATTCTCTAGTGGGATGAATTAATGTTCTCGGGTCAAATTAATGTTCTGGGCTGAACATAAGAGTATTTGGGTCCGGAAGAAGCCCAAACCCTATACCTTCTAGTGGATCCCTAGTCTGGCCCACGAAAACCTATGGAGCATATAAAAAGAGCCTTGTTTTTGTCCAGAACCCTAATGCACACGAAATCAGATCTAAAAATCATAGCAGCCAGCGAACTAGGGTTTTGGGAGACGAAATCGCAAGCCATTCTCCACGTTCGACAGACTGCTATCCACCCGGCATTCGAACGAGGTTGGGAAATAGATTAGAAGATCTGCAGTGGAATCAATACCTCGATCTTCAAGGGTAATGAAATCTGACCTTTTGCTCTAGTCGCATGTTTAGGTTTTATTTTGTTACGTATTCGTTTGGCATCCAATATCGATCCTAGCAACGGACCGTCCTCACTGGCGTGTTCCATCACTTGGCTAGAATCAAGGGCTCAACAATCTTTTTCCCAACTTGCCTCTTCTTCTCCTTGGCGGCATATCTTTTCTTCAGACCCTCAACATCAGCTAGCTTATCTGATCGCCTTTCTGCCTTACTCAGACGAGCTTCTTCATCTAGTTGCTCCTTAGTCGGTCTGACTGCTAGTTCTTTATCAGCTTCAATCTGTGTTGTAGCACTCCTAGTTACCCTTTTGGATTGAGTTTGAGCTGGTGGTGGAAGAGGTGTAGTCTTTGATGATCCGGAAGGTCCAGTTTTTCCAGCAGCTTGTCTTTGTCTGGACTTTTCCATCTTAGCAGTTACTTCATCAGCAAACAGATCTAAGTGGTCAAGTCTTTGCCCATATGATTCAACGGTCTGAATCAGATCTTCTGTTGTAGTGATGATATTGGCTGGTTTTCACTTTGTGGTTTTATCAAAAAGAGCGTTGACATGGGAAGTCAGAGAGCCAAAGCTAATTGCAATAGCTTGATTGAGGTCTTGCACAGAAAGTCCTGCAGATTGAACTGTTTGTTCTTGAATTTTACCCATTAGTTCAGACTTCGCAGCTTCAATTGCATTTGAGAAGGTGAGAATCAGTTTATCAAGCTTCTCCTCATTCTTTTCCAGCTTCTCTGTGGCCATTAGGAGAGATACTTGAAGTTGATCAACTCTAGCCATCTTCTCACCAAAAGACTGTTTGATTGAATTCACCATTCAGTTCATTCACCGTTTGTTGGAATTGATCCTTCAAGGCTTCAATCTGAGAGATGGCAAACTCCCTTTCATCCTTCAGTTCTCGAATACAAGTTTGACGTTGATCAATTATTGTATTGCTAATAGAATTAGCCAATACTCCTTTAACTTCCTCTTTCAACAGATCCTTAAAACATGATCTGATTTCCTGCAACTGATTTGAGGTAATGTGTATAGCAGGTATACTTTGTACGACCTGATTTGTTGGAAGTTGAGTTTCAGTAGATGGTTCAATAGTTGCCTCAGTTGCCTTTGCCTCCAGTGGCTGGTCTTGAACTGCATCACCTAGACCACCTTCATATGCAATTCCCGCATCCTCCATAACAACATCTTTCTTGAAAGTTTCTTCATCAGAAGCCAAAACAATCTTCTCCAGTGGCTTACCTAGCTTCCTGTATACCAATGCCTTCATTGCCTCTTCAGACATTAGCTCAACTGGTGATCCTACACCAGCTGCCTTCTTCATGTCAAAATCGAAGTCGGCAAATTCATCTGGTCCACCCATTTGCTCCATCAGAATAATGAAATCTGAAAAAAAATTCAGTCTCAAATCTCTCCAAGTGAGAATTTCCAGCACTTCATTCTTGATCCTTGGGTGAACTTCCAATTCCACATACATTTCATCCAGTTCCCATTCCACTCTCAGTCTAATCATTGCCCCATAAATTGTCTTCCCAGCTCGGTTTTCGGAAGAGATTCCGGTTGGTCTGCGGATGCAGATGGTTGTTGAGGTGAGATGACCCAACAGGTGGTTGATTAGTAGTGGATTTTTCTGGTGTGGCTTGTTGATCTTGCGGCTGCTGGGTTGATGAGTGTTCTGGCGGGGGCGGTTGAGCAGCTTGTTCTTGACTGGGTTGTGTTGGGATAACATATGCTAGGATCTATCGGGATGACCTCATAAACACAAATTTAAATTAACAATTATTACTAGCATGAATTTACCTAAGTGAATTCAAATAATAATTAATCCAACAACAACATGCAAATAATATTTCACGTAAAAGATCCTAGCATGCGGAATTTCTAGGAGTTTACGTAAACGTACCCGTTGGAGAGACGATCTGAGACAGACATGATCAAGTATCTGGATACCCACCAAAAGTCCTTCTCAAGTATTCCCAAGTCCTCGTCCAATAACCCCGGTGGAAGGTTCTCCGATGAATGATTTATAAAACAAAGGAAAATAAAAATTGTTGCACCACCTTTGTGGATTTCTAATATTTCCAACACATGGAACACTAGGGGATGAAAAAATTCATCCCCTTATTTATATGGGGGGGGGACGAAAATTTGAGGCTTAATTGGGGTTAGGAAAGATCTTTTCTTGATCTCCAAGAAATCTTGAATATATCTCATATATTCTTCTTTCCATATGTATTTTTCCACAAAATCTCACACCCTTATTTAGCCTTAATTTTCGAAAAATAATAGGAGATCCTCAAGATTGGATCTTTCTTGAATTTATGAGATATTCTTGTATTCCAAGAATACATATCTTATAAAATCTTTCCAAGAAAATCAAGAAAATCTTTCTTCCTATTATTACTCTATAAATTTTCGAAAATTTCTATTAAAGAGGCCAAGTGGGAGATTTCTTGAATTTATGGGATAATCTTGTATTCCAAGAATACTTTATCTCCTTTCCATAAAATCTTTTCAAGAAAATCCTTCTCCCTCTTTTCTTTAATATTTTCGAAAAATAAGGAAAATATAATGCAACAATAATTTATTTTATTTTAAGCACCTTTTATTTATTGGACTATAATTGGGCTACTTGAGGGGCCTTTAGGAGAATTAAGATGGACCTTCCAATGAGCTTCTGAATTCCAATATTGAGCCACAATATAATTCAACCCATTAATATTAATTAATGCCACTATATAATTAATATTGCACTATCCAACTTAACCCATATTACGGTAATATGGCTCCCGGTTATTATTTCCCGTGTTTAAGATTATTTAGTTCATTAATTAATTAAGCCACTGAAATGTTTTATATTAATTAATATCTTTATCCTTGGAGTAAGGACAGCTCATCTTTATTATCCATACCAGAAAATTAATTCCACTTGCAAGATTTGGTATGATAAATGTTCTGGGCCCACCAAGGGGACCAATCAAGCAAGACATTGCAAGCACACGATTCTCTATATTAATTTAGCAACTGTCGTGCAATTATTATTATTGCCCAAGATATAGGGTATCGAAGTCACAATGATTATCTTCCCATTTATAAGTCAAAACAATAACTACTAATCACACAGAGTCCTTATTAAGTGATAGAGATTAAGAAATCAACAACAACTGAGGTCTAACTCTTCATCCCTTAAGTCAGTGCGAATGATTTTATCCCCTCTGCAGGTCCGCTTCAGCGCATCGAATGCACTAGTGTAATCTCTTGGTCAAGATAAGTCAATTTGAGCCTTACACATCAACTTCTACCAATAGATTGTTCGGATATATCTAAGTTGTGAAACACGCACTCGTTTACAAGGCACTGTTAACGTGGTCTTCTGTGATCTGGTATCACCACGTTAACTACAATGTAACGCGTGCTATGAACGGTTTGCAATAAATATATATAACATTCAATCATATTTAAAGCAATAGTGATAAATAATTTATTTCAGTAAATAAGTGTTTAATACATAGGGTATACAAAGTAAAATCATACTTTCACGTATAACCCCAACAGGTTGAGCATCAGATTTAGCATGAACAGATGGTGATCTGGTTCGCTCAACTCTTGGAGATGGAGATAGAGAGGGAGAGGGACTCATGCGCTAGGCAGATGGTGATCTGGCAGGCGATTGTGCGCGTGAATGAGGCGAAGGTGATCTTGCCTTTTCTTTTTCTTTTCCCTTTTTTAGCTCTCCTTCTGATTGCTTAGGTGAGCTTTCGACTTGTGATCCAACTCTTTCTGACCGCTCAGCTGATTTTTTCTTTGTCACGGCAGACTTATTACCAGAACCACTTCCTTCCTGCTCACCAGTTTGTTCTGCTTCTTCTTCTTCTTCTACTTCTTCATCTAACTCCTTTTCCATAAAGAGAGTCATAGGTGCTTGTTTCATTCTCTTCGTCCTCTTTGCCAGTTCCTTTGTTAGCGTCCTCCTCTTCTTAGGTTGAGCTACCTCAGGTTCTCCCTGTTCTTTCACAACTCTTTTCTTTCTTTCAATTTTGGTCATATCATCGTCAGGTGGACCAAAAATCTTAGAAGTATCATTGAGAAAGGCTTTGTAGGCTTTCAGTCCGGCCTGCTCCCAATCTGCCCTAGGAAACTTATCCCTCAGAATGACGGCAACTATATTCAGATTGCTGATCCTTTTGGTCAGAATAACCACTCGATTCACTTCCTGGAATTTATCCTTCTCTTTAAAAATGATAGCCTTCAGATATCCCAACCAGTTGATATTTGGAGCATTATCAACAATAGCAGCCATGCAGTGCAATTTGGCGTACGTTAAACCGTCTGGGCTGAAAGAAATCCCCATTATTATTTTGGAGATGATGTCGAAGAGCAGCCTGTACTTGCGCTTAAGCATAGGCTTGATGAAATTGGTTGTCTAGGATTTATCTGCATCCTGGAAGAGTTGTTCTCTTATCTGAGCCTCTTCATGTTCGCGGTATAGAACATGTGAGATATTTCCCTTAGGAAGTCCAAAGAGTCGGATCAGATCAACATCCGTGATGTCGAACATTTCACCATTCACCGTCGACTCAAGCTCATGATTAGATTTGACCCGCAAATTATGTAGAAATTCCAAGGCCTCAATTTGCATCACCAGATTGGCGCGAGCTGAGAAGAACTTCTCCATCTTACAAGCTCGAAGGAGGTCTAATATCTCCCTGGATTCGGGATCCCTCGTTGTATTGAAGACCACATATTTGTCTTCGACAATTTGATTTGTAAGAGATGGATAGTCACAGATAACTTTACCAGAACCATGGGCTGCCATTTCTGCAAATATATATGAGGTATTAGATCTATTTTGACATAGCGCAATGGAGTAGATAAAGCACTAAATAACACTTAGATCAAACTCTATTGTGCTTACACATATAGAATTACAGATTATAGTGCAAATAAAATCGTGATTCATCAAGAACATAATATGCACACACTGATTCAAAAGGCATTTGCAGCAAATCTATTATTTGACATATGACCAATAAATACCCAAAATCATTTTTAAAAAGCCATACTCTAAAGCATACGCAATTACCAGAGATTTGCGAAGAGAGATAGAAGAAACCACATAAATCGTGTTTGAATAGTTCGCAAAAATGCAGAGTAAATGCAGAAATTTTGTTAAGAGTATTCGGAAAGTTTAGGGCTAGAAGTATTTCAATGTGTGTGACCATGTCTATATATAGAACTGGAGGAAAAGAGCCTTTTAGAAAATTGAGATTGGAAACCGAAGAGTCTAATCAAGATGGGCAGTCGAGATTAGACGGTTTATTTTAAATAAAATCGTGCGGTCAGGGATTTTAGACACGATAGCTTTTTGGATTTAAAAATGCAATAAATAACAATTAATACATATTCCCCAAGTCCGCATTAAATGCTTTGCAGGGCGTGCATCATATAAATATGTGTACAGTAAAAGCAAATAAGACCAGATTATTGCACATAAGTAATCAGAAAGACAAAAGAACAGAAATGCGTATCTAATTGACTGATCTTGTAATCAGTCAATACCACATGTAGTTTGTTCAAATCTGACTGATTTCTGTTGATCTTATTTTCTGCCAAATCCTTGATAAATTTTTCCAACAATGTTTCCTTTCCTGATCAGTTTCCAACTGATCTTCTCTTATCATTTTCCCCTTCGGCTTATCTCTCTAATCTGGTCAGTTTCTTAACCAACTGGTCTTGGAGACCAGTCCACCAAAGATTTCTGGTGCATTTTCTCATAAGTCCAGCAGCCCTAGCTCGACTGATAATTCTCTGAATCTGACTTCAGCTAGTAGCTTGGTTAAGATATCAGCTCTCTGTTTATCAGTATGGATCTTTTCCATTCTGATGTTCTTCTTTTCTACATGATCTCTTATAAAGTGGTGTCTGACGTCCACATGCTTCCATCTTGTATGTAGAATAGGGTTCTGAGTGATTGCAATAGCACTATTACTGTCACAGAATATGGGCACGTTCGTAGTTACAATGTTATAATCCCTCAGCTGCTGACTAAGCCAGAGCAGTTGGGAGCAACAGCTTCCTGCGGCCATGTATTCTGCTTCAGTAGTAGATGTGGCAACAGATGTCTGTTTCTTTGAAAACCAAGAGATCAGTTTGCTTCCTAAGAACTGACACGTACCTGAGGTTGACTTTATGTCTATTCTGCAACCTCCATAATCAGAATCAGAATATCCACTAAGTTCTAGATTATCATCTGATGGGTAGAGTAAACCGAGGTTTATTGTCCCCTTCAGATACTTAAGAATCCGCTTAGCTGCTTCCAGGTGGCTTTGCATTGGGTTTACCTGAAATTTGGCACATGTTATGTCTGGTATGCTGGCAGTCAGGTATAATAATGATCCAATGAGAACCCTATACTCTTTCTGATTAGTTTTCTGACCATTTTCATCTGGATCCATCTTGAATCCAGTCATCATAGGAATTTTGGCTTCCTTACTGTTCTGTACTCCAAACTTAGCCAACAAATTCCTAGCATATTTTGCCTGTTAGATGAATATTCCTTCTGTACTTTGTTTAACTTGAAGACCAAGAAAGTAATTCATCTGACCCATCATGCACATCTCGAACTTCCCTTGCATCAGCTTGCTGAACTTATCACGTAAACTCTTGTTGGGAGATCCGAAGATGATATCATCCACATAAATCTGAACCATCAAAATGTCTTCACCATCTTCTATCCTGAACAAGGTTCTGTCTATGACTCCTTTAGTGAATCCACTGTCTATCAAGAACTGGGATAGTGTATCATACCAAGCTCGGGGAGCCTGTTTCAGTTCGTAAAGAGCTTTTCTTAAACGGTACACCTGGTTGCCTTTTTCAAAGCCAGGAGGTTGTTCGACATAGACTTCCTTCGCTAGTACCCCATTTAAGAATGCACTCTTTACATCCATCTGATACATAGTAAACCCTCTGTGGGCAGCATATGCTAGAAACAACAGAATGGTTTCCAGGCGAGCGACTGGTGCAAAGGTCTCATCATAATCAATCCCTTCTGATTGTGAATACCCCTTCGCAATAAGTCTTGCCTTATTTCTGGTGATGATATTGTTCTCATCCCTCTTGTTCTTGAAGACCCACTTAGTGCCGATCACATCTTGGTGAGTTGGTCTGTCTACAAGTTTCCAAACATGATTCCTTTCGAACTGTTCTAGTTCTTCTTGCATAGCTAGAATCCAGCTGGCATCTTGTAGAGCTTCTTCTGTTGTGGTAGGTTCCTTCAAAGACAGATAGCAACAATACATAGCACTTTCACCAACCTGATGTCTAGTTTGGACTCGGGCATTAGGATTGGCGATTATCTGGTTAGTTGGATGGTTTTTCAACCAAGTCCTTCTTCCCTGATGTATAACAGTTTGGACATTGTCATCCTCATCTGATATTGAGTCACTAGAGGTTGGGAGAGGTATATTAGTAGGATCCACTTGGCATGTACATGTCTTAGCTGATGTTGGAATCATCATAGGTTGATGTCTGTCCGCGGGAACATCAGGTGTTCCCCCTGAACCAGATGATTCAGTTGTTACTGCCTCAGCTGTACCAGCTTCTTCATCGACAGTTGTACGTACCTTAGGGTCTGACTGACCTGGTGAATCATCAAGATCAAAGTTAGGAATATACACTGTAACGTGATCTAATCATTTTTCTTTGATGCTTAACTGATCCATTTTCTGAGCATCAGGTACTTCTTGTTCTGGTACGGCTCGTTCTGAGGCAGATTTTCCTAATCAGATGTTGATTCATCAAAGACCACATGAGGTGTTTCTTCCACAACTAGAGTTTTCCTGTTGAACACCCTAAAAGCCTTGCTGGTTGAGGAATATCCTAAGAATATACCCTCATCTGACTTGGCTTCAAAGGTTTTCAACTGATCCTTCCCATTGTTGTGAATAAAACACTTGCACAAAAAAACATGGAAGTAAGAAACACGAGGTTTTCTGCCCTTCCACAGTTCATAGGGTGTTTTGAAGTGAATCTTAGTCAGAGAACATCTGTTCTAAGTGTGTCATGCAGTGTTGATAGCTTCTGCCCAGAAACGGTTTGGAGTAGCATGTTCAGCCAACATTGTGCGAGCAACTTCTTTGAGTGTTTTGTTTCTCCATTTTGCTACACCATTCTGTTGTGGCGTTATGGCGACGGATGTCTCATGTTGTATACCAAACTTAGTGCAAAAATCAGTTATAAAGGAGTTCAGAAACTCTGTACCTTTATCTGATCTGATTTTCACAATACTGACACCCTTCTCATTCTGCAATCTCTTGAGCAGCTCAGGTATCTTTGTTGTAGTTTCTGTTGGGATATTTTTAGTTTTAATTATTATGCCAAAACACCTTGTAATAGGACAAGCTAAGTTGTATAGAAAGCTTGTGTTTCTAGACTTAGTTTTATTTTTACAGGTAACAAGTTGAGGGGGAACTCATCAAGAGAAGACGAGGCTGATCAGAATGAAATGAGACTGATGAGTTCCATGTAAACTGATGAGCAGAACAAGAAGAATCATATTGATTTGCTGATACAGTTTGTTGATGCAGTTTGCTGATGCAGTGCTGATGCAGTTTGCTGATACAGTTTGCTGATGCAGTGCAGAAATCAGAAGAAGAGACCAGAAATCTGCAGATCAGATTTCCGCAGATCAGATTTCAGCATACCTGATTTCAGCAGACCAGATTTCAGCAGATCAGAAATCAGCAGATCAGAAATCAGCAGTCCAGAAATCAGCAGAGATGAACAGTGAAATCAACAAAGTTGAATAGTGAAATCAGCAAAGATGAACAATGAAATCAGCAAACCAGAAATCAGGCGAGCTAATCAGATCTGTTAGACACACAAAAAGTTGGCCAATGAGAAGATGACAACACATATATGTATGTGATATAAAGCTGCAAGCAACAGTGTAAAAGGACAAAGAAAAGATGGATGACTATTAGTATGGATTTGAATTTACTCTCCAACGGTAATATTCAAATCCACACTATAAATACATTGCACTATCTTCAAAAGAAGATAATGGAGGATGCTGCAAAGTGAAGATTAAAGCCAAATATTCAAGCATCTCCATTCAAGAACACAGAGCATTAAATATTCAAATTTACCCAAGAGTGTTCTTCATTATATCTAAGCATAAATGCCATATCATAATCTTAGAGAGATTTTCCCAACCTTAGCTTAAAGGTTAAAACAATGTAAGGGAAAATCTCACCTAGTAGGAAATAACACCAAACCCAAACCCTTTCTTGAGAGAGAATTAGTGGTTAAGTAAGGTAGTTAATAGGCAATCCCGTGAGGGAGATTAGTCCCGAGAGAGTGAGAACTCATTAAACATCTATAGGCAATCCCGTGAGGGAGATAAGTCTCGAGAGAGTGAGAACTCATTAAACATCTATAGGCGATCCCGTGAGGGAGATAAGTCCCGTTGAGTGAGAACTCATTAAACATCTGTTGGTTTAGTTGGTGCCCCATGAAGGGAAGAGTGGATGTAGGAGTTGGACTCCGAACCACTATAAAAATACTTGTGTTCTTATTTGCTTTCATATTAACTGTCATACATACTTTAGCAAATCTGCATAACACACATTCGAGAAAAAAAAAATTAAGTCACCTCCCATTGAGATTTTTTGGGTTTTAACTCGGTATTTTTCGGGACCAACAATTTCATTCTTCTTATACAGGAATACAACCCATGGATTCTCAACCCACGATCACCAGAGTGTATTTGTGTCCGCTGAAACTAAGTGGAGTAACTGGTCCAAACAAATCCATGTGGAGAAGTTGCAGTACTCTGTTGGATGCTGGTCCTGGGATCCCCTTAAATGAGGCTTTAACCTGTTTTCCCTTTTGACATGCCACACATGTCTGATCCTTAGAGAATACCTCATTCGGGAGTGATGGAACACTCCGGTGAGGGCGGTCCGTTGCCAAGATCGATATTGGATGCCAAACGAATACGTATTCAAATTAAAACCTAAACATGCGACTAGAGCAAGGTTTAGATTCGTTACCCTTGAAGATCGAGGTATTGATTCCACTACAGATCTTCTAGTCTGTCTCCCAGCCTCGTCCAAATGCCGAGTGGACAGTAATCTATCGAACGTGGAGAAGGCGCCTGCTGTTTCATCTCCTCAAACCCTAATTTGCCCGGCTGCTGAAATTTTGGTTTCATGTGCTTAGGGTTTTGGACGAAACTAGGCTCCTTTATTTATACTCCTCAGGTTTCGTCGGCCAGACTAGGGATCCACTAGAAGGTATAGGGTTTGGGATTCTTCTGGACCCAAATATTCTTATGTTCAGCCCAGAACATTAATTTGGCCCGAGAACATTAATTCATCCCACTAGAGAATTAATGTTGCACTCCCGTCCTATCCCGAACCGAATCAGGGCTTCTATTAGACTTTATAATTCTCCGTGTTGAAGATATCGCACGTCCATTTATTATTAAAGTTTCTGACTACTTTAATTAATTAATATCTATTATTTCTTGAGTAGTACCACTCGACCTTGTTGTCGTACGGATTAAATTCACCTGCATGGTTTAATACGACAATCCTTTATGAGTTTCCTCAAGGGGACGTCGTCATCCTGGATGTCCAGGAAACGGTGCCCCAATGACAATAAATAGATATCATGCGAGCGATGTCACTACCCAAAATACGAAGTGTGAGAGATCTACCAAGATTCTCACCTATAGTAAATCAAAGCAGTGAACAAGCACCCCACATATCTAAATGCCACACTTAGGGTTGAGAATTACAAAAGTCACCAAGACCTCTAGTTCTTCATAACAGTCAGAATAGAAGAACATGTCTTATCTGTGACCCATTCAATACGACATAGCGCACTAGTATAAACTAATGGCCAATACAAGCCACCAACAAGTTTATACTACAACTTAAACCAATATTTATGTCCAGAACTATCTCAGTTGTGAATATTGTTTATATCTTATAAGGAAATTGACAATGTGATCTTCTGTGTGACTACAAACCCACCACATAGTCTACAATATAAGATAAGCAGACACATAAGCAATTTATAAGAATGCAATAATGTGAAAAACCATTTATTTCAGATAATAAGAAAATTGAATATACATCCACAAAAGCTCACTAAAAGTTTGCTTTAAAGTATACACCAACAGGGAGACCTTCAACCAGGGACATCCTTGCTATCTTGTTAAGAGTCTTAAAGTTTAGATGGCTCATTCTCTTGTGCTAGAGCCAACTGCTACTTTTGGAACTCCTAACAATCAGGCATGCATTTCTTAGACAATTGTTCCAATCTACAGTGTAGATCGTTCCTTTTCTGGAACCAGTTAACAAAATATGTTGAGTGACTCGATTCTTGATAGTGCATTGATAAGTCGATATCTCAACATTGAATCCGTTGTCGCAGAATTATGAAATCGATAACAGGTTACTTTAAACCATCGACATACGAGACTCCAGAAACCTGTAAATCATCATTGACTAAGGTTCTGAATCCTCTGGTAAAACAAAAGTTATCGTCACCAAAGAGTACATGTGGGCCTTCTTGTTCTATGTATGAACTGAGAAGATGTTTGTTGCCTGTCATGTGCCTTGAGCATCCACTATCGATGTACCAGATAGTTGCTTGTACATCTCCTTTGTTGACCAAACCCACGTGAACCTGCAATCAGATCAGGCTTTAGGTACCCCAGTAGGATTGAGTCCTGAGGGGTTAGTGTTACCTTTCGGGATCCAAACAAACAGGCCACTTCTTTGATAATCATCAAGATCAGAAGGCCTAATTTGTCTCCCATAAGCATCTATATAATCATACATCTCTTCATGTGCTTTCTGGTCAGTATGATTACGAGCGTGAACCTTGGATGAATCAGAAGACTTGGGATTTTTCTGATTGGTCTGTCTTCTTTTAATCCAGTGGGGTTCAGGTGTAGCTGTCCCGGATTTCTGGTTAAAGGGATAAGTACGACTGCTACCATCAAAAGATTCATATCTCTTTTGCACAAATAGTTTTAGCATTTTACCCTTAGCTTGCTTGTTTGGCAGCTTAACCTGATTGGATTTCAGGTGGCGCTGTCTCTTGCGAGATGGTCCAGGCTGATATCTAATCTGTTGATTAGGTTGTGGTCTCTTAAGAAGAACATGATTCTTCTGTTGATTCCTTGGTTGTTGCTTAATTATTTGGGGTCCATTTCTGTTCCCTTTCTGATTAGGCTTTGGCCTTACCTGATCAACTGGTTTCTTTCCCTTATCAGATGAAGATTTAGCCTTATGTGCATCTTTACCAGAAACCTTCTTTGACTCACCTTTTGAGGATGAATCAATCGGGACATGTGAGGAACCAGAAGGGCCTTCAAACCCAATACCCTTATTATCAGTTGGCTTGCGATAGTAGTTGTTCAGATTTTGATCAGTCTTAGATGAGTTTGTGAAAACTTCTACTTTCTTTCGCAAACTGTCCTCACTGATTTTTAGACTCTCATCCAGTTGGAAGAGTTCATCAAACTTAGCTTGAAGGACTTTGAGATTGTCAGCTTGTTGTAGATTGAGTGCCTGTTGTTCTTTGATCAGTTTACCTTGATCAGAAGTACTGACTTTCAGAAACTCCAGTTCTGTGATCATCTTCTGAACAATCTCAATTGATCTTAGTTCAGCAGCTCTACTTACCTCTTTATCCTTGACAAGCTGAATATACTCAGCCCTTAGCTTATCGTTCTCATCTTCCACTATTGTATAAGTGTCTACTGCATTAAAGAGATCATCAAGCAATTTTTCATTATAGAGCTGTAGGTCAATCTCTCCAGCAGGCGTGCTCAGCACAACAGGTGTGGAAACATAAAACACAGAAGGTTTAGAAGTTGCCTCAGTTTGATCAACATCTTTAGCCATGAGGTAGATGTCTTCATCAGATGAGAATATCAGATCGTCGATATCATCAGTTGTTGTCATCAGGCAGAAGTCCTCGACAGATGAGTATCCAGAATCATCTGATGGCAGATAAAAATCATCTATCTCAGATGTATCAGCAACCATGGCTTTTCTGTCTCTGTACCTTTGCTCTCTTCTATTCCGCTTATCTTCTCTTTCTTTTGGACTCAGGTCAGGGCAATCTGCACTGTAGTGACCTCGTTTCTGACAGTTAAAACATGTTCCAGGTTCCACGGAATTTCTTCTGCCAGGTGAATCATTTCTTCAATAGGATCTGTCAGGAGACTTCCCAGTTTGCCTGTAATCAGAATTCCTTCTATCTCATCTGTTGCCTCTTTTATCATTAGAATAATCATCTCTCTTATCTTCTCTGCGGTCATCTCTATGATCATCTCTTCTGTCATCAGAACGATTCCTTTCTTGTGATCTATCAGTAGATCGCCTATCTCTTCCTCTGCTCTGTCTGTAGTCATGATAGAATTTCCGATATTTGCCCAGTTGAACATTAGATCATTCAAGCTTTCCTGGTCAGTAGAGCAATCTGCTCAGCCTGATTAATGATATTTCCTATTAGTTCAGTAGACTTCGAACTGTTGCTAGCTGCCTTGAATGCAACTGCTTTTGATGTGGCAGATGTAGCTTCAGCAGGTGACTCGTCTTCTTCTTATTGACCTCTTTCAATCAGATCGAATTCATGAGCTTTTAAACTCAGAAACAGGTTGTTTGGCTCCATCTTCGCAATATCTTGACAATCTTTTATCACAGTTACTTTCATGTCCCATTTCTTGGTCAGGGACCTCAAGATCTTGTAGTTGATGTCTTTATCAGACATTTCTCGTCCTAGTTCACGAAGCTTATTGACAAACATGGTGATTCTTCCATCAAGCTGATTTATAGTTTCATCTGGTAACATCTTGAGTTTCTCAAATTTCACCAGTTTAGCTTGCAGTCTGCTGTCCTTAATCAGATCGTTTCCTTCACATATCTCAGCAAGAGTATCCCATATCTTCTTATCAGTCTTAAGATACTTGATCTTCTCACGTGTTGTCTTCTCCATCGTCTTCATGATGATATGTCTAGCTATAGTATCCAGATTAGACAGTTTCCTTTCTTCAGCATCCATCAGTGAAGGACTCTTTCTGATTCTGGCTCCAGTTGGATGTGCTGGATCACCTCCTTCAGCTGGGTTGTTGTGATAGATGATGATGGGTCCTTGTTTAAGAACTTCTATCATTTTGTTGCTTATCACACACAAATGGTTGCTCATGAGAATGGTCCAGTCGACATACTCATCATTCGAGAACTTGGGCAGATCATGATACATCCCAGATGTGTTATCCATGCTGAATGTGTGAGTTTAAAACAGATGAGTTTTAAAAATAGGTTTTTCAAAGATCTGTTCAAGTGATCACAATGATTCTTCCTCAAGAATCGATGATATTCAAAGACAGTGGTTCGTAGAACCACTGCTCTGATACCACTTGTAGGTCCCAAACGGGTTTTAGTGAGGCAGAAGTCTAGAGGGGAAGGGTGAATAAACTTCTGAACTTTTTCGTGGGATCATGTGTGTATAGCAAGTATGCCTGATCAGAGTGTATGTGAATCAGTTTGGACTGATATCCAACTTACTGATCGCTTGAGAGCAGATCAGTTCGGTGTCTATCAGCTTAACTGATGTGCGGAAGATAAGTTTAACCCGTGGGAAAACCAGTTTACTAAATCAGGTTCTAAGTTATCTGTATCGGATCAGATGACAAAGTGCCAAGCTGATCAGATCAGTTGCTTGGTGCAAATCTGATCCAGACTTAGAATATGCATGCAATAGTTAAACAGGTGTGTGCAGATAGTGTAAAGCAGGTAAAGCAGATTAAGGCATACAAGATTTTTATATTGGTTCGGACAAGTCCTACGTCCACTCTTCCCTATCAGCAGGGGCACCAACTAAACCAACGGGACTTAGATTAATGTGTTAGTCCAACACAATACAACAAATATTTAAAGAGTTCTCACTCAACCAATCCCAGAAATCAGAGCTAGAAACCCTAGTCTGAAATCTTGCTAAACAATCTTAACCTAACACTTGGTTTGGGTATAAGATTTGTTGTGTTCCAACTGAAAATCTATCCTAGTATTTGAATAGCTTAAGGCTGAAGGATAAGATTTCTATGCTAAGAACTATGAGATGAACACTTAGAAAATATTCTTGAGTTTGTGTTCTTCGTGCAGAAATTGCGGATAGCTTGAGCTTGATGATAATTTCCGTAACCTTACTCTGAAGGTTTGATCCCATATTTATAGACCTTGAAATCAAAGAGCCGTTGGAGAACAATTTGAATTTCAGGCTATTTTTGGTAGGTTTCAGGAGTGATATGATGTGCACAGAGGCGGTATGGCCGAAAGCATGTAAGCTTGTCCTTTCTAGCCGTTTGACTCTGATGCGCCGAATCCCGCACTGTTGGCTCCTTACATACGTGTCTTGCTCTCAATGGGTATCAAGTACACTTGTTCAATGTTTTATTTACCAACTTAGTTTGACATTCTTCTTATCTGATGAACTCGTATAACTTTGGTGAACCTTTGGTTGTCAACTGATTGAGCTTACCTGATCAGTTTAAACTGATCAGTCTACCTGATTGAGTCTTCTGATGTAGGTTATCTTAGCACAACTTACAGACTCTATTTCGTTCTTCTGATGTATGTCATTCTGAGGTCTTCTTGGTCTTGTTCTCTGGTAGTCTTCTGATCTTCAGGTCTTTTGAGTCTTCAGCTTCATGTCTTTACCTGATCATCTGACTATTCTGACTTGTCTGATTTTCTGATCTTCTTGACTTGTCCGATCTTCTGATCTTCTTGACTTGTCTAATCTTTTGATCTTCTTGACTTGTTTGATCTTCTGATCTTCTTGACTTGTCTGATCTTCAGATCTTTTTGACTTGTATGATCTTCTGATCTTCTTGACTTGTCTGATCTTCTGATCTTCTTGACTTGTCTGATCTTCTGATCTTCTTCAAGACTTAACCTATACATATTGAGTTCCACCTCAATATGTGACCTAACTATTACATCAGCTGTATATACATCTCAGCTGGTCATCCTATCATGATTTCTAATTCATCAGTCAACTAACAGGTCTGACTGGTCCTATTACATATGTTTTGGAACTTCCATCAAAATTATAAATTTCCCAACAAAGACCTAGGAAGCAATTCATCTGACCCATCATGGAAATCTCGAACTTCCCTTGCATCAGTTTGCTGAACTTATCACATAAGCTCTTGTTAGGAGATCCGAAGATGATATCATCCACATAGATCTGATCCATCAGAATGTCTTCACATCTTCTATTATGAACAAGGTTCTGTCTATGACTCCTTTAGTGAATCCACTGTCTACCAAGAACTGAGATAGTATATCATACCAAGCTCAGGGAGCTTTTTTCAGTCCATAAAGAGCTTTTCTTAAACGGTACACCTGGTTGGCTTTTTCAAAGCCAGGAGGTTGTTCTACATAAACTTCCTCCGCTAGTACCCCATTTAAGAATGCACTCTTTACATCCATCTGATACACAATAAACCCTCTGTGGGCAACATATACCAGAAATAGCCGTATGGCTTCCAGGCGAGCGATTGGTGCAAAGGTCTCATCATAAGCAATCCCTTCTGATTGTGAGTACCCCTTCGCAACAAGTCTTGCCTTATTTCTGGTGATGACGTTATTCTCATCCCTCTTGTTCTTGAACACCCACTTAGTGCCAACCACATCTTGGTGAGTTGGCCTGTCTACAAGTTCCCAAACTTTATTCCTCTCGAACTGCTCTAGTTCTTCTTGCATAGCTAGAATCCAGCTGGCATCTTGTATTGCTTCTTCTGGTGTGGCTAGTTCCTTCAAAGACAGATAACAACAATACATAGCACTTTCACCAATATGATGTCTAGTTTGGACTCGGGCATTGGGATTGCCGATTATCTGGTCAATTGGATGGTTTTTCAAGCAAGTCCTTCTTTCCTGATTTATATCAGTTTAGATATCGTCATCCTCATCTGATATTGAGTCACTAGAGATTGGGAAAGGTACATTAATAGGATCCACTTGGCATGGACATGTCTCAGCTGATGTTGGAATCATCATAGGCTGATGTTTGTCCACCGAAACATCAGGTGTTCCCCCTTAACCAGATGATTCGGTTGTTACTGTCTCAGCTATACTAGCTTCTTCATCGACAGTTGTACGTACCTTAGGGTCTGACTGACCTGGTGAATCATCAAGATCAAGGTTAGGATCATACACTGTAACATGATCTGATTCCTTTTCTGTGATGCTTAACAGATCCATTTTCTGAGCATCAGGTATATCTTGTTCTGGTATGGCTCATTCTAAGGCAGATTTCTCCTGATCAGATGTTTACTCATCAAATACCACATGAGGTGTTTCTTCCACAACTAGAGTTCGCCTGTTGAACACCGTGAAAGCTTTGCTGGTTAAGGAATATCCTAAGAATATACCCTCGTCTGACTTGGCCTAAAAGGTTTTCAGCTGACTCTTCCCATTGTTGTGAATGAAACACTTGCACCTAAAAACATGGAAGTAAGAAACACGAGGTTTTCTGCCCTTCCACAGTTCATAGGGTGTTTTGAAGTGAATTTTAGTCAGAGAACATTTGTTCTGAGTGTGACAAGCAGTGATGATTGCTTATGCCCAGAAACAGTTTGGTGTTGCATGTTCAGCCAACATTGTGCGAGCAGCTTCTTTGAGTGTTCGGTTTCTCCGTTCTGCTACACCATTCTGTTGTGGAGTTCTGGCGGCTGATGTCTTATGTTGTATACCAAACTTAGTGCAAAAATCAGTTATAAAGGAGTTCAGAAACTCTGTACCTTTATTTGATCTGATTTTCACAATACTGACACCCTTCTCATTCTGCAATCTCTTGAGCAGCTCAGGTATCTTTTGTTGTAGTTTCATTCTTCTTATACAAGAATACAACTCAGGTGAACTTGGAGAAGTCATCCACGATCACTAGAGTGTATTTGTGTTCGCTGAAACTTAGTGGTGTAACTGGTCCAAAAAGATCCATGTTGATGTTGGGGTTATACTGGAAAGTATGCTTTTTACTTTGTATAACCAAACTGAATTTCTTATTTATTTGCTGAAATAAATTATTTATCACTGTTGCATTAAATATGATTGAATGTTATATATATTTACTGCATACCCGTTCAATAAATAGTACGTGTTACATTGTAGTTAATTTGGTGATATCAGATAACTGAAGATCAAATTAACAGTTCCTCGTAACTAAGTACAAATTCACAACCTAGATGGAAATGAACAATCCATCGTGAAAGGTTGAAGTGTAAAAACTCAGATTGGCTTGTCTTGACCAAGAGATTACACTAGTGCATTATGATGCGCTGAATAGGACCTACAGGAGGATAAATTCTCCAGCACTGAATATGGAAGAATTAGACCTCAGTGGTTCATTATTTCTTAATCTCCATTCCTTAAATAGGATCGTGTGAAATTAATAACTATTGCTTTGACTTATGATGGGAAGAGAATCAACATGATTTGATACCTTATATCTTGGGCAATATTATTAGTTACACGACGATTGCTAAGATTTAATACGGAGAATCGTGTGCAAGTACGTCTTGCTTGATTTGTCCCCTTGGTGGGCTCAGAAGCTTTATCATACCAAATCTTGCAAGTGGAAATTTATTTCCGGTATGGATAATAATGTTGAGCTGTCTTTACTCCAAGGATAAAGATATTAATTAATATAAAGCTTTTTCAGTGGCTTAATTAATTAGTGGACTAGATAATCTTAAACATGGGAAATAATAACCAGGAGCCATATTATTGAAGCATCGTAATATGGATTAAGATGGATAGTTCAATATTATTTTATAGTGGAGTAAATTAATATTAATGGGCTTGGATAATATTTTGGCTTAATATTATAAATTCATAGCCCATTGGAGGTCCAATCTTAATTCTCCTAAAGGCCCCTCAAATAACCCAAATTAAAGTTTAATTGATGAAAAGGAGAAAAAAATATTATTGCCTAATTTTTCTTAGCTATTTTTGAAAATTGTAGGAAAAAGAAGAGGAAAGATTTTCTTGAAAAGATTTTATGGAAAAAGATAAGTATTCTTGGAATACAAGATTATCCCATAAATTCTTGTTTCCTTGTATGTTTCAAAAATTTTGTAATAAAGGGAAGTGGAATTTTTGTGGAAAATTTAATTATAGAGAAAAGAATATATGTGATATATTCAAGATTTCTTGGAGATCAAGAAAAAGATTTTCTCCTTATTTTCCTACACCAAAAAAATTGGTCACCCCATATTATAAATAGGGGATGAATTTTTCATCCCCAATGCAATTCCATGTGTTGGAAAAATTAGAAATCCACAAAGGTGGTGGCAAATATTTTTAGTTTTCTCCTTTATTAAAATCGTTCGTGAGAATCCTCCCATCGGATTACGTTCGTAGACTTGGGACATATTTGAGAAGGCACTTTGGGTTGATCCATCGTCTCAACGGTTGTCTCTACAAGAGGTATGTAATTTCGTAACTCCTAGATTCCGCATGCTTAGGATTTACGTGAATTACGTGTACGCATGTTGTTGTTGCTTATTTAATTATTATGTTGAATTAATTTAGGATTGATTCATGTTAGTAATTAATTGAATAATTTAAATATGTATTTAAATACACCTCGAATAGATCCGGACACCCCGTATTTCCCAACAATGGAGCAGTTGCAATACTCTGCTGGATGGTGGTGAAGGAATCCCTTTGAATGAAGCCTTGACTTGTTTTCCCTTCTGACATGCGACATATGTCTGATCCTTAGAGAAAACTTCATTCGGGAGCCCTTCAACCAAGGACATCCTTGCTATCTTGTTAAGAGTTTTAAAGTTCAGATGACTCATTCTCTTGTGCCAGAGCCAACTGCTACTTTTGGAACTCCTAACAATCAGGCATGCATTTCTTGGACAACTGTTCCAATCTGCAGTGTAGATCGTTCCTTTTCTGGAACCAGTTAGTAGAATATGTTGAGTAGCTCAATTCTTGATGGTGCATTGGTCAGTTAAGAACTCAACACTGAATCCATTGTCGCAGAATTGTAAAACCGATAATAGGTTGTGCTTCAAACCATCGACATACGAGACTCCAGTAACCTGTACATCATCATTCAATAAGGTTCTGAATCCTCTAGTAAAACCAAAGTTATCGTCACCAAAGAGTACACGTGAGCCTTCTTGTTCTATGTATGAATTGAGGAGATGCTTGTTGCCAGTCATATGCATTGAGCATCCACTATCGATGTACCAGATAGTTGTTTGTACACCTCCTTTATTGGCCAAACCCACGCGAACCTGCAATCAGATCAAGCTTTAGTGTTACCTTTCGGGATTCATATAAACAGGGCACTTCTATGATAATCATTAAGATCAGAAGGACTGATTTGTCTCCCATAAACATCTACATAATCATACATCTCTTCATGTGCATTCTGATCAGTATGGTTATGAGTGTGAGCCTTGGAAGAATCAGAAGGCTTGGGATTTTTCTTGTTAGTTTGTCTTCTTTTAATCCAGTGGGGCTCATGTGCAGCTGTCCTGGATTTCTGGTTAAAGGGATAGGTACGACTGCTACCATCAAAAGATTCATATCTCTTTTGCACAAATGGTTTTAGCAGTTTACTCTTAGTTTGCTTGTTAGGCAGCTTAATCTGATTAGATATCAGCTGGGACTGTCCCATGTGAGAAGGTCCAGGCTGATTCCTAATCTATTGATTAGGTTGAGGTCTCTTCAGAAGAACAAAGTTCTTCTGTTTATTCCTCGACTGCTGCTTAATCAGTTGGGGTCCATTTATGTTCCCTTTCTGATTAGGCTTTGGCCTTACCTGATCAACTGGTTTCTTTCCCTTATCAGATGCAGATTTGGCATGATGTGCATCTTTACCAAAAACCTTCTTTGATTCACCTTTTGAGGATGAACCAATTGGGACATATGAGGATCCAGAAGGGCCTTCAAACCCAATACCCTTCTTATCAGTTGGCTTGCTATAGTAGTTGTTCAGATTTTGAACAGTCTTAGACAAGTTTGTGAAAACTTATACTTTCTTTCGCAAACTGTCCTCACTGATTTTTAGACTCTCATGCAGTCGGAAAAGTTCATCAAACTTAGCTTGTAGGACTTTGAGGTCATCAACTTGTTTTAGGTTGAGAGCCTGATGTTCCTTAATCAGTTTACCCTGATCAGAAGTACTAACTTTCAAAAAACTCCAGTTCTGTAGTCATCTTCTGAACAGTCTCAACTGACTTAAGTTCAGCAGCTCTACTTACTGCTTTATCCTTGACAAGCTGAATGTTCTCAGCCCTTAGCTTATCGTTCTCAACTTCCACTATTGTATAAGTGTCTACTGCATTAGAGAGATCATCAAGCAATTGCTCATTGTAGAGCTGCAGGTCAATGTCTCCAGCAGGTGTGTTTAGCACAACAGGTGTGGAAACAGAAAGCATAGAAGATTTAGAGATTACCTCAGTTTGATCAGTTTCTTTGGCCATGAGACAGATATCGTCATCAGGTGAGAATATCAGATCGTCGAAATCATCAGTTGTTGTCATCAGGCAAAAGTCCTCGACAGATGAGTATCCAGAATCATTTGATGGCAGGTAGGAATCATCTATACTTGATGTATCAGCAACCATGGCTTTTCTGTCTCGATGCCGTTGCTCTCTCCTGTTTCGTTTTTCTTCTCTTTCTTTGGGAGTCGGGTCAGGGCAATCTGCATTGTAGTGACCTGGTTTCTAACAGTTGAAACATGCTCCAGGTTCCACGGAATTTCTTCTCCCCGGTGAGTCTCTTCTCCTGTATGATCTGTCAGGAGACTTACCAGCTTGCCTATAATCAGAATCTCTTCGATCTGATCTTTCCTCTCGTTGGTCATCATTATGGTCATCTTTCTTATTATCCCAACGATCATGTCTTCGATCATTTCTTCTGTCATCAGAACGATTTCTTTCTTGTGATCTGTCAGTCGATCTCCTATCTCTTCCTCTGCTTTGTCTGTAGTTATGATAGAATTTCCGATACTTGCCTAGTTGAACATTGGATCGTTCAAGCTTTCTGGTCAGCAAAGAAATCTGTTCAGTCTGACTCATGATATTTCATATTGATTCAGTAGACCTTGAACTACTGCTAGCTGCCTTGAATGCAACTACTTTTGATGTGGCAGGTGTAGCTACAGCAGGTGACTCGTCTTCTTCTTCTTGACCTCTTTCAATCAGATCGAATTCACGAGCTTTTAGACTCAGAAATAGGTTGTTTGGCTTCATCTTCGCAATATCATGGTAATCTTTTATCACAGTTACTTTCATGTCCCATTTCTTGGTCAGAGACCTCAAGATCTTTTAGTTGATGTCTTTATCAGACATTTCTCGTCCTAGTTCACGAAGCTTATTGACAGACATGGTGATTCTTCCATCAAGCTGATTTATAGTTTCATCTGGTAGCATCTTGAGTTTCTCAAATTTCACCAGTTCAGCTTGCAGTCTACTATCCTTAATCAGATCGTTTCCTTCACATATCTCAGCAAGAGTATCCCACATCTTCTTAGCAGTCTGAAGATACTTGATCTTCTCACTTGTTGTCTTGTACATCGTCTTCATGATGATATGTCTGGCTATAGTATCCAGATTAGACAGTTTCCTTTCTTCAGCATCCATCAGTGAAGGACTCTTTCTGATTCTGGCTCCAGTTGGATGTGCTGGATCACCTCCTTCAGCTGGGTTGTTGTGATAGATGATGATGGGTCCTTGTTCAAGAACTTCCATCATTCTGTTTCTTATCGCACCCAGATAGTTGCTCATGAGTATGGTCCAGTCAGCATACTCATCAATGGAAAACTTAAGCAGATCATGATACATCCCAGATGTGTTGTCCATGTTGAATTTGTGAGTTTAAAACAAATGAGTTTTAAAACAGGTTTTTCAAAGATCTGTTCAAGTGACCACAATGGTTCTTCCTCAAGAACCGATGATACTCAAAGCCAGTGGTCCATAGAACCACTGCTCTGATACCACTTGTAGGTCCCCGAACGAGTTTTAGTGAGGCAGGAGTCTAGAGGGGAGGGGTGAATAGACTTCTGAAACTTTTTCGTGAGATCAGGTGTGAAAACAAGTTTCCTGATTAGAGTGTTAGTGAATCAGTATGGACTGATATCCAACTTACTGATCGCTTGAGAGCAAGTCAGTTAGGTGTCTATCAGCTTAACTGATTGTGCGGAAGATAAGATTAACCCGTGTGAAAAACCAGTTCAGTAAATCAGATCCTAAGGTTTTTTGATCAGAAGACAAAGTGTCAAACTGATCAGATCAGTTGCTTGGTGCAAATCTGATCTTGACTTAGAATATGCATGTTATCTTTATCAACCAGTAGTGTGTAGGTAGTGTAAAATAGATAAAGCACACAAGATTTATAGTGGTTCGGACAACTTGTCCTAAGTCCACTCTTCCCTATCAGCAGGGGCACCAACTAAACCAACTGGACTTAGATTAATGTGTTAGTTCAACACAATACAACAGATGTTTCAAGAGTTCTCACTCTACCAATCCCAGAAATCAAGACTAGAAACCCTAGCTTGAGATCTTGCTAAACAAACTTAACCTAACACTTGGTTTGGGTATAAGATTTGAGTTGTTCCAAATGGAATTCTATCCTATCTTCTGAGTAGCCTAAGACTAAAGGATAAAAATTCTTGCTAAGAACTATGGGATGAACACTTAGAAATATTCTTGAGTTCTTGGTGTTCTTCGTGCGGAAATGGCTTGTGTTTGAGCTTTGAATTATTTTTGTAACCTTACTCTGAAGGTTTGATCCCATATATATAGGCAAGAAATCGAATTAGCCGTTGGAGAGCAATTTAATTTTGGTCTATTTGAGGTAGGTGTGCAGGTCTGATTTGACGTGTTTAGTACCGGCATGGTCAAATGCGTGCTTGTTGTCCTTTATAGTCGTTTGACTGTGATGCGCCGAATCCCGCACTGTCAGTTCCGTACATACGTGTCTTACTCTCATTAGTTATAGAGTACACTTGTTTAGTGTTTGATTTACCAACTTAGTTTGACATTCTTCTTGTCTGATGAACTTGTATGACTTTGGTGAACCTTTGGTTGTCACCTGATTGAGCTGACCTGATCAGTCTACCTGATTGAGTCTTCTGATGTAGGTTGTCTTAGCACAACTTACAGACTCTTCTTTGTTCTTCTTATATTGGTCATCTGAGGTCTTCTTGGTCTTGTTCTCTGGTAGTCATCTGATCTTCAGGTCTTCTGAGTCTCCAGCTTCATGTCTTCACCTGATCATTTGACTATCTGATCTTCTGATCTTCTTCAAGACTTAACCTATACATATTGAGTTCCCCCTCAATATGTAATATATATATTACATCAGCTATCTATACATCTCAGCTGGTCATCCTATCCTGATTTCTAAGTCATCAGTCAGCTAACAGGTCTGACTGGTCCTATTACATCTGTTTTGGAACTTACTTCAAAACTATAAATTTCCCAACACTAGCAATTCTACTATCCAATTTCAAAATTTAATGAACAACAATTTAAATTACAATCTAAATCACAGAGCTCGAAACTGATGCTCTGATACCAGTTGTTGGGGAACGTTTTGCCTGGATCTATTCGAGGTGCAATTTAAATACAAATTTATTTAATTATTACTAGCATTAATTAACCTATATTAATTTAAATAACAATTAAATATCCAACAACACATCATGCATATTAATTCCACGTAAAACCTACACATGCGGATTCTAGGAGTTACGTGAAACGTACCTTTTGACGGATTAAATGGTGAGAGAATATGAGCACAAACCCAACGATCTTCTCTAGTATTCCCAACATCCTTGTTTGATAACCCGGTGGTAGGATTCTCCTTCAAACAATTAACAAAAGGAAAAGAAAAAAATTGTTGCACCACCTTTGTGAATTTCTAATTTTTCCAAGACTGAATGTGTGTTGGGGATGAAAAAATCATCCCCTATATATAGAGATGAGGGGGGAGTAAATTATGTGAGTATTATGGTTCTTGGAAATTTCTTTGTATCTTCTAAAGATACAATTTTGAACATATCTCATATATTATATTTCCATAATAATCACAAAATATCTTTTCTTCCCTTTTTCTTCTAATATTTCGAAAATATCAAGATTCAAAGAATCAAGATTTGACTTCTTGAATTTTATGGGATAATCTTGTATCCCAAGGATACTTATCTTTTTCCATAAAAGTCTTTTCAAGAAAATCTTTCCTTTTCTTTTCTTCTTTATTTTCGAAAAAAAAAACAAGAAAAAATAGCAACAATATTTTCTTTTATTTTAATCACATTTTTCAGTTATTGGACTTTATCTTTGGGCTACTTGAGGGTCCTTTAGGAGAATTCAGATTGGAACTTCCAATGGACTTTGAATTATCAAAATTGAGCCACAATATTATTCAAGTCCATTAATATTAATTAATTTCACTACATAATTAATATTGCACTATCCATCTTAACCCATATTACTGTAATATGACTCCCGATTATTATTTCACGTGTTTAAGATTATCTAGTCCATTAATTAATTTAAGCCACTGAATCGCTTTATATTAATTAATATATTTTTCGTTGGATTAAGAACATCTCAACATTATTATCCATACCGGAAATAAATTCCACTTGCAAGATTTAGTATGATAAAACTTATGAGTCTACCAAGGAGACAAATCATGCAAGACATGCTTGCACACGATTCTCCGTGTTAAATCTTAACAACCGTCATTTAACTAATAATATTGCCCAAGATATAAACTATTGAATCACATTGATTATCTACCCATCATAAGTCTCACACGATCCTATTTAAGGAACAGAGATTAAGAAATAACGAATCACTGAGGCCTAATTCTTCAATATTCAGTACTAAAGAATTTGTCCTCGTTGTAGGTCCTATTCAGTGCATCATAATGCACTAGTGTAATTTCTTGGTCAAGACAAGTCAATCTGAGCCTTACACTTCAACCTTTCACGATGGATTGTTCATTTCCATCTATGTTGTGAATTTTGTACTTATTTACAAGGGATTGTTAATGTGATCTTCTGTGATCTGGTATCACCACATTAACTACAATGTAACACGTATTGTTTATTTATTGAACATGTATGCAGTAAATATATATAACGTTCATTCATATTTAAAGCAACAGTGATAAATAATTTATTTTCAGTAAATAAGATAGAAATTCAGTTTGGTTATACAAAGTAAAAGCATACTTTGTAGTATAACCCCAACAATCTCCTACTTATACTCAAAGTCCGCTTTTAAGTATATAGTGTTTTTCAAACTTTTAAAACCTTTCTATCAGTGAGTCAGGATTCCCTGAATTCAAACACTGAAAAGCACAAGTACCCTGAGTCCAAGTCTACTGAGACAAGAGCTCTGAGCAGCTTTCAGTCCTTCAGATAAGCTCAACTAATTCTGAATGCGAAAGGTTTGAATAACTTTGCACAGATAACTATCTTACGGAATGGTCAGGGGAGCTGTTCAGTTTGGTAGCTATCTACACTAGCTATTTAAGGTGCGGAAAGTGTAGGCCCTAAGTTTATACTCGTTTTACTTTGCTGAAAAAGCTTTTCTCTTAACTTATAAAAAATGTGAAGGTTGTGCTTCAGTTAATGCAAACTTCAGTGGATTGATTCCAAATTGAATGTCAAAACCTTTTGTATGCTCTCAGTGAAAGTATGCAGAATGAAGTACAAAACATAAAGCAAACAACACAGAATTTATAGTGGTTCAGAGACTCAACCTCCTACGTCCACTCTCTCTGATCCTCAGGGAAATTCCTTAACACTGGGAATTCACTTGGTTTAGAGTGCCAAGGTACACTGACCAAACTACCTCTCAAAGGTAATCTGATCCCTAGGATCTACTTCCTGAGTCCTAGTACTCAGAACTACTACTCCTCAAGCTTTCAGACTGAACAATCTTCAGCTTACTAACTTTTACAACTCTCAACTTCCAAACTACAAACTACACAAAGTTCCTAATACTTAGGGTTTGGGTTTTTGGTTTGGTTCCAACTAAGGTTGAGACATCCTTTACAATAAGAACAATAAAGGATAGGATATCTCTACTAAGTTTTGGATATATGAAATACTAGACTTAGTATGTGAGCTCTCTTCAAAGTAGAAACACTTGGAAAATCTTTAGAGTTTCAAGTGCTTCAAAGGTTAACTTAAATATGCTTGAGCTCGTGAGTTACTTGATTTCCCGTAACCTTGTGTTTGTCCAAGGTCATTGGTATTTATATGCAACTCTAAGAGACATTCTTGAAAAACTATCCTTTGGAGAGATAGTCATCTTGAGTTTCCTCTTATGGTATTAGTTGAACGACTATTTTAGGTCTTGCACAAGTCCTTGCATGGTTTGGGTAACATGCAGTCGAGCTAGTCATTCATTGATTCTGCAGACTGGAACAAAGCATTCTGACTGTCCTCAGTGAGATGTCGCTTTCAGTGTCAGTGTCGTACGTTGTTGGCGCTCTTTGATTGGTCCTTGACTTCAGTGATTATACAAACAAAACAACTCTTTGGAAGGTCAACTCCTCTGAGTAGGACAATCTTAAAAGACACTTAGTTCCAATTCCTTTTGTCTACAAGATGCTTGGACATAACATTTATTCCTCATAAATGTTCTGGTCTTTTGGCTCAGTCCATATTTCTTCAGCGAAATAGTCTTCAGTCCTTCAGGCCTTCAGAGGAAACTCATAGTTAATTAATATTTGTATGTTTAACATATTTGATCTTTTTAATTTTATTTTTTATGTGTTGTCATTTTACATTTACCATGAATTAAGATATTTAATTTATAAAATAAAGTAGAAGTAGCAAAAATTGAATTTAAAAATCTAAAAATTAATAATAATTTTATACAAGATGTATTAGCTATAGTAAAATCCATATTCAATTTAGAATTTATTACATCTTTAGACCAAACAATACTCATAGGTCCACACTTTTTAAAAAATTAGTAGTAGGTACAAAATTAGGTTTGATTTTACTCTACTACCCTGCTCAAAGTTACGCGACAGAAATTAATAAAAATCAATTAATTAAAACTCCACCCCTATTTCAAAATCAGTGCCATTCTCTGAAAAAAAAAAAAACCTAGTTCTCTCTTTCACTGTCATATCACTCCCCATCGCTGCCCCCTCCACCCCCACCCCAAGCCCGCGCCGAGGTGAGGAAGAAGATGACGCACGGTGAGGAAGAAGACGGCGCACGTCATCGCTACCCCCAACCAGAAACTCCGCCGCGCCCCGCCTCCTCCCAGAAACGCCATCGCGGCCCCGCCTCCTCCCAGAAACGTCTCGGCGGTCCGCCGCCACTACCGGCAACCTCCATATTAGCCGGCAAAAAACACACACTCTCTCTCTCTCAATTCACAATTTGCAAACCCTCCACCCAAAAACCCTAAAAAATTGCTGCCACCGCGGCGGCGCCCCCTCCCCACCGCCGCGACCCCCCACCTCTCCCACCCAAAACCGACCACCGCGCCTGGCCGTCGCCCCCTCACCCCACCCCCACAAATCCAGAAACCCAGAAACACTCAAATCCACAAATCTAGAAACCCAGAAACCGACCACCGCACTGCCGTCGTTGCACCACAAGATCTGGCCGTCGTCGCACGGGTGGAGACGAGGGCGGCGCGACAGACCCACCGCTGGAGACGACGAGATTTGGTTTTATCTATTTTATGGAAGCTTATTCAAATAGGTATTCTTCTAGGATCCCTACGAATTTATTCATTTTCTTGGGTTTTCGGAAAAAAAAGAAAGAAAGGAAAATGAGAAAATTCATATGACGAATTGGTTTTTTGACGAATTGGTGTTGGGTTTATTTGAGTGTTGGGTTTTTGGGTATATAAAAACAAAGTCATGGAATAATTCATATGAATGGTGGTTGATCTGCACTCATACACAACAGTAAAGAAGCGGATTTATTTGAGTGTTGGGTTTTTGACGAATTGGTTTATTTTATTTTATTTGAGTGTTGCGTTTTTTTTCTGAATTTTCGTGTTGGTGATGATGATAATTTTTTGATGATTTTGTTTGGGTTTGATGAATTTTCTGGATTTTTAGATTTGAATAAGTTTTTGTTGGCAGGGAAAGTTGCAGATTTGAAGATTTTTATGAAGATCTGACTTTTTTTTAAGATTTGGTTGTTGATTGGAAGTTTTTTTTGAAGATTCATTTTATGAAGATTTGGGTTTGATAATATATGAGGGGGAGAATCTGAAATCGGAGATGAACATGTTCATGTATTTTGATGAACATGTTCATATTGTAATGAATAAGAGGGTATATAAATTTTGAGATTGTAATTGTAGGTTTTAGATATGTAAATTTTTGACATATTTTCAATTTTTTATATGTAAGAATTTTATATATGTAAATTTCAGTATTTTTTTCAAATTTTGATATTAAATATTCAAATTGTAATATTTTTTTACATAAAAATGAACAATTTATAAATATTAAAATTTAAATTGTACAAGTTTAATTGGGATGAAATTAACAAATCAGCCAAAATTATGAACTATTAAAACACTCACAAATAAATCATTAGATAAAAATCTTTTTTTTTTTTAGCGCAGGGTTTAGGGTTTAGTAGACATTTTGTTGGATATTTTGGACCTAGGAGTAATATTAAAAAGGGGATGAACCTATTAGTATATTTAAGGTGGGCTTTGGACCTCAGAGTCATCTACTCTTCAATTTATTCATCATTCGGCTTTTGAGAAAAATTGGGTTAGTGTTCCTAATTTTGAATTGATGACAACACAATATGATAATTTATGAATCACCAATTGTTATTGGAAAAATAGATAATATGAAAAAAAAGATAATAGTAAAGCAAGAATAATTTAAACACAAAAAAACTTCCTATAAAGTCGAGATTAAGAATTCTCAATATTGTGTCTCCGCCGTGAAAAAATTCTAGATCCATTTCTGCTCAAATTCTTTATACTTTTTTGTTGTAATAATAAAAGAGTAAGTCTCTTGTATGTTTTAAAAAATATAATTAAACTGCACATTGCACTTCGTACGTACAAGACTTTGTCATAATAAAATCTCTGTTTCTTAACAAAACAAATGGTTATTCAACGTGTAATTACAACCTAAATATCAATAAAAAAAAGTAAAAAAGGTACGACTACAAGAAGAATATTAAGAAAGCTATGAGTTGTAATGAGATACGTTGAATGTTAATTGCCAGCGGCATCACGAAGTTGTTTCCTGTTTGAAGTTGACTCCCAAAATCATTCACCAGACAAGAAGATAAAACTACTTACAAGGAATCATAGAATAGAAGAAAAGATGTCAATCAAAAAACTAAATTGTTAACCCTGTGATGCAGGCTCTTCCCCCTCATCCTGATTCGACATGCCAAGATTTTCCATGTTTCCGTCGGCATCAGGAAACGCTAAAGAATTCTGTGCCAAAAACAAACCATTACAAAATTACTCACTCCCCTCAAATTATTTTAAGAAATAAAATAAACTTGCACATCCGAACAACCACACAACATCGCCAACTAGAATCAGGCGTTGCTTTAAGAGAAAGAGGCTAAATAATTTTCATCATCTGTTAACCGACTATATATATTGGTCAGGCAATAAATTCTTTCACAAATTAGGAAAATAAAGTAATCACAGAACTTCTAATTAAATATTATCTAATAACTCAAAATATTAGCAAAAGTGAAAACAAGATTCACTACTAAGACGAGTATTAAGAAAGATATGAGCCAACATGAGATTAGCTGATTATCTACTGCCACAATCAGCTGCATCAAGAATTCGCTTTCTGTTTTGATTCACCACATGAATTACAATTTATTATTTATGACAATCATGCAAAACCCTAAGGAAACAAAACGAACAAGGATACTCACAATTGTTCAACCCATTTGATGCACGCTCCTCAACATTTTGTGTAAGCACCACGCCACAATCTTCCAAGTTCTTACCAGCATTAGGACACGTCATAGAATTCTATATAAATAAGAATAAAAAATAAAAAAAAAACTAGCTTGCACTTATAATAGTCCCAAAGTTGTACATACCATATCTCCTTCATCACCATGTAACGAAAGTCTAGATCCTGTACATCCACTATCTGAGGCTGCTTCGTCAAGTTTACTCTTTAAAGTATCATTATTTACAGAATCAAAATTGTTGACAAGAGCCATGGAGGAGCTCTCCTTATTATAACCGCTACTATTCCCCTGCAAAAAATGTAAACTTCAATACTAGAAAAGGTGAATATTGTAAAATCTGAATACAACACTATAATGAAGGCTAAAAAACTCAGCATATCATGCAGACAAGTTAACTGAATCTCCGACAAAACAAAAACTCGTACATCATAATCAACCCTAACATCTCCGACTACATAGTACCAGGCGTTTCATTAAGAGAGGCTTCAGAATTTCTCATCATTTGTATAACTAAGTATATATATTGGTAGGCCAGGAAAGTCTCTTGCCAATTAGGAAATACAGTGGTGTCACATGATTTAAGATTTGTCTTTAAATTCACAGAGCACACTACTCGAGTCTTATCTAATATAACAAAAATATAAGGAAAAGTAAAAACAAGAAAGAAACACTTCCAATATGAATAAGAAAGAAACGACCAAATTAGCTACCTCCACAATCAGATGCACCAAGAAACAGGTAAGCTCCCCAAATCGTTCATCACGTGAATAAAACATAATATGATATGAAGCTAGATAAAACTACGAGAAAAGAATACTCACAATCGTCAACCCATCTGATGCACAATCTTCCAGGTTCTTAGCAGCATCAGCAGTAGCACGAATTGCTGAATTCTGAAAACACAACCTACAAAAAGTAAGAAACAAATTTCCTAGCACTTAAAAAACAGTCTCAAAGCTGCACATACCAGATCTCCTTCATCACCGTGGGGCGAAATTTCAGGAAGTGCTTCATCATTTTTACCATCTAAAGTATCATTATTGACAAGAGACATGGAAGAGCCTTCCTTAATGTCACTACTACATTTCCCCTGCAATAAAAGTAATCTTCCATATGTAAGTGTTTATTTAATATTTATGTATTTTTTCCTCCTTGGTATGTTCGTTTTCTGACTACCACGGACGGACTTTGGACTTTACAATCCGAAATACCCCTTTATTTCAATACTCAATCAATGTATTTTGAAATCCTATATAATCCACCTCTAATACTACTACTGCACATATACCCTATTTACCCAATACCCTCTTATATTATAATAATAAAAAATAATAATCTATTCATTTTTACACAATTTTCAATACATCACATTCATTTAATCATTACAATAATAATATAATAATACAAATCAATCAACTTTTTCTTCATTTTACATAATCATACCCTATAAAATTTTAAAACAAACATATAATCAACTTTCTTATTAGGACTTTGAAATTCAAGGACTGAAGAAGTCCAAACTTTTACAAGCTCACTATAATGTATCCTGACAGATTTTGGACTTTACAATCTTATACCACCATTTGTTTTGGGACTTAAAGTAAGAATTTTGAATTCCTATTAATCCTACTCTACCTCATCACCTATTATTACTCTACCTTTTATTCTCTCAATACACTCACATCATCTATTTTTTTATTCTCTCAATACACTCAAAGTAATATAATAATATCACATCAATCATCTTTTCCACTATCCTATCTTATAAAATTCCATAACAAAAATACATCTTAACCATTCATCAAGATTTTGAAATTCTAGGACTTCAAAGTCTGAATTTCCCACGCCCACTATAAGCCCGAAACGAACATATTCGAAGCGAACATACCCTAAGGGTCGGAGTACTCCTTGTCCTCTAAGGAGTAAAAATGTTGTTGCCTGATAAAAAAAGAAAAAGAAAGAATCTGAATACAGCAATTATAATACCTCAGTCAGCATAGAAACAATGTCAGGGAGGCGATCAAGATCCCAACCAAGAACATTACAAACAGCTTGTCCAAAAGCCCTGTGTGCTCTCCTTTTGTTCGAGTTAATCGTAATCGAATGTTGCACGAGAGCCAAACAGCCCTTAAACTTCTTCAAAGATTTCTTCCCCCCTAAAGCGCCACAAACCAAACAGATAAACTCTCCATTCGCGAAACCCTTGCCATAATACTCCCTCAGATCGGTATCCTCCTTGAATACCTTATCGAAAAAACTGCGCTCATCGGCCAATTCATCATCGTCGTCGCTGCTACTGTATATAGCATCAGAATCATCGACATTAAGGAATTCACGGACGACCTTCAGGGCCTTCTTCTGGGGAAATTTCAAGTGTTGTTCGGTTTGTGGGGGAAGTTGTGGTTCAGAAGTAGGCCAGCCAGTGGTGGAAGGAGAAGCGGCGGGGCACGGCCATTCTGAACTAGAATCGGAGGCAGTAGTTGTGGTGGTTTTTCGATTTTTGTTTATGGGTTTTTTATGTTTCTTGAATTGAGTTGCTTGTGAGGCCGGCAGATGATGGTGCACGGCGGCGGCGGTGGCTCTTGGGGGTCCTTGATGCCAGAGGGAATGGAGGTAAATGACCTCGTCTCTCATCCTTTGTTCATACACCGGATCCATTGAGTTCAAGATTTTTCAAAATGGGGTTTCAGTGAAAATGTTCACAATACATGCCCCAATTCATTAAGGCCACGCTTCGATTAGAAATCACTCGATTGATTTAGGGCATCATTTCAAATTGGGGGTACTTTAGATCACTTTGTTTTTTTTTATTTTTTGTCTTTTTTAATAAATTGGTAAACAAGTTTAAAAAAAAAAAAAAAAGATTTTGGGTTTTTTATCTCATTTGCAGACGCAACCTAGAATTTTGCGATCACGTCACGTTCTATTTCCAAATTAAATATTTAAATTTTAAATCTCAAACACAAATTACGATGATAAAGATAAATAGTGAAAAATATTTAAAATTTTAAAAAGTTAAGGGGGTGTTGGCAAAAATTTATAAATAATAATAGTCACCTAGAATTGTGTGTAAAGACAATTTGAAGTTAGGTTGCACGGATATGAGTACGACAATACGGGTACGATACGGTGCAGGTACTGAGATTAATATTTAGTCAAAATATTATTCAAGCTCATTAATATTAATTTATTCCACTATAAAATTAATATTGAACTATCCATCTTAACCCACATTACGACTTCACAATAATATGGTTCCCGGTCATTATTTCCCGTGTTTAAGATTATTTTAGTCCATTAATTAATTAAGTCACTGAACAGACTTTATCTTAATTAATATCTTTGTCCTTGGAGTAAAGACAACTCAACATTATTATCCATACCGGAAATAAATTTCCACTTGCAAGATTTGGTATGATAAAGATTCTGAGTCCACCAAGGAGACAAATCAAGCAAGACGTGTTTGCACACGATTCTCCATCTTAAATCTTAGCAATCGTCGTGTAACTAATAATATTGCCCAAGATACAAGGTATCGAATCGCATTGATTCTCTTCCCATCATAAGTCAAAGCAATAGTTATTAATTTCACACGATCCTATTTAAGGGACGGAGATTAAGAAATAACGAATCACTGAGGTCTAATTCTTATATATTCAGTACCGAAGAATTTATCCTCCTGTAGGTCCTATTCAGCGCATCATAGTGCACTAGTGTAATCTCTTGGTCAAGACAAACCAATCTGAGTCTTACACTTCAACCTTTCATGATGGATTGTTCATTTTCATCTGGGTTGTGAATTTGTACTTAATCACGAGGTACTGTTAATTTGATCTTCTGTGATCTGGTATCACCAAATTTACTTCAACATGATACGTACTTTCTTTTTGAACAGGTATGCAGTAAATATATATAACATTCATTCATATTTATTGCAACAGTGATAAATAATTTATTTCAGTAAATAAATAAGAAATTCAGTTTGGTTATACAAGTAAAAAACATACTTTTCAGTATAACCCCAACACTCCTAGCAACAGATCTTCCATATCATCGATCTTCTTCCTCATTCCTTTGAATGTGCTTCATTATCAGCAAACGACTTCTCATGCTTCTGAATAGACTCATATAAGTCCTTCATACGGGTTTGTGCACCTTCAGCCATGATTAGCGGTCAACGAGTTGGCTCTAGATACCACTTGTGATGTCCCGATAGTAAAATAACATGCAATATATATAAATCTTAACCAACACAAGTTCAAGGGGGAAGCTTCTTAACAAAATGAAAACAACATCTAAGGAAAACTAAGATTCACTCCATGATATCCAAGAATATGCTCTGCTCTGCCGGAATAAGCATTGATCGATCGGACCTGTAATGGATATGTGTGAGTTTTCTGTATTAAGTTGTGTATTAGAAGGAAATTGTATAAATGACTCACGTGAGGAATTACGCTCAAGACACTCAACCAACGATTCAACAAGCTTCAAATCTGTAACAATGGAGAAAAATTAGCAAATGACGATTATGGATGAGGGTAGATTGAGAGAGAAGGAAGAATATTGAGGAATACCTCACACTTTACACACTTCTATTCCCTACCATGCTCCACTGTAAATACCGTTACCATGGAGACGTCCACCAGGTGTCAGATTCGTACCATGCTTCATCTTGATCGTTGGATTAGAGCGTCGACATCGTCTGATTTCTAATTAATCGTCGCTCAATGTAGAAGAGTGGCCCATTACTGAGCATGGAGTGAATTAACAAAACACGTAAAAAGTAAAACGCGACAATCTTTATCACGAATTTGTTCCCCAACACGGAGATGGTTCCCGCGACGGCCCTCCGACGCACAACTCAATTGAATATTCAAAGAGAGGAAAATAATAATTTTGTGAATAGTGTTTAACATTAATGAATCCATCTTTTTCTCTTCAAAGTGAGACTATTTATACCTTTAGCTTACGAGGACATCGACGTCTTTTTATCTCTTAAGGTTGGCTTAATATTTCTTGCCATGTCATCGTATTATTCTGACAACTTCTCCTCTAAAGTAAAAACGGACCTCCCCTCCCCACGATTATTCTGTGGCATCTAATTTACAATAAATGGATCATATAATATTCTTTAAAATATGTCAGTTCTGACCTAACACTTAGTGTGTGTTTCCACTCTCTATTTTATATATGAGAATTGTGTTTTTTTTTTAAGTTCCAAGACTCAGGCGGTGTTTGCAACAACTTATGGTTTTAAAGAAGTTATTAAAATTAGTGATTAAGAGAAAAGTGATTAATAGAAGAAGTTGATAGTGTTTGTAAATTTTTTTTTAAAAAATTGATCGTTTTAGCAAAATTTTTTAAAAGTTTTTTAAAAAGACTAATAACTATTAAAAGCACCCTCCTTGAAGCTTCTAACTTATAGCTTATGAGAGCTTATGTAAGCTATTAAAAGTGGAATAAAACACTTCAAATCTAGGATGCATGGGTACTCGGAATTTTTTAATAATGCAGTGTCGGATACTTCGTGGGTACTTGGGTACACGGATACGGGTGGGATACGCACCTGATACGCCACGTGGCGTATCCCAATTAAAAATATTAATAGTAATTTTGGGTACCGTGTCGAACACGGATAAGGTACACGTGGGTCAATTTTGCAAAGTTTCATAGCCCATTGGAGGTCCAATCTTAATTCTCCTAAAGGCCCCTTAAATAGCCCAAATTAAAGTTCAATTAATGAAAAGGAGAAAAAAATATTTTGCCTATTTTTCCATGAGTATTTTCGAAAAAATAGGTAGGAAAGAGAAAAAGATTTTTTCTTAATTTTCTTGGAAAGATTTTATGGAATAAGTATTCTTGAGATACAAGTTTATCCCATAAGTTCAAGAAAGGAAAAATATCTTATTTCTTCCCTACTTGTATGCTATTTTCGAAAATTAAGGAGCAAGAAAGAAGGAGAAGATTTTGTTGGGAGATATTTTGGGAAATAGAATATATTGGATATATTCTAGATTGTATCTTGAGGAAGAAACAAGGAAATGTCTCAATGCCCAACTTGACCTAAAATTTTCGCCCCCCCCACCCCCCGTCCTATAAATAGGGGATGGATTTATCATCCCCAAGACAATTCCATGTGTTGGAAAAATTAGAAATCCACAAAGGTGGTGGCAAAATATTTTAATTTTTCTCCTTTATTAAAATCGTTCGTGTGAATCCTCCCACCGGATTACGTTCTTGGACGTGGGACATATTTGGGAAGGCTCTTTGGGTTGATCCATCGTCTCAACGGTTGTCTCTACAAGAGGTATGTAATCTCGTAACTCCTAGATTCCGCATGCTTAGGATTTACGTGGATTACGTGTACGCATGTTACTTATTTGCTTGTTTAATTATTATGTTGAATTGATTTAGGATTAATTCATGTTAGTAATTAATTGATTAATTTAAATATGTATTTAAATTCACCTCGAATAGATCTGGGCACCCCTTATTTCCCAACAACTGGTATCAGAGCTACGGTTTCGAGCTCTGTATTTAAATTGTTATTTAAATTATGTTGGCCATTAAATTTTATTGAAAATTGGATAGTAGAATTGTTAGATCTGTTTTGGAGGTATCCAATTGTCATGGTATTTAACGTGTTTTAATTTCATGCGTATGAATGGTTTTAATTTGACTCGTTCGAATTTGTTTTTCTCGTGAGAAATCCACGAGTAGATTAGGCTATTTGATTTGTTCAATATAATAGACTAGTCTAGATTTAGGTTTATTTATTTTCTCATTAAATAAATTGTAACCTGATCGAAGACGAAGACGGAGGTGATAAATTAAAACAGATCCTAACCTGGGCAGTAGCGGCGTCGTCATAAACGCATCTTAGGGAGAGGCGCTTGAGACACGGATCTTGGCGGGGAGCGACGGACGTGCGAGGGTCGAAATTTGGACTGGGGACATCATTTGTGGCCGAGGGCGGAGCGACAGCGGCGCTACAGATGCTCAAGGCGAAGACGAACAGACGGAGCGGCTTACGGCGCGCAAGACCACGACGCACCATACTGCCGAGTCTTCGCCGAGACCGTCGAGTTTCGCTTTAGGCGACTTAACATTGGCGCTAGCACACACGACACGATCGCAAATAACACTCTGGTGCAAGTGGCGTGCACCCTTAACCCACGAAGTCGGGTCGCCACGAGACGTGACTTTTCAAGACGTTCGAGTGGGAGAAGTTCAAGACGATGTTTCTTCAAAATCAAGCCAAGAAAAATCAAACCATGACAGTTGGATAATTTGTGCCCAATATGTTTATTTTTTGCTTTGCTTGATTTATTGTTGTATTTTCTTATGCTTTATTTAATTTGTTTAAATGTGTTTGCATGAGAATTGCCCAACGAAAAATCTCAAATTCAAAAATTACTAAGTATGTTTTTAAACAATTAATTCGGTTTTGAATCGAATTAATTTTGACCTCCATGATTTATTTATTTGTGAAATCTTTTGGAGAAATTCCCTAAGGAATGCAAAAGAAAAAGCTTTCACATGAATAAATTCTCAAAAGGATGATTGTGAATTATTATTAGTGGCGACGATGACCCTCCCAAGAGGCTCAATCAAAATGAAGTAGTAATTCTGTATTTAATAATGGTTATTACTTAGGTATAAAATTGATATGAATATTGTTGGTCCCGAAAAACCCGATTTAAAACTCGTAAAATCTCAACGGGAGGTGACTTAATTATTTTTTTTTCGAATGTGTTATGCAGATTTGCTAAAGTATGTATGACAGTTAATATGAAAGCAAATAAGAACACACGTATTTTTATAGTGGTTGGACAACTCGTCCTACATCCACTCTTCCCTTCATGGGGCACCAACTTAACCAACAGATGTTTCCGAAGTTCTCACTCAAACGGGACTTATCACCCTCTAAGGGATCGCTACCCTCCCTTTCGGGATTGCTTAGATGTTTATCGAGTTCTCACTCAAACGGGACTTATCACCCCTCGGGATCGCTTTACCCTCCCTTTCGGGATTGCTAGATGTTTACCGAAGTTCACACTCACCTACAAACTTAACCGATCGATTTGGGTAAGGTTTGTTTGGTTTCAACTAGGTTGAGATTTTCCCTTACATTTGTTTAGCCTCAATGCTAAGGATGAGAAAATCTCTCTAAGCTTAGGATATAACATTTGTGCTTAGATCTAGGGTAGAACACTTTTGAATATATGTGTGTATTTCTTGCTCGTGTTCTATGAATGGAGTTGCTTGAATATTTGGCTTTAATTTCACTTTGCGCAGATCCTCCATTTTTTCTCTTTTTGAAGATAGTGCAATGTATTTATAGTGTGAATTTAAATATTACCGTTGGAAAGTAATATTCAAATCCATACTAATAACTTCCAACTTTTTCTTTGTTCTTTTCAGACCTTTGTTTTTTTAGCCTTTATGTCACATCAATATGTGTGTTGTCTTCTTATTGGCCACCGCTTTTGTGTGTCTAAACGGATCGATCATTTCGTCGACATTGTTCATCTCTTCCGATTCGGTCACTTTGATGCGGTCATTGAAATCGATCTGTAGAAATGTCAGTGCCAGATTTACGGTGTCTTGAAATCCTTTGTTCATCGGTGGTGATTTCCGATTCATCGATTCTTTGAAATCTTCATTTCATCAGGCTTTGATTTCCTTTGTTCATCGAAGCCGATTTCCTTTGTTCATCGAGACGATTTGATTTCTTTCTTCTCTGATTTGATTTCTTCACAACATTTTATCGACTTTTTCTTCATCACAAATCGGCATGCTTCTTCTTATTCGGCTCATCAGTTAACTTTCGGAACTCATCCTACTCATCGATCTCGATCGGCCCTCGTCTGCTGACCTTATGCGATCTCACAAATCGGCATGCTTCTTCTTGTTGACTCGTCGAGTTAACTTCGGAACTCATCCTACTCATCGATCTCGTCGGCCTAAATCTTGACCTTATCGATCTCAATCATCTTAAATGCGATTTCATGGGTTCCCCTTAACTTGTTCCTCCTCAACTTGTTATCGTAGATTAACTTAAATAACACAAGTTGATAATGTTTTGGCATAATTCATCAAAAACTAAAATATCCCAACAATTTCCCTTTTTGATAATGATGCCAAAACTAACTAACAATAAAAATATCGAGAAAAAAAACAGGTGTTAGTTAAACAAGTGAAATAATGAAGAACATTGTTTTCATTTAAAAATGAGAAGATGATTGTCAACCTCCATGAATTTTATAAAATTTATGCATTTTAAACTAAATGGGTTTTAATAAAAAAGACCAGTTCAGGTGTTCACATTAAAATCTAGTGAACTTTTGAACCCCTCCTCTGATACCACTTGTTGGTCCCGAAAAACCCGATTTAAAACTCGTAAAATCTAAACGGGAGGTGACTTAAATTTTTTTTTTTTCGAATGTGTTATGCAGATTTGCTAAAGTATGTATGACAGTTAATATGAAAGCAAATAAGAACACACGTATTTTTATAGTGGTTCGGACAACTCGTCCTACATCCACTCTTCCCTTCATGGGGCACCAACTTAACCAACAGATGTTTACCGAGTTCTCACTCAAACGAGACTTATCACCCTCTAAGGGATCCTTTACCCTCCCTTTTCGGGATTGCTTAGATGTTTACCGAAGTTCTCACTCAAACGGGACTTATCACCCTCACGGGATCTTTACCCTCCCTTTCGGGATTTGCTAGATGTTTCCGAAGTTCACTCTCACCTACAAACTTAACCGACTGATTTGGGTAAGGTTTGTTTGGTTTCCAACTAGGTTGACATTTTCCCTTACATTTGTTTCGCCTCAATGCTAAGGATGAGAAAATCTCTCTAAGCTTAGGATATAGCATTTGTGCTTAGATCTAGGGTAGAACACTTTTGAATATATGTGTATTTTTCTTGCTCGTGTTCTATGATTGGAGTTGCTTGAATATTTGGCTTTAATTTCACTTTGCGCAGATCCTCCATTTTTTCTTCTTTTTGAAGATAGTGCAATGTATTTATAGTGTGGATTTAAATATTACCGATTTGGAAAGTAATATTCAAATCCATACTAATAACTTCCAAACTTTTTCTTTTTGTTCTTTTTTTTGTTCCTTGCAGCTTTATGTCACATCAATATGTGTGTTGTCTTCTTATTGGCGAGTTGCTTTTGTGTGTCTAATCGGATCGATCATTTCGTCGATTCATTGTTCATCTCTTACGATTACGGTGCCGATCCGGTCATTTGAAATCGATCTGTAGAAATCGGGTCTGCAGATTTACGGTGTCTTTGAAATCACTTTGTTCATCGATGGGCCGATTTCAACATTCATCGATTCTTTGAAATCTTTGTTCATCCGACCGATTTCCTTTGTTCATCGAACGATTTCCTTTGTTCATCGGACTGATTTCATTTTACTTTGATTTGATTTCTTCTCGCTTGATTTCGATTTCTTCACAAACATTTTATCGACTTTTCTTCATCATAAATCAAGCATCTTCTTCTTGTTATTCGACTCATCGGTTAACTCGGAACTCATCCTACTCATCTGATCTTGATCAGCCTCGTCTGCAGCCTTGTTTGATCTCACACAAATCAGCATGCTTCTTCTTTTTCAGCTCATCAGTTAACTCGGAACTCATCCTACTCATCTGATCTCGATCAGCTTCGTCTGCAGCCTTGTCTGATCTCAATCATCTTCGTCTGATTTCATGAGTTCCCCCTTAACTTGTTCCCCCTCAACTTTTTATCTGTAGATTAACTTAAATAACACAAGTTGATAATGTTTTGGCATAATTCATCAAAACTAAAATATCCCAACACATATACTTCGCCGAAGTCCCTGTCAATTTTGTATTGGTCAACTGGGAGCCAACTATTAATTTAAAAAAAAAATTAAAGGTTTGTAACTGTTCTTGTTTGTAACCTACTTGAATGTGTTCTAAATGATGAACCTCTCAAGAGGCTCATTTAAAACTGTTTTGAGATGTTGGCTGATGCATATTCATATTTTTTTTGAGATTTCAATTTGAATCATGTGATCGAATTATGTGATTTTCTTTGTGTTGATCCGGACATTGACACAAGATGCATGTTTATTTTCAGTATCATCATGTCGGAACCTTTTAATCCACTAAAATATATGCTCAAAGTGTTGGGAAATTAGGGGTGCCCGGTTCTATTCGAGTTGAATTTAAATACATATTTTAATTAATTAATTAATTACTAACATGAATTATTCCTAAATCAATTCAACATAATAATTAATAAGCAAATAAACATCATGCGTACACGTAGTTCACGTAAATCCTAAGCATGCGGAATCTAGGAATTACGTAAATACTAACCTCTCGTAGAGACAACCGTTGAGACGATGGATCAACCCAAAGTGCCTTCTCAAATATATCCTACGTCCACGAACGTAATCCGGTGGGAGGATTATCAATGAATGATTTTAATCTAAAGGAGAAAATAAAATATTTGGCCACCACCTTTGTGGAATTCTAATTTTTTCAACACATGGAATTACCTTGGGGATGAAAAATTCATCCTCTATTTATAGAGTAGGGGGGGACGAAAATTTAGGTCAAGATTGGGCATTGGGAAATTTCCTTGCTTCTTCCTCAAGATACAATCTAGAATATATCCAATATATTCTATTTCCCAAAATATCTCCCAACAAAATTTCCTCCTCCTTTCTTGTTCAATATTTTCGAAAATATCACATGAAATAGGAAGAAATAAGATCTTTTTCCTTTCTTTAATTTATGGGATAAACTTGTATCTCAAGAATACTTATTCCATAAGATCTTTCGAAGAAAATCAAGAAAAAATCTTTTTCTCTTTCCTACCCAAATTTTTGAAAAATATTGTGGAAAAATAAGCCAAAATATTTACTTCTCCTTTTCATTAATTGGACTTTAGTTTGAGCTATTTGAGGGGCCTTTAGGAGAATTAAGATTGGACCTCCAATGGGCTATGAAGCTTTAATATTTAGCCAAAATATTATTCAAGCCCATTAATATTAATTTACTCCACTATAAAATTAATATTGAACTATCCATCTTAACCCACATTACGACTTCACAATAATATGGCTCCCGATCATTATTTTCCGCGTTTAAGATTATCTTAGTCCATTAATTAATTAAGCCACTAAACAAGCTCTGTATTAATTAATATCTTTGTCCTTGGAGTAAAGACAACTCAACATTATTATCCATACCGGAAATAAATTTCCACTTGCAAGATTTGGTATGATAAAGATTCTGAGCCCACCAAGGGGACAAATCAAGCAAGCCGTACTTGCACACGATTCTCCGTATTAAATCTTATCAATCGTCATGTAATTAATAATATGCCCAAGATACAAGGTATCGAATCGCATTGATTCTCTTCCCATCATAAGTCAAAGCAATAGTTATTAATTTCACACAATCTTAAGAAATAACGCACCACTGAGGTCTAATTCTTGTATATTCAGTACCGAAGAATTTATCCTCATGTAGGTCCTTTTCAGCACATCATAATGCACTAGTGTAATCCCTTGGTCAAGACAAGCCCATCTAAGCCTTACACTTCAACCTTTCATGATGGGTTGTTCATTTCCATCTGGGTTGTGAATTTGTACTTAGTCACGAGGAACTGTTAATTTGATCTTCTGTGATCTGGTATCACCAAATTAACTACAACGTAACACGTACTGACTTATCGAACGGGTATGTAGTAAATATATATAACATTCATTCATATTTAATGCAACATGTGATAAATAATTTATTTCAGTAAAATAAATAAGAAATTCAGTTTGGTTATACAAAGTAAAAGCATACTTTTCAGTATAACCTCAACAATCTCCCACTTATACTCAAAGTTTGCTTTTAAGTATACTACAGCATGTCTCGTGTTCTATGTGACATCTAATGTCACCTTACACGAACCTAATAAGATTTCTCCCACTTAAACTCAAAGCAGATTGGCAATGCTCTTGACACCCATTCCTTCCACATGTCTCTCGAATGTACTCTGAGACAGACCCTTTGTGAATGGATCTGCTAGGTTGTCTTCAGACGCAATCTTTGCCACCTCTATGTCTCTTCTCTTAATGATTTCTCGTATAAGATGGTATTTTCTTTCTATGTGTTTGCTGGCCTTGTGGGCTCTCGGTTCCCTAGAATTTGCAACTGCTCCGGCGTTATCATAGTAAACCGTGATCGTGTTGGGCAAATTCGGAATGACGTCCAAGTCCACCAGGAAGTTCTTGAGCCAAACCGCTTCTTTCGCTGCTTCCATCTGGGTTGTGAATTTGTACTTAGTCACGAGGAACTGTTAATTTGATCTTCTGTGATCTGGTATCACCAAATTAACTACAACGTAATACGTACTGACTTATCGAATGGGTATGCAGTAAATATATATAACATTCATTCATATTTAATGTAACATGTGATAAATAATTTATTTGAGTAAAATAAATAAGAAATTCAGTTTGGTTATACAAAGTAAAAGCATACTTTTCAGTATAACCCAAACATAAAGAACATCAACTTACTGGTGAAAACTATGAAACTTGGAAAAGAAATATGAAATTTGTCCTCACTGCACAACCACAACATTGGGTTCTTGGTAGATCCAAACCTGAAAAACTTACTAAAGGGTCATCTAATGCGGAGAGATCTGTGTATGAAATCTGGGAGCAGGCCAACAAATCAATGAAGTGTATAATCTTGACTTCATTGTCTGATGATTTAAGACACATTTATGAGGATGTTGATTCAGCTGTGGAGATCATGCAGAGTCTTGAGGAAATGTTTTTAATAAAACCGCATTTAAAACAGTTTTCATCATAATGGCGTGGCCAAGCTAAAGATGACGGAGGGAACACCTGTGAGGTATCATGTTCTCAAAGTCAGGCGCCATTTTGAGAAATTTGCCTACCTCGGTACCAAGTATGATGATGGGACTCAAATCGAATTCTTGTTCCTAACTCTTCTAAGATGCTTTAATGAGTTTTATTGTAGTTTTATGATGAGAGATCACATGTTTACTATGGATACTCTACAAGAGGTCTTGGAGACGATAGAGAAACATTTGGGACAAGAAGACGAAGCTTTGGTAACTAAGAAACTTCTTTCAAAATCTAGGCCAGTGGAAGGCAAGATCATAGTGAAGATGAACAGTCAGATGCAAAGCAAAGCTCCTACTAAGAAAGGTAAAGGTAAGGCAGTCAGTTGGTTAGGAATTCAGGAGAAACCAAAGGGGAAGTGTTTTAACTGTGGTGAAAAGGGACATTGGGGGTCAGCCTGTTCCAAACCCAAAAGGAATGGAAAGAAAGGTAATTCTCACGCATTAGTTGTTGAAACTTGTTTAGCGGTGTATGCTACCCATTCGTGGGTAATGGATACAGGGTCCACTGATCATGTTTATTTCACTTGACAGGGGTTCAAGCGGACTCGACAACTTAGTGGAAGAGAGATTCTCATCACGCTAGACGATGCTACGAGAGTGGCAGCTGAAGCAATGGGAGACGTGCACCTGTCTTTTGAAGACAATAGTTTAATTTTAAGAGATGTTCTTTATGTTCCTATTTTTCGCAAAAACCTTATTTCTGTTTCCAAACTATTTCTTCGATGGATATTCATTCGCGTTTTAATAAAACATTCTTTTGTTTTTCGTAATGATGTGGTTATCTGTCATGGAACTTTATGGAACAATCTCTATATTATTAACTGTGCACATCACTCACAGAATGCATCCTATAACACATCTACTATTTCAAGTTATAAAAGAAAGCGTTAGACTGACGTGAACGAGACACTTCTTTGGCACCTAAGATTAGGTAACATTAACCCGAAAAGGATCCAAAGGTTGGTCCAAGATGGTTCATTGGAGTCTCTCCGGATTGAACCATTTCCAACTTGCGAATCATGCTTGGAGGGTAAGATGACCAAGAGGGCATTTGGAGCCAAGGGGCTTAGAGCTAAAGAAGTGTTGGAGATCGTTCACACCGATGTGTGTGGTCAAATGCAAATCAAAGCTAGAGGTGGCTACGAGTATTTCGTCACATTTATCGATGATTACTCACGCTATGGGTACATTTTCATAATGAAGCATAAATTTGAAACCTTTGATAAATTCAAAGAATTTAAGTCTCAAGCAGAGAATCATAAGGAAAAGAGTATCAGGTTTCTACGATTTGATCGCGGAGGCGAATACCTCAGCGATGAATTTTTGAAAAAAAAATCAGCTACAGTAAAATTTCCCTCCTCAAATCGTCCAAATTTATCCCACTTATTTTTGCATACCACACAATCAAAACACGATTCGAGCAAAATAGGATTTTTTCCAAACATTTGTCACTTGTCGATCAATTTTCTTGAAGAAATAAAGTTAGGGCACATATCAGTATGAACTCGAAACAAGTATTGGATTCTCAAATTGGAAACGATGAAGACACAAATTTGTGTGAGGATAATTACATGCAAGATATCCCATGTGAACAAGTGCAAGAACAAGCTATCCCCATTGACAGTTTTATGCGACAAGGGTTCAATGATTTTCTTGAAGAACATTGTACGGATGAAGGGAAAAACAAGTAGATGGTGAGGAAGAAGACGAAGAACAATTAAAAGAAGGCGAGAATGAGTCGATGTTTGTAGGGGATGAAAGCATTGACATTCGATTGTTCCAAAAGTTATTCCTCCATCCACCGATATGTTTTATAACAGTTATGAGAGTATGTTTAATTCTTACCAACAATATGCAAAAAAATACCAGTTTTAGTGTTGTAAAGAGGACACAACGTAAAAAAAATTTGTTTTTATTGCTTGCGATATATCACGATTAGGATTATCACAAATGAAAACAAAGAGAATTGGGTGTAACGCTAAGATAAATGCTATAAAGCAGGATAATGGTTCATGGAAGGTTTTGAAAACAGTTAGTGAACACAATCATGAACTTGTTCCTAGTATGTCAATTTTAATGTCTGGTCATAGAAATGTTGGTGCTCACATGAGGAGACAGTTGGAGGCTAATGATATTGTGGGCATTAGGCCTAGTAAGAACATCAGGTTGTGTGAAGTACAAGCAAGCGGTCCTGACCAAATTGGATGTCTTCCAAAAGACTGTAGAAATATCGTAGATGAAAGAAGAAGGTTGAGGTTAGGTGATGGAGATGTGGAGGCAATTCGAAAGCTGTTTTGCAAATTACAACAGCGAGATCCCCAACTCTTTAATTTGATTGACCTTGATGATGATAGGAGGTTAAGAAATGTGTTATGGAGTCACCCTAGAAGCCAAGCTGCCTACGCAGATTTTGGCGATGTTGTGAGCTTTGATACCACATATTTGAGATGCCGTTTGGAGAATTCATTGGTGTTAATCATCACAACCATTCTATACTGCTAGGTTGTGCATTCATGACAAATGAAGATGCGAGTTCATTTAAGTGGCTATTTGAAAATTGGCTAGAAGCAATGGGTGGTGTCCCACCTAAGGGCATATTAACCGACCAAGTCGAAACCATCAAGATAGCAATAAGGGAGGTGTTGCCAACCACAATTCACAAATACTGCTTGTGGCATATTCTAGCAAAGGTGCCAGTGAAATTCAAGGGCGTTCATGGCTATAATGAAACTTGTGTTGAATTTAAAAAGATCATATATAATTGCATGATGATTGAAAGATTTGAGAGGAAATGGGCCGAGTTTCTGGTTAAACGTGGACTGGAAAAAAAAAGTGGCTTTAAGATTTGTATGAAGAGAAGGAAAAATGGGCGCCCATATACTTGAATGATATGTTTTGGGTTGGTATGATTTCAACCCAACGAAGTGAAGGTATGCATGCATATTTTGACGATTTTGTTCACTCGAAAAGCAGTCTGAAGGCATTCATGGAACAATATGAAGTGCCAATTGGGAAGAAGATACAAAAGGAATTTATGGTTGATCATGATTCAATATATAAGGTGAAACGTCTGAAGACATAATTCTTTTGGGAGACCCGGTTTCAAGAGGCCTACATGAATTCCCTTTTTGGAAAATTTTGGGATGAGATAGATCGTATCTTATATTGTACTATTCTTCCAATTGTTGAGGATGAAGAAATTGAGGTTGGTTTGTAAAGTTCCGTGTGAAGGAGAGAAATATATTGGACAATATGAAATGTTTAAATTAACGTACAAGGTGGAGTACCGATCGACGGAAGAGTCTCTAGTGTGCAACTGCAGAAAGTTTCAATTTGTGGGAATCCTATGTCGTCACATATTGAAGGTTATGGTTGAACAAAATATCTAGTCTGTACACGAAAGGTATACATTGAAGAGATGGAGTGAAAATGTGAGTCGAAGATAGGCATCGATAATTTTTTCAGGAGGGTATCCCCATGTTGATGTTGCCACCGATGTTACAACATTGGTTACAACATTAGTATTTGTCCTTTTTTCTTAACCACTAACACTTCTATGTTCAATGTTGTCTTTGATGTTGTTGACTACAGATTGACGATCTAGGTTGTTCTGCAAGATTCCAAAAGGTTCCACAAGCTTCAAAAATCGAGTAGAAGGGACTAGATCATGCGGCTATTTTCAGGACTGGAAGAACCCACTAAGTGGCAGTTACAAAGCTCATGGGATAGTGGATGGAAGAGTTTCTAGATCCTTCAAGGAGGCTCTAGTAAAGCATACACGAAGTCTATAAATAGAAGAATTGATGTTCGTATCAATTGCCGTGAATCGTTGTGTACTGTTTAGTCGAAGCAACAACCAAGCATCAACTGTTGAGTGCTTAGTGCATCCAGAGTGATAGGGTCGTTGTTGTGGAGTGTTTAGCCACAACAAGTAATTGTAAGGTTTACAATACTTCGAGTGGTGCTGAATTTATTTTATGTGGAATGTTAGTCCCGGTGTAGATCATTTCATACACATAGAATAGTCACCTTTGGTCGTGTAGAGATACACTTAGCCTTTAGATCATATACTTGATCTTGTTTGAAGAGGATTCAATTTGTGAACCTCTTTGTACTCATTATTTTGATAAATAGTGATTTCGGCCACAAGACATAACAATCTATTTGATATAAATTGTGCAAAGTCTTATTAAACAATTCGTGTGTTGTGTTTCTGAGTCTTCCGCTGTTACCGTCTCTGTTTTACAAGTGTTACCTTGAGTGTTACAATATTCAGTGTAACATCAGTTTGTTTTACTAAACATAATCCCGTTTCACACACTTTCAGTTGGCACCAGAGCTAAAACTTGATTTTACTAAGTTAGATCCTGTGTCAAGTGTGTTGTTTTTGTTATAGCGATGGAATATCCACTTACTCCACAAAGTTTGAGACCACCAATTCTTGATGGTACAAACTATGCGTATTGGAAACCTAAGATGAGGATGTACATCAAGTCAATTGATGAATGTGCTTGGAAAAGTATACTTTCAGGATGGACACCTCATAAGAATGTTGCAGATGAAGAAGGAGAAGTTACAGTCAAACGCGAAATGGATTGGACTAATGATGAAAGTACAACTGCTAGTTACAATTCTAAAGCTTTGAATGCAATATTCACATCAGTTGATATCACCATGTTCAAGATCATATCAATATGTGTTTCTGCAAAAGAAGCTTGGGATAGATTGCAAGAGCACAATGAAGCTTCGGATAATGTTCGAAGGTCCAGACTTCGAATGCTTGGGACAAAGTTCGAGAACTTGAGGATGAAGGAAGATGAAACAATTTCTTTTTACAATGAATGGGTCACTAAAATTGCAAATGATCAATCTCTTGGAGATCCCATCTCCAATGTGAGATTGGTTCATAAGATTTGCGTACTGTACCTAAGCACTTCGATGCAAAAATTTGTGCAATTGAAGAGGCAAGGGATACAGATACAGTAAGTCAAAATGAACTAATCAGCATCCTACGAGCGTATGAGATGAACCAAAACTGGAACTGTATGCAACCGGAACCGAAACCGAAAAAATGGCGGTTCGGTTTCGGTTTCTATAGATGAAAAACCGAAACCGGCGGTTTGCCGGTGTGAACCGCTGGTTTAATGTTTATTATTTTTTTTATTTTTAAAAGCATGATCTAACGGTCGAGATTAGATGAAAACATGATCGAACCGCCATAAAATGTGACCGCTGGAACTGAAAACCGCTAGATTTTAGCCGAAACAGTCCAAACCGCCGGTTTATAACGGTAACCTTCAATTTTTTTATTATTATTTTTTAATTCCTATTTTCAACATCTGACCGTTGGATTTGGGGGGAATAAGCTGATTTTTTTTTCATCTTCTATAAATAGTGGCTCATTTGAGTGTATTTCTCACACCAAATTGATCCAACTACATCAATTTTTCTCTTATATCTCGCTCTAGCTTCTTGTTCTAGTCAATTATTAATTATCTAGTGATACTTTATAGTTATACTACTAATACTATACCTAAAAATATTTTTTTTAGCTACCATACTATACACAAAAAAATGTCTTCTTCAAGAGGAGGAAGATGGGGTAAAGGAAAGGGTCAAATGTCTTCCAATTTTCAAATACTTCCTCTACCATCTCAACCTCACTCTGATTTTGAAGATGTTAATATTCCATGGGATCAACTAAATGTAGATGAACTTCTTGGTGGTAGTACTACTCCTCAAGAGGGTGGAGCTCAAGAAGGAGGAGGAGAAAGAGGAGGAGGAGGAGGAGGAGGAGGAGGAGGAAAAGTTTTATCATCCGAAATATTTTCCATTCATTTCAAGAAGGAGGAAACCAATGAAAAAAATATTTTCAAAGTTTTTTGTAACTATTGTACTCAAACTTACATATTTAAAAAAGGTGGAGGTTATGGAACATTACAAAACCATATAGTGAAGAAGCATCCGGATAAAGTTGGGATTTCTACATCTCAAACTCAACTACGAGGATTCTCGGCTTCTTGTGATGGAGGTGAGGTATGTAATACTACTTTATTTCGTTATGATGAAAAAATTGCTAGAAGAGAATTGACTAAATTAATTTGTGCTAAACATCTTCCTTTTCGGTTTGCAAATGATCTTCGTTTTGAAAAATGGGTAAAAACCGCTTATAATCCCAGTGCAAGAAAAAATTTGCGTTCTACACTTACTCGTGATATTGATAAAATGGCAGCCGGAATTAGGGTTGTAATGACTAATTAGAGTGATAGTTTTCAAGAGCAGCATTATATGGGTATTACTTGTCATTGGATTGATAATTCACGGACTATGCAAAAGCGGTTAATTGCATATAGGGAGTTTGATGTGGAACATTCCGCTATTAATATTTCTCATAAAATACGTACGGTTTTGGAAGATTACAACATTACTACAAAAAAAATTTAAATTTCATTTGATAATGCACGACTAGTATAGATGAACTTATTCGAATTTGTCAACCATCAATTGGTGGAAGATTTTTTCATGTTAGATGTATTTGTCATATTCTAAATTTGTGTGTTCAAGATGGTTTAAATGCTTTAAAAGAATATGTTACCCCTATTAGAAGCGCAATTTCTTATTTGGTTAGACATTCAAAAGTTTTAAAAAGATGGAAACAACATTGTCAAAATAATTCAATTGAACCTAGAATTTTTTTCACTTGATATTGCTATTAGATGGAATTCTACTTATAAGATGTTAAACCAATCTTATGAGTATAGAAATACATTATGTAATTTTTTTCACACAAGAACCATGTGGAATTACTTTATTTCCTAGTCAATGGGATAGTTGTAAATCTTTATGTGAGATGTTGAAAACGTTTAGTGAAGCTACTACACATTTATCTGGTGTTTATTATCCTACTTCCAATTTGGCTATAGAACATTGTGTTCAAATTGCAATTATGTTGAATGTTAATGCTTAAAATGACTTGTTACGTGATGCTACTGCTTTAATGAGCTAGAGTCAAATGGTTGAAATATTATATGTTTTTACCCGATGTGTTTTTACTTGCTAGTATACTTGATCCTAGAATGAGATTAGATGGCTTGGAAGAATGCTTAACATTTTATTATGATGCTTTATTTCCGATTAAAGATAGTGACACACCCAATCCTATTGAACTTACACAAAGGGCTAAACAACTTCTTATGAATATTTTTAAAGATTATAAAATTTAACGTGGTGAAATTAATGTTGATTTTAGTGGTGCTAGTTGTGATTCAACTAGAAATGAATTTTCTGAACATGGTACTAGTGGAAGTGGAAATGGCAGTGAATTGAGGAGGAGGTTTATTGGTTTTTTGGATTCACTATCTCAAAAGCATTCAAGGTCACACTCGAATCCTTATATAGAACTTGAGACTTATCTAACATCAAGTATCCAAATGGAGATGGCTTTAGAAGTTGATGAATTTGATATTTTAAAGTGGTGATCGAAGAGGGCAATAATTTTTTCAGTGTTGTCGTTTATTGCAAAAGAGATACTTGCATGCCCAGTATCAACCGTAGCCGTCGAACGAGCCTTTAGTTATGGGTGGACATACATTGAACCCAAGACGTTCACGGGTGATGGTTGAACATTTAGAAAATCAATGTTTGGCTGATGATTGGGTGAAAGCCGAAGATCGAACACAAGATCAACCGGCTAACATGGATTCAAGTGATGATGGGGTGATGAATGACAACACCGAAAGCGAAAGTGATGCTTGAGAGATGAGGAGCTCGGAGCCCGGAGGTAAGTTAAGGTAAGAGAACTACGTGGACTTTGATTCCATCCAAGAGGATATGTAGGCAACCTAATTTTAAGTTTCTAACTTAGAATTTCTAAGTTTAAAATTTAAAATTATGCTCAAACCCTTTTTTTTTTCCTTTTTTATTATTTTGAGTTGTAATTGTAAAATTTGTGACTTTGTAAGTTGTAAAAGTTGTAAGTTGTAACTTGTAAGTTGTAAGCTAATATTTGTATTCTTAATCTTAAATTTAAAAATTGTAGTAATTCGTAAACTTATTTCAACTTTCAATTTAATGTTTTGTTTAATTATTTGTATTGTAATTTATAATTATAAGTTAAAATGTAAACTTTGTAAATTTGCAATTTATATTTTCAAGTTTAGTGAAATAAAATCAAGTTAATTCAAGTTATCAAAATTCAAATATTAAAAAAAAAAGAAAAAGAAAACCAACAAACTGGCAAATCGGAACCGGCAAACCGAAACCGGAACCGACTAAAATCGATCGGAACCGGAACTGGAAAACCGAAACCGGCAAACACTTTTAGCCAGTTCGATTTTGGTTCCACCATTTGAAAAACCAAAACCGGCGGTTCCAAACCAAAACCGACAGTTCCGAACCGTTAGGCAAGTCTATATAGGAGACCCTGTAGATACTCCTACAATTGGAAAGCCTAGAAATAATTGATTGATGTCGTCTGCGGAAATTGCTATTATAGGAAGGAAACGAGGTAGAGAGGTAAAGGAGAAGGTGAAGGTGAAGGAGGGGAAGGTAAAGGTGGAAAGAAAGACAAAGGTAAAAATAAAGGTAAGGGTAAGGGTAAGGGTAAAGGTAAAGGTAAACATAAAGGGGAAGGCGAAGCCGAAGGTCAAGGTCAAGTTAAAGACAAAAGTAAAGGATGGGGAGGAGGAGGAGGACGACATGCATCATCACAACCAACCAATGAAACCAATGACATGTACAATTTTGATTTGAACTATCTGTTAGTGTTAGTGTCCTAGATACAATCTTTTGTAAGGATATAATACTCGATGATATTCAGTTTGATTTAATATTATTATCCATTTAATATTAATGTATGTCAATACATTTATTTGAATATTATGTTTGATTGTTTGCATTTATTCTTATATTTGTTCCCATGAACCAATGTTGTCATTGAGGATGTGAGACCTCAGATGACTTAAACATAGTTCTCAAATAGCCCCGATCAAGGATCATCAAGAATGGAATATTGATGACGCATTTGAGATTGGTGTGCGATCTACATCATACTCTTAGAGAGTGTAGTAGTTCTCACTTGCTACAAGATGTTAGTGTTAGTGTCGTAGAGATAATCCTATTGTAAGGACATAATACTAAGATGATATTCAGTATTGGTTTAATATTATTGTTTATTTAATATTAAATGTATGGCATTACACTTGTTTGAATATTATGTTTGATTGTTTGCATTTATTCTTATTTGTGTTCCTATGAGTCATTGCTGTCATTGAGATTGTGAGAACTCAGATGACTTAAGCATGATTCTCAAATAGCCCCGATCAAGGATCATCAAGAATGAGATATTGATGGTGCAACTGAGATTGGTGTGCGATCTATATCATACTCTTAGAGAGTGTAGTAAGATCTCACTTGCTACGAGATACTAGTTATCTCATGATGGATGCACAGATACCTTAAAGGGTATTGGTATACCCATCTGAGAAACCATTTGATGTAATTCCACAATATGTATCTACGGGTGTCTCGGTTAGTGGGAGCGATACGATACTCCTTTGACTTGAGGTCAATACGCACAACATGTGTGGAGTGATGAACTTTGACCATGACCGAAGTTTGCACCCTTCTATGGGTAGATATGGCTTGGATTGGGTTCATCACGAAATGCATGTGCGAGCTAGTTGAGCCAAGAATAGGATTCATTCCTCAATGTGGATTTAGAGAGAATACTCATCTTCTCATCATAATTGGATCTAAGTCATCGGCCGATGCAAGTCAACTTGGACTTTGTGGCCAAGTGTGACATAAGTGATCAATCAGTGATTAGAGATAATATGATCAAGTTATTTGAATAGATACTTCATCATGTTCAAGACTTAATCGAGTATTCACGAATGAAAGGAAGTTATCGTAATAGTCAATGTTTCAATTACAGGTAGTTGCACATTTCCTCGCAACGTACCTCATATATTGAGAATGTCTTATTTATTGTCTAGGGTTCAAGTAAGACCGTTAGTTTGACTAATCGCTCGATATACGAGGTTCTATGGGTCACACAACAAGTAACAGTTGTTTACTAATTATAGTTGGTTGATTAAATATTATATTGGATATTAATATTTAATTTATGGAAAATATAATAATAATTATATTTAGAATTAATTATTATTACTATTTAATTAAATAGGATTCCCAATAATAATATATGAAATATTATTGTGGGATTTGATATATATGAAAATCAAATTCGTAGAGATTTGATATACATGGAAATCAAATCCATAGAGATTTATGTATATAGGAATTAAATCTATGGGATTTAATTTACAAGATTAGGGATTTTATTTTCTAATCAGGTTAGCTTAAGATTTAAGCTGGGCATCCCCTATATATATCATCTCTTGAGAATTCATAATACAAGACTTCATATTTTCTTCATAAAATCTCTAAGTTAGAATTTTCCTAGCAAATTCATCTTGGGGATTCAAAGCTGGCAGATCTGTGCAAATTAGTAAACGACTGTTACGTGGATACCGTAGTTGAGGAATCCGTGTACGAATTGCTGTAAGAATTCGGTTTATGTTTACTCGTATTTAATTATGTAATTATTTGTTCGTTGTTGGTGAACTATTTAATTTCGCTGCGCATGTATTACGTGTTTACGTGCCTCTATATTCTAACACGAGATACTAGGTATCTCATGATGGATGCACAGATATCTTAGAGGGTATTGGTATACTCATCCGAGAAACCTTTTGATGATATTCCACTTAAGTGTCTACGGGTGTCTCGATTAGTGGGAGCGATGTGATATTCCTCTAACTTGAGGTCAATACGCACGACATGTATGGAGTGGTGAAGTTTGACCATGACCGATGCTTGCACCCTTAATGGGTAGATATAACATGAATTGAGTTCATCACGAAGTGCATGTGCGTTGTAGTTGAGCCAAGAAAAAGATTCATTCCACAATGTGGATTTAGAGAGAGTGCTCGTCTTCTCATACTAATTGGATCGTTAGTCATTGGCCAATGCAAGTCACGTTTGGACTTTGTGTCCAAATGTGACAAACGTGATCAATTAGGTAATGAGAAAATGTTGGTCCCGATTTGAAAACCCATGTGTGCGTTAAATACCAATTGTAATGCATATAAAACAGGGGTAAGGGTAGAGTGATTCCAATTCTTTTTTTTTTTTGCTTTTAAGAACGATGTGTGTTTTGCTTATAATCAAATGCATATGGCAAGTAAGAACATAAAGCAGTAAAGAACACACAATTTTATAGTGGTTCGGAGTCCAACTCCTACATCCACTCTTCCCTTTCAGCAGGGTCACCTACTTAACCAACTGGACTTAGTTTAACGTGTTAGTCCAACACCCAACAGATGCTTACCGAGTTCACACTCAAACGAGACTTATCACCCTCACGGGATCGCCTACCCTCCCTTTCGGGATTGCTTAGATGTTTACCGAGTTCACACTCACCTACAAACTTAACCTATCAAACTGATTTGGGTAATGTTTGTTTGGTTTCCAACTAGGGTGAGATTTTCCCTTACATTTGTTTAATTTCAATGCTTGGGATGGGAAAATCTCTCTAAACTAGGATATTACATTTGTGCTTAGATCTAGGGTAGAACACTCTTGAATATATGCGTGTATTTCTTGCTCAGTGTTCTATGGTGGGAATGCTTGAGTATATGGCTCTTGGCTCTGTAGCATCTTTTTCCACATTCTCCAAACTGAATAATGAAGGAAGAACTTGTATTTATAGTGTGGATTTGAATATTTACCAGATTGACGGAGTCACATTCAAATCCATACTATTCTTTTAACTTTTTGACCTTTTCGGGCTTGTTGTCTTCCTCTCGTTGGTCGTCGTCAATTTGAATCTACTAATTTATAATCTTGAGGATCTTACGAGTCTTTAGGGTTCTTACGAGTCTTGAATTCTTGATTCAATGAACTTCTCTTGGCCGGACCTTTTACGATCGGGTATCTCGACACTCTCAAGCTAAGCGAGTTGACTCTTTGACTTGGACAATCGACCCTCAGTCACTTGCTTTTCGAGGTTATCGATCATCGGTAGTGTTCGATTCTCGATGAACATGACGTATATGCCTTATCTCTAGGTTACATCGGTCGATGCGCTGTGTTTCTTTGTTGAGATCTTGACTCTTGTCTTGATTTGGTGCTTTGATCCGGTATCGCATTTCTGGTTTTTCGATATCGATTTCTTCTCGTCGATCGATCGCTCTTTGATCGGATCGATTATCTTATCAGTCGGCATATACCTCGTTTTATGCATCAGTTAGTATCGAGGTTAGCATGCTCGGGTTAGCATATCGGGTTAGCTTATCGATCTCGATCACGTCGATCTCGTCGATCTTATCTTTTCCTCTTCGCCGATCTGCAACCTCTCTTACGATACGGTCATCACGGTCATTTGATCTTACGATCGGTGGCAGCTTTTTTTTTTCGCCCGATTTTGCCCGCATTTCGTGAGTTACCTCGGAACTCATCTTTACTCATCGATCTCGTCGGTCTAAATCTACTGACCTCGTCGATCTCGATCATCTTCTTCTGATTTCGTGAGTTCCCCCTCAACTTGTTCTCTCATTCCCCCTCAACTTGTTATCTGTAGATTAGCTTCAAAAACACAAGTTGATAATGTTTTGGCATAATTCATCAAAACTAAAATATTCCAACAGAAAATATGATTAAATTATTTGAATAGACACTCCATCATGTTCAAAATTTAATCTGGCATTCGCGAATGAAAGGATATTATCACAATAGCCCACATTTGTTACAGGTTGTTGCAAATACCTCACAACGCACCTTATATATTGAGAATGTCCGATTTATTGACTAGGGTTGAATTAAGACCGTTAATTTGACTAATCGTTCGGTATATAAGGGCATATGAGTCACACAACAAGTAATTCCCCTTTACAGATTATAGTTGGTTATTAAATATTAAATTGGATTTAATATTTAATTTATGGAGAATTAATAATAATTATATTTGAAATTAATTACCATTACTATTTAATTAAATTAGATTTGATTAAATAGGAATCCCAAAATAATATATGGAATATTATTGTAGGAAAATATATATATGGAAATCAAATCTATGAGATTTAATTTGTTGGATTAGGCCTTTTATTTCCTAACAGAAATAGCTTAAGATTTAAGCTGAGCATCCTCTATTTATATGGGTCCTTAGGGATTCATTACACACGCAAGAATTATATTCTCCATAAAATCTCTAGTATAGAATTTTCCTAGCAAGTTCATATGGGGATTCAATGATGGCAAATTTGTGCGGATCTGTTAATGGAGATTACGTGGATACCATTGTAGAGGATATGCTTACGAAGCACTATAAGAATTTCGTTTACATATTCTGTTATTTCAATTATGCAATTGTAATTCGTTGTTGGTGAAGTCATTTATTCCGCTGCGCACGTTTAACTGCTTTACGTACTACTAAATTCCAACACTATCCTGGTCCATATTTTGCAACACAATGATTTTGGTTTAGTGGACGAATATTGGACAATTATGTGTTATTGAAAGTTGTATTGTTTTAGGATATTGTATATGTTATGGATTCATGAAATGCCAATTATCTTTAATTATATATATTGTTTGGTGATGTGGTGTGATTTTGTGTGAAGTGCATTAATTTAAGGAGTGGGACTTAATTTAATGCAGACGAGATTTATTGTAGTTTTGTGATAAGATAACATTAAGAAAAGATACAAAATGTCAAAATTTGGGTCAGTCAATTCAATTATTATTTATTAATTATTATTAGTACAACTACATTTCACAATTATAAGTACAATTACAATTACAATTATAATGAAAGATTGAAAGAAGAAGAGAAGGGAAGATACCACAATTAAAGGAGGGTGTTATTTTCCCTCAAAAGAAAAAGAAAAAGGAGGGTGTTAATTTAAGATAATATATTGAATTAGAAATATAAATAAAATGGAAATAAGTTGAAGCCAAGTGGAAGTGATATTGGGAAAAATTATGAATTCTTAGTTGGATTTGAGAGATTTATGTAACCCTAATTTTTTGTTATATTGAATTACTAAATTTTGGGTTTAATGGAGTATCATCCTTATGATTATTGATGTTGTGTTATTGTTTACCGATTATTGGGTTGGATTTATTTGGTAATGATGATGTACATTAAAAAGGAACAACAAATGTATTTAATTATAAGCCAACAAATGTTTTGAATTTAATGAACAACAAAAAATTAATTAGTAAGATATGTGGAAGAGCTAATATAAGAGCTAACCAAATTTAAGAACATTAGTGAATTTAATTTGTGAAATATACTAGTGATGAACCGATTTAAGATTTAATAATTTAGTTATATTAGGGAATTATAAGAAACAATTTAATTTGTGAAATATGTAACGCCCCGAATCCAGAATGCCGGCTCTTGCACCTTTGACACTCTAAACTCGGGTCACCACTTAGTGATTGTAAAATCTGAGCTTAAAAATTAATTTTTAAAATATAACGACAAGCATAAGTATTACATTTTGCAGCGGAAAGTATTAATGACAATTATAAGTTATGACAAAGCATTGTGGGCCCGTTTATTAAATTAGATCTTTGATCAGTATTAGTTATTTTTAAGGATATCTTACGAGATAAACATCTAGCAACTTTTAAGAGGAAGTTCATTACTCGGCATACAAACATATCATCACGTGTTAAGAGTGATAACATTTATTTAAAGAGTCATATCTATATATTATTATCATTAATCAGGAGAAACTCCGTGTCATCCCTGCTGTAGCCCCGACCCCTCTCGATCATGTCCTGAAAACATCAAACTGTGGGGGGAGTGAGATAAAAATCTCAGTAGGCAATTTGTACGCTGTTACTCATACTGGTCACCAAAGTATTTAAACTTAGTACTCCCTCCGTCCTGATTTTGATTATCCGCTTTCCATAAATAGTCATTCTAATTTTGTTTATCCATTTCCAAATAAGGCAATAAAACAACATTCAATACTATTTAATACTATTATTTCTCTCCACCAAACCCACTTTATACCATTTAAATACTATTATTTCCCTCCACCAAACCCACTTTACCTACTTTACACCATTTAATATTATTATCTCTTACTTTTTCTTAATCTCCGTGTCTACAGTAAATGAATAATAAAAAATAGGACGGAGGGAGTATTTTATTGTAGATTGTTCTTACGCTTTTGCGTAGTTAATTTTTGGTATTCATGGTAGATTCATAATACATTCACATTCATAGTTTGAATTCCTAATTGTACTCTCTCATTCATAGTTTGGATAATAATATCTTAGAATTTTCTTTATCAATAGTGGGACAACATAGGTAACGACTTATAACATGAAATCCCCATCGTTTCCTTTACATCATAGTGGGACCACACTGGTAACGACTTACCACGTGCAATCTCCATCGTCTCCTTTTCATCATAGTGAGACCACTCTGGTAACGACTTACCACTTGCAATCCCCATCGTCTCCTTTATCGCATATCATATATCTCATATCATCATATCATAATCATAATCATAATCATAAGCTTGTTTTTGAAACCTTATATTCTTATATGCTTGTGTTCTTTGGTTATAGATTTGTGTTTGTTTAGTCCAGTTCAGATACACCAACAATCCTTGTAACATAAACCACTGCATACAAATAGTGTCACTCACCTTGTTAACTTTTTAGAAAAGTTACAAACTTGAAACCGGTTTGAGAGTTTGAGCATGGCGGTGGTCGTCGGAGCTTTGATTTGAGCAGTACTTCCCCTAACACAATATTTTCATGTTCTCGTCATTAATTACTCTTGATTTAAGTAAATTATTCATAAGTTTAACGAGGACGTTAAACTCCGTTCTTAAGATTTCCTTACTCGTGAGCTTTTTTTACTTAATAGGCAATTGGAGTTTATTAATGATGTCCCAAAATTATCACTTGCAAGAATAAAGATTTAAGGTATAAGCTTGACACAGTTTTAGAAAACAATTTTGTAAAATTGTTTATATAGTACTAAAATTCATCAAATAATTCAAAAAGGCAGATAAGAGCGTGTAGTATTTGATTATGATTTTTATAAAAAGGAATCTTATGAAAAATAGTCCCAGTAAATCAAGAAGTTCGGCTGTTCTTCAGATTCACAATATAAACTTCACAAATTCATAACTCTTTATTTGCAAGTCCAAATCTTATGAATTTTGAGGAGCATGTTTATGTTTTGTTACAATTTAGGACTACATTTTTAGATTTTGTACAAAGGTCATGTGTATAGTGTTTGGAAAATCTTCTAAATTAATAATATGTGATTTCTTAATAAAAGGTCCTAAAGGACTTTCAAATATATGGCATAAAAAGGAAAATAAAACACACATATGGTTTGTGTGAAAGAAAGTTATCCAAATAAATTATTGTACCAACCTTTAAGTTTTTCAAAAGTTTTAATTTTCAGTTTTGACATTTTTAGGAAAGTTAGTGTTCCAAATTTTGTGACTTTCTTCCATTTTCGCGAGCCGTTTCTCGTCAAACGGTTAATCCAATTAATACAAAAATTTAGGGTAATTAAACTTCGTCATCTCAGATTTCTTGGCAAGAAAATTTATATTAAAAACAAAGTCTCTAAGCTAGGTAAAATGGCCTCGGAAGAGTGCACCAGAAACTGTTACAGTTTTGGTGGACAGTAAAGATCAAAAGTGTTTTGCTATTTTCTAAATTTGTTTCCCGTCAAATGGTTAATCCGATTGACACAAATCTTTGGGTCTTTTAGAGCTTGCAGTCTGAAGTTTATTGGCAAGAAAATGTATTGGAAAAAGACGAACGAAAGTTGGTTAAAAACATCACGAAAAGCAGGTACCTGGAACCAATTTTCTGTTGGAAAAGAAATTCCAGATTTCCAGTGTTTGACTGACCATGTTCGAGTGTAAAAACGAGTAGCGTAACGTTACTATAATTAAACACCGAGACTACGGACATGGACTATACATATAAGGGAGCACGAAGGTGTTTTAAAATAATAGTTTTCAACGTAACGGAGCTCTCCACGGCGTAGCCGAAAATCAGTCGAGCATAGTTTTAGCATTTCAACTTGGCATATTTGAGCGTAAATTTCGGCAGCATAATGGTACAATTTTTTAAAACCAAAAATACGAGCATGAATTATGTACTTCAAACAAAATATAAGAAGCTCGTTTCTACATATTTCACCAATATTAACTCCATAACAAAAATAGCAAATAAATAAGAACACAACTAATACACAAAGGTCGAAATCACTACCTTTGTAGTTTCCGTCTTCATTTTGGATGGAACTCGAACAATAGTTGGTTTCCGAAGGTTCGTTGAGTGATCGAGGTGTAGCGCAGCTTCCGTCTTAAATTAATATGGTGTGATGGAGGTAGACGGTTTGATTTTTCGGAGGAAAGTGAGAATCATAACCGTAGTGTGTGCTCCTTCTTCTGTGTTCTTCGTGGGATGATTATGATGGAAAGAAAAGGGAAATGAGCTGGTATATTTAGGTGAGTTGAAATGGTGAATTTGTATCATTTGGGCAGCGCTTCGGCGACGGAAATTAGGAAAAGATCATTGAATGGAGAATGGAGGTATGTATTTATAGAAAGGAGAGAAAATGGGAAAGAGGGGAAAGGGCAGCAGCAGATTATATTTGGGAAGGTCCCCTTTTTTTTCTTTTTTTTTTTCGTTTTTGTTAAACTCGTGTCTCAAGGAAATTACCAAGGGTCAAGTATATTATTAGCCAAGTAAAAAGGGTCAAGCAAGTGTGTGGTTAAAATAAATTTCGTGAAAGATTTTTATTTAGTGTGATACTTTACTCGGTATTTATCCCACCACATATCTGGATCATTAAATCGTAGTTTCGCTAATTAAAATTCACGGGTTCGTTAGAATTAATTATTTAGAACTTTCGAGACGAAAATTATTTATTTAAAGAATTCAATATTTCTTAAAGTTCTAAAAAATAATAATTTAGTTAGACAAAGCGGTTTTCTCAAAGTCGTTTTCATTATTAGTTAGATTTTTTATTTTTATACCGAAAATCTTAATTCATTGAAAGATTAAATTTTCTTTCTTTAATTTGATATTAAATATATTTATTTAATATCTTATGATCAAACCTTAATTAAATATTTTGTTATAGTGCTAGGAGTGTTCATGGTTCTAAGTGTTCATCCGTCCCTGAAAAATAAAAAACCTTTGCAAACAAATACGCTCTAAAATCATTAGACAAATTCTTAAATCAAATATTTATTTTATTAAGCTCGTTTCTTTTATTATTTTTAGTAAAACTGGGACGGGGTATTACAAAATATACTAGTCAATTTTGAAATGATTTAATTGCATCGATTTTATGGGGCAATTATTGTAATATCACGAAAATCCAAAAAATTTCATAAATTTATTTTTATGAAATTTATATGATTTATTTATTTAAGGTGTGCAATTACATGAATATCATCCTTGAATTATTTATTCTTAGATTTTATTAAAGTTTAATACTTTATTTGGGTTTTTTCATAAAATAATAAGAATAAGAATCAAGTTAAGTGGAGGGAGTGACCCAATTACAAATAAGAAGAAAAGGGCCCTTAGAGCTCAATTAGTGGGAATCCTAGTCTTGAAGGGCTTTATAAATAGGCACTTTCAGCTCTTGTGCACAAATTTTGCACTTCATTTTTTAAGATAAACACTCTTTACACACATTGCACACACACACAACATCATAAAATTTAAACTGAATTTCGGCCAAATATCTCAAATTGGATCTCCAAAAAGCCAAAACCATCTGAAAGGTCTCGTCCAGAGATTTCTAGAACATCTCCCGGTTTTGCGATTGGAATTATGGATCTCCGGTTATCGCCGACGGAAGTTGGAGGGATGCCCTAGTATGCGGACTGACTTCTCTATATCATAATATTCTGTACAGCTTTTCAAAAATTATGTTTCTGGTCTCCTTAAAAAACTTATTTCAAGAGCTTTCTAGAACATCTTCTGGATTCTCGTTTGGAGCCCTAGAACTCCGGTTATCTTCGGTGGAAGTTAGAGGGATGCTCTAGTAGACGGACTGAGTTTCTTTATATCATAATATTCTGTATAGATTTCCAAAAAATATTTATCTGGTCTCCATAGAAAACTTATTTCAAGAGCTTTCCAGAATATCTTTTGGATTTAATTCTGGAGCCCTAGAGCTCCGGTTATCTCCGGCAGTTGTTAGAGGGATGCCCTACATGGCGGACAGACTTCTTTATATCATAATATTCTGTACAAATTTCCAAAAATTATGTTTCTGGTCTTCTTAGAAAGCTTATTTCAAGAGCTTTCCAGAATATCTTCTGGATCCTCGTTTGGAGCCTTAGAGAGAAAATAAAGTTTTTTGGTCCCATAACTTTCCTATAATCCGTTTTTGGTCCCAAAAAAATTAATTATCCAATTTTGGTCCTCTAAGTATCTGGATTGTCCAAACCATTTTTATAAAAAAATAGAAAATTTTATCATTTTCAGTCATGCGCAAGTCACGTATCGGTTAAAAATATGGGTTTTCGAGCTCGTATCAGATGTGGACACCGTCTGTTAAAAGAAAAGTTCATTTTTCTAAAAATTAGAAAGAATAAGAAAATTTCTCCCAAGTGCGGAAAAAATAAATTTTTAACGTCCACATCAAATACGAGCTCGGGAAACCCCAATTTTAACTGACATGTGACTTGTGTATGGTATGGAGAAAAAAAGTTTTTTTGTCCCATAACTTTCCTGTAATCCGTTTTTGGTCCCATAACTATCTCGATTGTCCAAATTTGGTCCCATTTTCGCCGAAAAATATAAAATTTTATCTTTTATTTTTATCACACACAAGTCACATTTCAGTTAAAATTGGGGTTTTCCGAGCTCGTAGTGGACGTGGACGTTAAAAATTCATTTTTTCTGCACTTGGGAGAAATTTTTTTGTTCTTTCTAATTTTTTAGAAAAATGAACTTTTCTTTAAACAGTCAGTGTCCACATCAGATATGAGCTCGGAAAACCGTATTTTTAACTAGCACGTGACTTGCGCATGACTGAAAATGATAAAATTTTATATTTTTTGATAAAAATGGGACCAAAATTGGACATCGAGATAGTTAGAGGACCAAAATTGGATATTAAAATTTTTGGGACCAAACACGGATTATAGGAAAGTTATGGGACCAAAATAAATTTTTTCTCGATAAAAAAAAAGACAAAATTTTATGTTTTTCGGCGAAAATGGGACCAAAATTGGACAATTGAGATAGTTATGGAACCAAAATTGAAAAGTTAAATTTTTGGGACCAAAAACGGATTACAGGAAAATTATGGGACCAAAAAACTTTTTTTCTCGAGCCCTAGAACTCCAGTTATAACCGATGAAAATTGGAGGGATGCCTTAGAACGCGGACTAACTTCTATATATCATAACCTTTTGCTCAATTATTCAAATCTTGTGATTCTGAACTTCTTGGAAAGCCGATTTCAAGGGCTTTACAGAACATGTTTTCATCTTTAAATCAGAGTTATAGAACTCAAGTTATGTTTTATCAAAGTTTTAGAAAAAAATAAATGTCCCTCAAACGTAAAATGTTCATTTCTTATCCGTTTTTGACGAAATCAGTGGCCAATCGACCAAAATTCCAAAAGCTACAGTTTTGCATCAAATAATTGGACTTTTAGTTTTCAGAAATATCAAGAAAGCCTTTAAACCCCTGTGATTTTGCATTCTTTATAAATTATAGACTTTTTTGTGAATCACTTATCTACCAATTTATAATACACTTAATCGTGCACTTATACCATTAGTTTACTATTTTTATTAGTGAGAACTAAGGGGTAGAATTTCTTGATTGTAGGACATGAGAATCACGAAGTAGGAAAGAACTTGGGACTAGGAGGAGACGATACCGCTTAGCTCGTACAAACAACTAGGTGGGGTAACTATCAGTGGATCTTATAATACATGAAAGTTTGCAATGAATACCAAAAGTGAAGATGCATGTTATGATTGTTCGCATATATGTATGCTAAAACATGAAGATAAGTGTTATAATCAATTGTATATGTATGCTCAAATGTGAAAATTTTATGTAATACGGTCGAGACCGCACAAGACGTATGTTATATGGATAATACAATTATAGCTAAGATAAGTTCACAGGTGAAACCGTACATGATTTGATCGAAAGATTTTTTTCGGGTAGCTCCCGAACAAGATGCTCGAGCGGGGTAATACATGCCCCAACAAGATTGATGTGCTCTAATGTGTAACTTATATTAAGTATACACTAGATATGGACGTATATGATGAAGTTGAACGTATCATGTGATTTGTTATATGATTACTTGATTTTTGAAACATGTACTACAAAGTTATGAGTATGTGATCCTAATGTTATGAACAAGATTGAAGAGTCTTGTGTGTCTTGATGATGATATGTGATGATTCATGTACGAGTGGGCATTCGAGTGAACCCACAGGGTTGTTGTAGCGTGGATAAACCCGACCCCTGGTTTAGTCGCACGAACGACGATTCACCTTCCCAATGCCATTTAAAGTGACCTGGGGATAAATGGCCACATGGTCGATTTGTCCATCAAGACTAAGTGCACCTTACCCAGGCCACATAGGCAGCAGGTCGCGAGACGACTTACAAGATTCGCACAGGTCGCAAGGTGACTTGCATTCTAGATCCTCAGGCCGGAAGCGACTTGCATCAATATAGGTCGCATATCTTGATAGTCAAAGGAAACACCCTGCAAGCCACGAGATCCGCCCCCAAAGTCCGCCCCACGATTGGCGAGCAATAAAGACGGCGACCTCTGACCCAGCGAGGCGAAATTGGCGGGATCCGGGATTGAAGCCCATTTTAGGGCACTTTTCCTTATGTAAATTCCTGTCCAAGAGGCGGGAATTGTAGTATAAATGGGCCTGTATGGACACACTTGTAAGGGGTTGAAAACTTAGACTCTTAAGCACTAATATTACATAGAAATACCTGGCTTGGATGCTTCCGGACGTAGTCTTGTTCATATGATGAACCAGGTCATTAATTTCTTGCTCATTTACCTGTTTTTGATCGACCATAATCTACAAATAACACAGAATTATTGTTACGTTGGCCTAAATATAAACCAACCACAACAATTAGCCCCGTCTGTGGGAACTTTTCTGTTGAATTGTTCCTAAATTCTTAAGAAGACTCACTTGATATCATTCATTTGGCAATGGCGATCAATCAAGGTAACACAACCGAACACGAAACAGATGCCAGCGATGGTGTCGAAGCTTCCCTAAGCTCACAGCGCACCCGCCCCGTGGCCCCGACGATCACTCCTGACTGGTGGAACCTAGTTCAAACACCAGAAGACGCAAAGACCGTAATGGTTGTTCTCAACAAGAAACACCTCGCCTTTGACGGCGAGGAGGAGCAACCTCCAATCAAAAAGACCGCCCACAATGCCAGAACCTCTAAGGGTAAAGGTGCCCTTATAAAAAAGGGACGGTCTACGGGCCAACTGGCTTATGACCCGACGAAACACGTATCGTCCGGAATCGTCGACTCCTGGAGAAATCGGCGGGATCGAACAATGTGTTCAACCGTCTTGGGGACCTGGGGGCTCAAAAGGTTCTGATGGTCATTGAGGATGAGGCTCAGTCTCAGCCTCGACACACTGACTAGGTGGAGCGCGACCTCGCTTTGGCTCTGAATATACATCACGACGAATTGCCAAGAGGCTCGGCTATCTACCACGGCGACCCACAGGTAGCCTTCCCTGCTGGGAATCATCGCGATGCTCAGGTTGCGGCGCTGGCCCGGATGGTCTAGCAACTTCTTGAATGAGTGGAGAATCAAAATGGGCCAACGGGGATAGACAATAACCTCGTCATCCCAAATTCTCCACTCGGGGCCATGGTTACTCTGGCGCCTACCCAGAGAAAGATCAGCATAGCAACTTTAGATCGCTACAGTGGAAACTCAGACCCAAAGGTCCATGTGGTGAAATACAATTCCTACATGGCCTATGGGCGCATCCGACGCTACTAAGTGCCGGCTGTTCTCACTGACTTTGAGCGACCAGGCTCACAAGTGGTTCATCTCGCTACTACCTTTCTCGGTGGAGACCTTTGAACAGCTCGCTAGGCTGTTCTTGACCCACTTCACAGCACTGGCACCCCGACCTGTGACCAGGCAGCGCCTCATGAACACTCAGCAAGGGAAAACAAAGTTGGATCGGTCCTACGTTAAACGGATCGACAAACTCATCCTTGAGGGAGATCCCATAGGGGATGAGGCGAAATTGCTGGGGGCCGTCTCCGGCCTCAGGAAAGGGACCAAGTTATGGCGGCGCATGATAGCCGAATACCCGACTGGCTATGCCAACTTCCGGAGGCGGGCTAGCGACCTAATTCATACATCGGAACTGCTAGAATCCCGACTCTCCGAGAATAAGGAAGTCGCGGACTCAAGGAAGAGTTCCAAGAAAACTGGGGGTCACTACAAGGCACCCGACATCTTCAAGACATTTGAAGAAAACATCCCAGTGAAGCTGATGGAGGTGTTAGGCATGACACCTGGACATGTCTACACTCTTATCCGAGGATAGGAGCTGCTCCTCCCACCTCGCCCTATCAAAAATAAGGGCAAGCAACACCTCAACAAGTTCTGCCATTTCCACAAACAGGCGGGTCATTACACGAGCAAATGCAGAGACCTGCTCCCACAACTCTGGAGGTTGTACGAAGATGGGTTGCTGGACGAATTTGTCAAACGACCTCAAGGGAACCACAAGCCTAATCCAAGGGGTCACCAACAAGGCAATCGACGTCCCAGGCAGGCTGAACATGCCCAAAGGAATCCCAACCCAGGGGCTGGGCAAGGGGAGCAACCCGTCCCACCTATGCTCGAGGATGCGGGAGGTCGTGTCATACATACCCTTTCTCCACTTGGGGCAGTAGGGGGACTTTCTTCGACCTCCTCGTCTAAACGACGAATGAAGGCTGAAATCAGGGAGATGGAGAACGCTAGGAAAATGGTACTTCCACTCTTCATGGTGGCAGAAGAAACCAATAAGACCGAGTTCGGCGAAAAAGATAAAGCTTGAATAATCTACCCAAACGTCGACCCCCTGGTGATCAAGGCTAACATCATGGGGACCACTGTATGCCGGTTGCTAGTGGATGGAGGGGCTTTCTGCAACATCCTCTTCAAGAAGACCTTGGACCAGCTCGGGGATTATGATGTTTACATCACCCCCTGCGACCACGTAGTAAAAGGCTTCGGGGATGCAACTGTGAAGCCCTCTGGCATGATCCGTCTGGCTGTTGAACTAGTGTCTACCCTAGATGATAAGGTTAGGGCCACTAGACTGTTAGATTTCCTTATTATCGACCTCCCGAGTTCCTATAACGGTTTTCTTGGGAGGTCGTTTGAACACGAGTTCGATGATGCGTCCTCAACAATTTATTTCTGTGTAAAATTCCCCACCAAGAGTGGGTTGGTCGGCACCGTTAAGGGTGACCAGGTGGATGCAAGAGGTTGTTTGGTTTATTCTTCGTCTCTTTTCAATTCAGCATTAGTATCTAGCAAACAAATATGTGTAATAGTTAGTGAAACACAATGTAAAGAATTGAATAATGAGAGATCGAACAAGAAGAGAAGTCACGACGACCTCGACCCAAGAATGGGGCCGGAACCTGAAGAATTTCTACTCGAGGCCGAGATCGATGATCCCCGTGAAGATGGCTCAAGGGCTATCCCGGGGGAAGAACTCGAGAAAGTTAAAGAAGACCCAACTCGGCCAGATCTAGAAGTTATCATAGGCTCCAAGATACCAGACGACCTGAAGGGGGAAGTCATCGACTTTCTAAAAAAGAACTTAGATGTTTTCACATGGTCACACAAAGATATGATAGGTATCGACCCAAAAGTTGCATGCCATCGGTTGCATATCGATCCAACTCGGAAGCCGATAACCTAAAAAAGGCGAAAATTCGGCCCGAAAAAATGTGCCGCACTTGCCAAAGAAATGAAGAAGTTACTGGATAACGACCTGATTATGCAGGCCGACCAGCCACAATGGGTGTCTAATGCGGTGTTGGTGAAAAAATCAAACGGAACTTGGCGGCTCTGCATTGACTTTACCGACCTCAACAAGGCTTGTTTAAAGGATTTCTTCCCCATGCCTCACATTGACCACCTGATAGACAACACGGCTGGTCATGAGATGATGTCGTTCATGGACGCCTTCGCAGGCTATCATCAGATAGCCATGCACGAGCCATATCGACAACACACCTCCTTTCTGACAGAGAAGAACCTCAACTGCTGGGAGAGAATACCATTTGGCCTGAAAAACGCAGGGGCTACATATCAAAGATTAGTCAACCACATGTTTGCCGATCAAATTAGAAAACCGGTGGAAGTTTATGTAGATGACATATTCGTCAAGAGCCTGAAGAAGGAGGATCACCTCACCCACCTTGCACAACCTTTCGATATCATAAGGAAGTTCAACATGAGGCTCAATCCCAAAAAGTGCAATTTTGGAGTTGAGTCGGGGAAGTTCATGGGGCATTTGGTCAGCAAGCGAGGAATAGAGGCGAATCCAGCAAAGGTCAAGGCCATTCTGGAGATGGGAGCACCTCGAAGTGTGAGAGACGTACAAAAACTTACAGGTTGCCTGGCCGCCTTGAATAGGTTCATCTCCCAAATGTGGGATAAATGCAAGCCAATGTTCGACACGATTCGAAAGAAGTCAAAGTTCGAATGGACACCCGAAATCCAGGAAGCTCTCGATAAAATCAAAGCTTATCTGGCAGAGCATTCTATCCAAAACTGTCTTGGGAGAGAAACTTTTTCTCTATCTTGCGGCTTCAGAAACCACTCTAAGTGCAGTGCTCGTCCGGGCAGAAGGTCAGAGTCACTTTCCCATTTATTTCGTCAGAACGCTAAACGAGACCGAGCAACGTTATCCATTACTAGAAAAGCTGGCATATGCACTAATCATGAGTGTGAGGAAGTTGAGACCATACTTTTTTGACCATCAAGTCGAAGTCCTTACTTCCCTGCCCCTAAGGAACGTGCTTCACCGACCTGATACAACAGGTCGATGCCTCAAGTGGGCTATTGAGGTCGGGCAATACGGGGTAACATATGCTCCTCGGCCTGCAATTAAAGCTCAGGTGCTAACCGATTTCATTGTCAAACTTACCTTCTCTTCAGAGGCCGGCAGTTTAGCCAGCCCACCTTGGCAGTTGTTCGTAGATGGATCAATGACTTCCCACAAGTCAGGTGCCGTGGTAGTCCTGATAAGTCTAGAGGGTATTTCGTTTCAGAATGCCATCACTTTCGACTTTCCCGTGACAAACAACGAGGCTGAATATGAGGCACTCATCAGCGGCTTGGAGATGTCAACAGCCATGGGCATCAAGAGACTGTAGGTACACACGGACTCTCAGCTAGTGGCCTATCAGGTCTCGGGAGAATACGAGGCACTAGACAATAGAATGGCGGCCTACCAAGAGGTGGTCAAAATACTATGTCAAAAATTTGAACAAATCCGTTAAATTAGTTTCGAGGGATCGGAATTCATGAGCCGATACTTTAGCACGACCAGCGACTTCAGGGGGGCCAGTAGAGATGAAGGATGTCACTATCACAAAGCTCTCCCACCCCTCCACTGCTCACACAGTGATCGCGACCCTGGAAACCCCGACAGTGAGCCGGATGACACCCATCATTGAATACTTAATAAATGGTCTCTTGCAACAAGACATAATTTAAGCCTGGCAGTTGCAATTACGAGCCGCACGATATACAATGATCAACAATGAGTTGTATAAACGGGGCTTAAGCACTCCACTACTTCGATGTATCACACCAGAATATGGGCAAGTTATCCTGAGAGAGATACACTAAGGAGTGTGCGGAAACCACGTTGGGGGGCAGTCACTGGCTCACAAAACCACAAGACAATGGTATTTTTAGCCAACCTTAAGGGCCGACACCATCATCTTCGCCCGCAAATGCCATAGATGCCAGATTTATGCACCATCCATCAAAGTCGCTCCAGAAGAACTCACGAGCATCCTCAGTCCTTGGCCCTTTACAAAGTGGGGGATAGACATTATTGGGCTCCCAACAGCTCCAGGCTCAGTCAAATATGCCCTGGTTGCGGTGTATTACTTCACAAAATGGGCCGAGGCTAAGGCCCTAGCAACCATAGAACAAGATCACGTCATCAAATTCATATGGCGAAATATCATCTGCAGGTTCGGTTTGCCGCAGACGATCATATTAGATAATGGAAAATAGTTCGATGGCCTCAAAATCGACACTTTCTTCAAAAAATGGAAAAAGTTCGATTGCCTCAAAATTGACACTTTCAATCGAACGGCCAGGTCGAGGCTGTGAACAAAATCATCAAGCACACGTTGAAAGCTAAGATTGAGGGAGGAAAAGGAAAATGGGCAAGCGAGCTGCCGGACGTGTTGTGGTCGTATAGGATGACCTGTCGAAACTCAACAGGGGAGACTACCTACTCCTTGGCCTTTGGAACCGAAGCGGTCGTACCCGCAGAGGTCGACTTCCCTAGTCTCCGCGCAAGTTATGGATGCATATAAATTGTGGTTTTAATTCGATTCGTTCGGATTTGTTTTGCCTCGTGAGAAAATCCACGAGTAGACTAGGATTTGTTTGATTTGATCAATGTAATAGACTAGTCTAGATCTAGGTTTATTTATTTTTTGTAAATAAATTGTAATCGGATCGGAACGAAAGAGACGAAGAATTAAAGGACAAAATCGTAAGCCGGGTAGGGCGGCGCTGGCGCTGCACTGACCGGGCAAGACGGGCAATGCCGAGGGGGCAAAGCCTTGTGAGAACGAGACCCACGAGCACCGGCGGGCGCTAGGCGAGATGCGTCTGATGGTCTGGAAATTCTGCAACGTCTGGCCAAGCCGAAGGACGGACGCGGTTGCAGCCAATATGCATATGAGGGACGCTGGGTCTGCCGAGGTCGCGGCGAGGCGGAGGCGGGCGAAAGCGCCTGGCTGTGTATGGATCATGCGTCAGAGCTACCGAAGCCTTAACACCACCCGAGGCGTCTTTGAGGCTGTTCGGTTGGAAGCAAAACCCGCCAAGGCAAATCCGAGGCTGTTCTAGGCCAAGAATAATGGCCAGAGATCTTGGCGTGCATCCATTATTTAAGCCGCTTGGCGTGGCGTTCGAGACGAAGTATTTTTCGAGATGAACGAGTGGGAGAAATTCGAGACGTGTTTCTTCAAGATCAAGTCAAGAAAAATCAAACCATGACAGTTGGATAATTTGTGCCCAATATGTTTATTTTTCTGTTTTGCTTGATTTATTTGTGCTATCTTATGCTTTATTTAATTTGTTTAAATGTGTTTGCATGAGAGTTGCCCAAATGGAAAAATCTCACCTTAAAAATTACTAAGTATGTTTAAATAATTAATTGACAATTTTATTCCGGATAATAAAATTGAATTAATTTTGACCTTCATGATTTATTTATTTGTGAATTCTTTTGGAGAAATTCCCCCCACGGGACGGTCAAAAGATAGCTTTCACATGAATGAATTCCAAACGGATGATTGTGGGTTATTACTAGTGACGACGATGACCCTCCCCACGAGGCTCGATCAAAGCGAAATAGTAATCCTGTATTTAATCATGGTTATTACTTAGGTATAAAATTGATATGCATATACTTTCCCGAAGTCCCTGTCAATTTTATATTGGTCAAGTGGGAGCCAACTATTAATCTGGTTTGTAACCGTTCTTGTTTGTAACCTGCTTGAATGTGTTTAAATAATGACCCACCCCACGTGGCTTATTTAAACTGTTTTGAGATGTTGGCTTATGCATATTATTATTTATTTCAGTTCATCATGTCGCAACCTTTTAATCCACTGTTCAATATACTGAAAGATAATTTGCTCACTGGAGAAAATTTTGTTGATTGGAATCGAAAACTCACTATTGTCCTCATTGCACAAAGCCATAGCGGGTTCTAACCACACCTAAACCCGGATAAACCATCGGATGAGTCCACTAAAATGGTTAAGAAAAGAGTATCTTGTTGGGTGCGATCTAACGAAATGGCAAAGTGTACCATCTTGGCTTTATGTCGGATGTGTTGCAACACCAACACCGAGCGTTGAGACATTGCGGAAATCATGACTAGTCTTAAAGCGATGTTTCAACATCGTAGCCGTGTGGCTCGTCGGATCACCATGAGGACTTGCTCTCTATGAAAATGGTGGAGGAACGCCGCGTAAGGGAGCACGTTCTCGGATGATGGTTCACCTTAATAAACTTGAGGTACTTGCTATTTGAATACGATATCGAGACCCAAATCAATTTCGTGCTCCATTCTCTGCCGAAAAGCTTTGAACAATTCGGGTTGAACTACCGGATGAATAATCGAAGTTCTCGATGCCCGATCTGTTGCAAGCTTTAGTCTCGGCGGAGGCGATATTGGGAAAATGAAAAGCAAAGCCTTGGTGTGGCAACCGACTTTCTTCTTCTTCTAGACCAAGGGGTGGTAAGAACAAGAAAAGGAACAAAGGCCACAAGCAAGTGAACTCAAGTGTTGCCAATGGCAAAGATAAGGTGAAGAAGGGTGGTGGAGGAACAAGCCGACTAAGGGAAGTGCTTCAACTGAGGTGAGAAAGGACATTGGAGGTCAGCCTGTTCCAGACCCAAAAGGGATGGAAAGAAAGGTAATTCTCACGCACTAGTTTTTGAAACTTGTTTAGCGGCGTATGCCTCCCATTTTGTGGGTGGTGGATACGGGATCCACTAATCATGTTTGTTTCACATTCTGTGGGGTTCAAGCGGACCCGACAACTTAGTGGGAGTGAGGTCCTCATCACCTTTGGGCGATCTTCGAGAGTGGCGGTTAAGCATGATGAGAAGTGCACCTGTCTTTTGAAGACAGAGTTTTAATTTTTTTTGAGATATTCTTTACGTTCCGGATTGTAGAAAGAATTCGTTTTCAGTTTCTAAACTTTTATGATGGATATTTGGTTACTTTTTAATAAAGTTGTTACCATTTTTCTTTTGATAAATTTATCTGTCATGGAACGTTGTTGAATGATCTCTATACAATTAACTGTGCACACCACTCACGAAATGTATCCTATAACACATCAACTGTTTTCGAGAAAAGAAAACGTTCATCAGACGTGAACGAGACACTTCTTTGGCATCTAAGATTAGGTCATATAAATCCAAAGAGGATCCAAAGGTTGGTGAAAGATGGTTCACTGGAGCGTCTCCAAGTTGAATCGATTCCAACCTGCGAATCATGTTTGGAGGGTAATATGACCAAGAGGGCATTTATTTGGGAATATCCTCTAGCTCACATCGTAGCCATGACTTTCGAATCCCAATGTCGATGAGGTTGCGGCCTAAACGATTCGATTCTTGTCATGACTTAATAAGATGACAAAGAACAAGTTCATTTAAATCGCAATGTCAATAAGATGATAAGAATATAACTCGATTCATAGTCGCAGAAGTTATTCAAGTCACTAGCAAACAGTCCGAAATGACTATAAACCTACACAGTCCGTAATGATTATAAACTTATGTGCTAACCCTCTTTCACATTCTTGAAACAACAAATCACTTTGGTACAAATGATCCAAACAAACGAGAATCAAATCTCGATCCCGGGGCAAGACCCTAGGGATCCCAAACCTTTGCACATCCATGAAAGATGTTTTTAAGCAGATATCAAAACCCGATCCTGGGGGCAAAACCCCATAAATCTCCAAGGTTATTTTATACCACAAAAATTGAAAAAGATCTTGTTAATAATCTCAAAATTCAAGTCTCCTTTCCAACACTGGTAAAATTCAGTTTTATCAAAAAATATCAGAAACACTTTCTGACCTCCTAATAATATCTTTACAAAATCTTCAAGAGTCTTTAAACCTAAATCTCTCTCTCCCAAGGAATCTCCTCAAATGGTCAAACAAACCATGGCACTTCCGCCTCCTAAGGTGATGACTTTGTCAGACTATACGGCGTCAACCTGCCCGCCTCCTCGGCGTTAGCATTCCACCTCCTAAGGCGATGATTTTGTCCGCCTATACGGCATCAACCTGCCCGCCTCCTCGGCGCTGGCATTCTGCCTCCTAAGGCGATGACTTTGTCCACCTATACGGCATCGACCTCCCAGCCTCCTCGGCGCCAGCATTCTGCCTCCTAAGGCGATGACTTTGTCCGGCTATACGGCGTTGACCTGCCCGTGTCCTCGGCGCCAGCATTCTGCCTCCTAAGGCGATAACTTTGTCCGCCTATACGGCGTCGACCTCCTTGGCGCTGGCATTCCGCCTCCTAAGGCGATGACTTTGTCTGCCTATGCAGCTTTGACCTGCCCGCCTCCTCGGCGCCGGCATTCTGCCTCCTAAGGCGATGATTTTGTCCGCCTATACGGCGTCGACTTGCCCGCCTCTTTGGCGTCGGCTTTCCGCCTATTCGGCAAGGTTCACTGGTTTTATCTATCATGAGCTAACAGAAGTCGCAACATTGTACTAGTTTGGCCAAGTTAAATAAAATGTTACATTTCTTTTCGTAATTCCTGGGTGTTAAACCGAAGGAGGTTGCATGAATAAACATCAAACCCCTAAGGTACGACTTTCGACATACTGGAGGAAAAATCACAACCCAGCGAGGTGTGATTAACCCCGACTTTGTAAGATGACTAAGCAAAAGTTCGTAAATAAGCCGCATCCAAATAAGACGGCAAGAAAATATGCAATTTTAAAGTTGCATAAGGAAATCAAGTTGGCATGCTAAAGGTAGAAAAAGAAATGAGTTTCATTGATGGAAGGCCCAAAGGCTAGATACATCAAGTCGCGAACCGCTCGATCAGAAATGGTCATCAACGAGCACAGACAAGACTCGCACTAAGAAGTTCAACTCAAAGTGCGAGAACAGAAAAGACTCGTACTAAGAGGCTCACCTCAAAGTACGAGCACAGAAAAGACTCGTACCAAGAGGCTCACCTCAAAGTACGAGCACAGATAAGACTTGTACCAAGAGGCTCACCTCAAAGTACGAGCATAGATAAGACTCGTACCAAGAGGCCACCTCAAAGTACGAGCACAGAAAAGACTCGTACTAAGAGACTCACCTCAAAGTACGAGCACAGATAAGACTCGTACAATGAAGCTCACCTCAAAGTACGAACACAGAAAAGACTCATACAATGAGGCTCTCCTCAAAGTACGAGCACAGAAAAGACTCGTACCAAGAGGCTCACCTCAAAGTACGAGCACAGATAAGACTTGTACAATGAGGCTCACCTCAAAGTACGATCATAAAAAAGACTCGTACAATGAGGCTCACCTCAAAGTACGAGCACATAAAAGACTCATACCAAGAGGTTCACCTCAAAGTACGAGCACAGATAAGACTCGTACAAAGAGACTCACCTCAAGTAGGAGGACATATAAGACTCGTACAAAGAGGCTCACCTCAAAGTACGAGCACAAATAAAGAAAATCAAGTACCTACCAAGTCGCAGCATGAACCAGCGACCAAGACTCTCGACGAACCCAGCCTCTCGACAAGCTCAAATCCCAACATGTGCAAATTTCAGATGAACCTCCTGACAAATAGCGAGCACAAGATAGACCCCCGAGTCGGGGGCACGAGGGAGAACCGAGCCCGCTAAAACACGAACAAATCTGAAGTTGAAGATCCGAACTTAATACCAGAAGTATTATCATCAAACTGTGAACAATCAAGACCTCATGAAGGCATTCGGAGCATGCACATGGGCTGAGAATGCAACCTCAAAGGCGAAAATCAGATAACTCATTAGAACAAAGATCAAGACCGACCTCCGAACAAAGTCAAAGTCCGCTCTTGGGGGCAATTGTTGTAGTCATAATAATCGGCCAGCAGCCACATGGCAAATGACGATGACGTAGCAAATGGTGATGACATGGTGGCTAGGACCGAGTTCAGATGTAGAGTACGAGATGTCGAGGTCGACCTTCAAAGGGTGACCTGGCAATTAGCAAAGATGAGTCAAGCTCGCCTTGGCAAGCAGCCTCCTCCGAGGTCACTCTATGGGCGAGGTCTACCAGTACGGGAAGAAGACAGGATACGTTTGCCTTAACGAGCAACCTCCCCCATAGGGCAACTTGGCAGCAGGATAAAGACGAGTCGAGCTCGCCTAGACGAGCGGCCTCCCCTGAGGTCGCTACGTGGGCGAGGTCGGCAGGAGTATCGGAGCGAAGATAAGCAAGGAAAGAAGATCAAGATAAAGATTCCCGGTGTTTGTTATGAAAATAGAAGATCTTGCATATCTATTGAAGATCCTTGCGAAGATTTAGTGTATCTTGTATTTTCTTATTTAGAAGGCCCATTAAGTAGCCCATTAGGGTTTTCATCTTTGCACCTTGTAACTATTATAAATAGGGGACAAACCCAAGATAAGAAACACACTAAAATACACACAAAAATCATAGTAGAATAGTCCTGGCTTGGTATGCCCCCAGACGTAGTCCTTCCGGACGAACTGGGTAACCAAATTCGTTTGTTCTTTACATTTTTCATTCAGGATTCATATATTACTTGTTTGTAGTCCTAGATGTAAAATTTAGATCACAACAGTCTCGTCATAGTCAATGCCTTCGTTTGGTCTTACGCTTGAAGACCCATTTGCAAAATATGGGTCTAACCCCTATAGGCAACTCAACCAAGTCCCAGACTTGATTGGTGTACATCGAGTCCATCTCGGATTTCATGGCTTCATGCCACTTCCCTGAATCAATATCTGATATTGCTTCAGAATAAGTATTAGGATCATCCTCATCCGGTATGTCCATATTATCGAGTTCCTCCAAGAGGTAACCATATCTGATGGGCAGATTATGATTCTTAATTGACTTACGGAGTTGTGGTTGTGCAGGCTGTACATTCTGATCGTGAAAATTTTGTGGTGCATCGATTACATCAATGTCCGGAGAGTCCTCAAGAGCTACACTTTCAGATGCCTCTTGGGTGGGAGTTTGAACTATGTGGTTCTCATTCAGCCCACTTGGAGGTTCTTACACTGGCAAGCATACTCCAATTACGCTCCCACTGGCTGAAAGACGATCATCTAGTGAAAGACTCCCACCGTGAAAGTTGTTGAATGCTCCCACTGATTCCTTGTCATGTTGCTTTGACAAGATATCAGTCTCTTTGTTAATTTGTGGTTCTTGAATTTCTTCAAGTTCTATCAGCTTATGGCCTTGTTCCTTAAAGTTATAGTCTTCGTCTAGGAACTTGGTCTGCTTAGAAACAATCACTGATTGTTTCTCAGGTAGATAGAAGTAATATCCTCTAGTTTCCTTAGGATATCCCACAAAGTAACCCTTTTCACCTTTGGATTCCAACTTGTCGGTAAGCATCCTTTTCACAATCACGGGGCAACCCCATGTTTTGATATGTGTAAAAGTTGGCTTCTTGCCACATCATAGTTCATATGTTGTATGCTCAACCGATTTAGATGGAATCCTATTCAGAATGTAAATTGAGTTTATAACGCGTATCCCCATAAGAATGTCGGAAGAGAGAAAAAGATCATCATGGACCTTACCATGTCTAACAAGGTTCAATTTCTCCTTTCGAGCACACCGTTCATATGAGGTGTTCCGGGAGGAGTCCATTGTGACTGGATGTTGTACCCGGTTTGCGTATTCTGGCCAACAAATAAATACTAAATAATAAAGTAGCAATTTAGGTGATCAAAACAGATAAAAGAGACGATGATTGATTACCCAGTTCGTCTATAAATGAGACTACGTCTGGGGGCAACCAAGCCTGGTATATTTCACTATATTTTCTGCCTAGAATACTAAGATGTTCGATGTTTTACAATGAATGATACACATTGTATTTATAGATAGAGAACTAGGTTAAGAGTCCTCATGGGCTTCCTCCGCGGGCTTGCTAGGGCTTCGGCCGCCAGGGCTGGAGTTTTCTTTGTTAATGCGCAAATCCCGCTCCTGGAACAACCCGCCATATATATGCTCCACAATATCCGCACCACTAACTACCCGCACCTTTTTCATACTTATCCCTTAGCCGACCTTGGGACGAAGTCGCCTCCGACCTGTGCGATCTTCCAAGTCGCCCTGCGACCTTCATATTCTTCCAAGTCGCCTCGCGACTTGCGTAATCTTTTAAGTCGCCTTGCGGCCTACGTGACCTAAGTGAAATCATCCCTAATGACAAGTGTATGATGAAGAATCGCCGCATCCAGTAGGTCAGACTATTTCATGTTACAACAATTGCCCCTCAAGTCGAGGTCGCAGGCTCGCATTGGGGCCTTGACTTGACCCGTTGTCTTATCGACCTGCGGTAAGTCGACCTTGGGAAGTGTTTTCGAAGCGAATCATCATCCTTGGGGAGGTGGATCGCTGCCTCGATCCCTTGAATCGGCACGAGATGTGACAGATTTGTCATGATGGCTTAGCGAATAGGTGATTTCATGCGCCGCGAGCTCGCCCAACCTACGATTGCGGTGCCGGCTACGCGCGATCCGTGCGACCTCATTTTCTTCGGGGACCTTGAACTTATTCATATTGCACCTTCGACCCCCTCCTCTTTTTCTATAAAAGGGGGCGAGGGTTTTTGGCTTAAACCCTTCCGCCTTCATCACCTCTAGAGAGATAAGCAATTTTCCGGTGGATTTTTGAGATTTTAGCTACAAGCTTTCAGGTAAAGGTTCGACTCTTTCTCACTTCTTTGCTATGGATACCGATTCTCCGACAACCCCATCTGCCCCTCAACCCATGATTACATCGTCCTCGAACAAGGACAATATCGTCATAGCTCAGCTCTGTCACCGCCAGGGTTCCGGCTCTATTGCCGTCAATGTGGGGGTATCCCCGTCTGTTGGTGCCTCAGGTGCCAATCGGGATGGTGGAGGTAACGATGACGACAAGCAATTTCTGGCGGAGTTGGAGGAAATCACTCATCTTCTCACCATGAATCTCAACTCTATTCGCGCTACTGCGTCTGAGAGGATGGAGGCAGCGGGTCCCTCTAACCCGGCCCAAAATTATGGAGCCTTTGAGCGGGTCTTTGATTATAACTCCTACCAACTCCGAGCTCCATACAAGCGACCTGAACGCAGCTACCGGAAGTTGGTCAGGTCGGACTTCGTGGCGTCCCATGAAAAATACAGGTAGACTTTGCTTGATCGATATGTGTGTTCCCTTCGTCGCCTATACAAGGTGCCCCGGGACGTGCATTTCTATGGGGTGACCTCTGACGAAAGTACCGACCAGCCACAACCCGGGATGATTGCAGTGAACGAGCATACAATGGAGGTCGGAATTCGATTCCCATTGCATCTGGCTATTTCTCATCTGCTTGCGGCCTGGAACCAAAGCCTTAAAAAGATCACTCCAAATGGTTGGAGCTATATTCTCACTACCATGACGGTGCTGGGACAGGCCGGGCTATACTGGTTGCCAAACCCCGATGAGTTATCTTACGTGATGATACCCATTACCCAAGCCGGTGGCTACAATGTCGTGCAACTTCGGAAAGGCCGGGAGCTCGTGAGTGGGATCCCCAACAAAGTCGAGGGCTGGCACAACAAGTGGTGGTTCGTCAGAGGGGCGTGGGAGTCCGTGAATCCTACAAGCACTCCACCTATACACGTCCCGACTAAATATGCAAATCGAGTCGAACATGGTAAATCTTATGATTTTGATTCCGAGGTCGTACTGATCTAATTCTCTTTTTCTTTTGCAGTGTTCACTCTTCAGAAATCCGATCTGTATTGGGACTTCTTGGAGGCCTTCAATCCAGTTCGCGATACCCCTCTGAGTTGCCGGGACGTCAACGCCTTGAATTTCGAGCTCGACCGTCTCAAGGTCGGCTTGTACACATATCCTTGTCATCTCAAGATTCCTTGTAAATAATTTGTAATTGTCACTACTTAGAAGTTTTACACGAGACTTGTATGACCGGATTTCCTTGTGTGTAGTTCCTACTATCCCAATTTACTGATATTAACCACCTGCCTTTGTGATGTCTGCTCGCAAGAAATCAGTACTTAGCCAGATGAGGCACGCAGCGACCTTTGATGCCGCTCCTCCAAGCTTGACCCCTTCCGATCCCTCTACCGCCGACAAGGGAAAAAGGAAAGCCACGGGGCCGACTCCGCCGACTTTCGAGCCTGCTCGGAAGAAGGTGGGGGAGGATATAGGCACGTACCAGTCGGAAATAAACCGGGGGCTTGAAAGGTCGCCCCTGCGCCCGACCTCATAGCCCACTCCCCTACGCCCGACCTCACAGCCTGCCCCCGCTCCAGAGGGAGGTCGTCATCCGGAGGATGACTCCTGGCTGGGCTGGGATGCGGATCGGGTGAACGAGTAAGTTTTTGTTTTTTTTTACTGACGACTTGCATCTTTTTGCAGTCCCGAGTTCACGCCGAATAAATTTTCCCCGGAGGTGGTGAGCTTCCTGAGGTCGCAACAACTTGTTCTGGCCGGGGTTCCTGAGAATTGGCTCGGATATCTTTCTCGAGGCCTGTAGAATCTGCCTCGGGGTGGATGCGAACTGACCATGCCAATGCCCGCCGTAGAGAAAGTGGATTTTAACCTGTCGATTCGGCCTCATCTACTCCTGTCCGGCCTTCTTCTTGGAGAAATCTAGTGCCCAACTAGAGACGGAGCTTGAGAACTTGAGGAAGGCACGGGCCAGGGTTGCCGACCAGGCCAAGTCGATCCTTTCCACGGCCGAGACCCAGAAGGAGCTGGAGAAGTCCAGCTCTGGGCACCTTCAGAGAATCTCGACTCTTGAAGGTGGCGTGGCGGAGGTTGAGGGCGAGCTCGCGGCTGAGAAGGCTAGCGTGGCTCGAGTCGTGGGCAAGCTGGTCGAGGCGGAGAAGGAGCTGGCTGAGGCGAAAGGGGAGCTGGTTGCCAAGGAGGCGCATTTCCAGGCCGCCAAGGAGATGAACACCAATTTTGCCTACATGATGGCGTTCGTAGGTGCCATCCGGATCTGCCATAAAGCGAACCCCACCGACGACCTCTGTGGGCTTGTCGCCGAGCTTTCTGACTATGTTCGCGACAACCCTCCAGCCCCCAGCGTCATATTGGAGATCAAGGACCTGGAAGACATGGGTGTCGACCTCTCCTTTTTTGCCAACCTGAGCCGGATTGTGTATCCCACTCCAGATCTCGAGGGGGCATCGCCGGGTTCCACCGATCCAACTCCGAGACCTTTTTTGGAACAGTCCATCCTCTGCCGGAGGTCGCGGGAGGGGAGGCCTCTGAGGGACTTAGCGCCAGTTCGGTCAGGCCTTGATGAAATAATTACCTTGTTGAAGATGATGTAATTTTTCTTCTCTTTTTGTACCGGCCTTTGGGCCTTATGTTTATCAATTGAAGTTTTTTTCCTTTCCTCCCTATATTGTACCGACTTGATTTTCTTATGCGACCTTGAGTTTGCTTTAATCCTCGTCGTCTTATTATTTACGCGACTTGATGTCGGATATTACATTAGTCATCTTACAAAGTCGGGGCTAATCACACCTCGTTGGCTTGCGATTTTGCCTCCAATATGTCAAAAGTCGTGCCTCGGGTGATTCATATACTTTTATATGTGATCCCCTTGGCTTTTACACAGGAATTTTGAAGAGAAAAAACTATCATTGTTATTGGATCGGTACATTTTGTTTACATAGATGCGAACCTACTAATAATATCTCCGCAAGTGAGTTGCATTCCATTGATACTGCGCCTTGGTGCCTTCTGGTCTTTCGAGCTCGTATGCTCCATTCGGCAGAACCTTCGAGAGTTTGAACGGCCCCTCCAAGTTTGGACCAAGGGCACCCTTTGATTCCCCAAATATTTTTTTCAGCACTAAGTCTCCTTCCTTGAACTGTCGAAGCCACACTTTAGAATTGTAGTATCTCTCCGACCTTTACTTGTATCTTGCATTTCTCATGTTGGCCTCTAAACGCTTCTCTTCGAGTAGGTCTAGGTTTTTGGCCAGGGCCTCGTCGTTGTGGTCGAAAGCAATCTGGCTTGTGCGGAGATTCGGAAAATTGACTTCTGCGGGTACGACTACCTCAGTTCCGAAAGCCAGTGAGTAAGGAGTTTCTCCCGTTGAATTTCTACAGGTCGTCCTATATGCCTATAGCACATCCGGGAGCTCGCTCGCCCATTTTCCTTTTCCTCCCTCAATCTTGGCCTTGAGTTTGTGTTTGATGATTTTATTCACAGCTTCGACCTGACCGTTCGATTGGGGATGGTACGGAGTTGAGAAAGGCTTCGTGATCTTGCACTTTTTGAAAAAAATGTCTATTTTGAGGTCGTCAAACTGTTTTCCATTGTAGGATATGATTGCCTACGGTAATCCGAATCTGCAGATGATGTTCCGCCATATGAATTTGATGACATGATCTTGATCTATAGTTGCCAATACCTCAGCCTCGGCCCATTTCGTGAAGTAATCTACCGCTACCAGGGCGTATTTGACCGAGCATGGAGCTGTTGGGAGCGGCCCAATGATGTCTATCCCCCACTTTGCGAATGGCTAAGGACTGAGGATGCTTGTAAGTTCCTCTGGGGAGACTTTAATGAAAGGAGCATAGATTTGGCATCTATGGCACTTGCGGACGAAGATGATAGCATCGGCCCTTAGAGTTGGCCAAAAATATCCCGGCCTTGTGGTTTTGTGGGCAGCGATTCTCCCCCGGTGTGGTTTCCGCATACCCTTCGTGTATTTTGCGCAGGACAACCTGCCCTTGTTCTAGTGTGATACATCGAAGTAGGGGTATGCTGAAGCCTCGTTTGTATAATTCATCATTGATCATTGTGTACCGCGCGGCTCGCAGTTGTAGCTGCCGGGCTTGAACCTGATCAGTTGGCAGGAGACCACTTGTCAAGTATTCAATGATGGGTGTCATCCAGCTCGATGTCGGGGTTCTTCAGTCGTGACTCTCGCGTGTGTGGTGGATGGGTGAGAAAGTGTCGTGATGGTGACATCCTTCATTTCTGGTGATCCTTCAGAAGTCGCTAGCCGCGCTAAGGCATCAACTCGCGAATTCTGCTCTCTCAGGATTAGTTTGACATGGACCTGTTGGAATTTTTGGCATAATATTATTACGATCTCTTGGTAAGCTGCCATCATGTCATCCCGTGCCTCGTATTCCCCAAAACTTGGTAAGCTACAAGCTGGGAGTCTGTATGAACTTGCAGTATTTTGACGCCCATGGCCATCGACATCTCTAGGCCGCTGATGAGTGCCTCATATTTAGCCTCATTATATGTCGCGGTGAAGTCGAAGGTAATGGTCTTTTGGAAAGAAATGCCCTCCGGACTTATCAGAACCAAGCCGGCCCCCGGCTTGTAGGAGGTCGCTGACCCGTCCACGAATAATTCCAACGATGGGCTGTTTGGGCACCCGGCCTCCAAAGGAAGGTGAGCTTGACGATGAAATCAGCTAGTGCCTGAGCTTTAATGGCAGGCCAGGGTGCGTATGTCACTCCATACTGCCTGACCTCGATAGCCCACTTGAGGCATCGACCTGTCGTATCAGGTCGGTGAAGCACATTCCTTAGAGGCAGGGAGGTGAGAACTTCGACTTGATGGTTGAAAAAGTATGGCCTCAACTTCCTTATGCTCATTACTAGTGCATACACCAACTTTTCTAATGATGGATAACGCTGCTTGATCTCGTTCAGCATCTGACTGACGAAGTAGATGGGGAAATGATTCTGGCCCTCTGCCCGGACGAGTACTGCACTTAAAGCGGTTTCTGAAGCCGCGAGATATAGGAAAAGTTTCTCTCCCGGGATGGGTTTGGATAAAATGCTCACATCTGCCAGGTAAGATTTTGTCTTCTCGAGAGCTTCCTGACTTTTGGGTGTCCATTCGAACTTTGATTTTTTTCGGATCTTGTCGAACATCGGCTTGCATTTGTCCCCCATTCAGGAGATGAACCTGTTCAAGGCGGTTAGGCACCCCGTGAGGTTTTGTACCTCTTTCACATTTCGAGGTGCCCCCATATCCAATATGGCCTTAACCTTCGCTGGATTCGCATCTATTCCTCGCTTGTTGACCAAATGCCCCAAGAACTTCCCCGATTCGACTCCAAAATTGCATTTTTTGGGGTTGAGTCTCATGTTGAATTTCTTTAGGATGTCAAAAGTTTGTGTGAGGTGCGCGAGGTGGTCTTCTCTCTTTAGGCTTTTGACGACTATATCATTGACATAGACCTCTACCGACTTACCGATTTGATCGACAAATATGTGGTTGACCAACCTTTGGTATGTTGCCCCTGCATTTTTTTAGACCAAAGGGCATCCTCTTCCAGCAGTAGAGGTTCTTCTCTGTCAGGAATGAGGTGTGTTGTTGGTCTGGTTCGTACATGGCTATCTGGTGATAGCCTGCGAAAGCGTCCATAAACGATATCATCTCATGCTCGACAGTGTTATCTATCAGGTGGTCGATGTGAGGCATGGGGAAGAAGTCTTTCGGACAAGCCTCGTTGAGGTCGGTAAAATCAATGCAAAGTTGCCAGTTCTGTTTGACTTTTTCACCAACACCGCATTGGCTACCCACTGTGGTTGGTCTGCCTGCATAATCAGGTCGTTGTCTAGCAACTTCTTCACTTCTTCAGCAAGTGCCGCATATTTTTCCGGGCCGAATTTCTGCCTCTTTTGAGCTATCGGCCTTCGGTCTGGGTCGATGTGTAGTCGATGACAGGTGACTTCCGGATCGATCCCTACCATGTCTTTGTGGGACCATGCGAAGACGTCTAAGTTCTTTTTGAGAAAGTCGATGACTTCCCCCTTTAGGTCGTCTGGTATCTTGGAGCCTATGATGACTTCTAGATCTGGGTGAGCTGGCTCTACCTTGACTTTCTCGAGTTTCTCCACCGGGGTGGCCCTTGAGCCATCTTGACGGGGATCGTTGATCTCGGCTTCGATTAGAAACTCTTCAGGTTCGGGTCCCATCCTTGGGTCGAGGTCGCTGTGACTTCTTTTCTTACTTGATCTTTTGTTATTCGACTCTTCACATTGTTCCTTACTATCTATTACAAGTATTTGTTTGCTAGATGTTGATATGGAATTAAAAAGAGACGAAGAATAAATCAAACAACCTCTTGCATCAACTTGGTCACCTTTAACGGTGCCGACCAGCCCACTCTTGGTGGGGAACTTTACACAAAAGTAAAAAGTGGAGGACGCAACCTAGAATTCATGCTCAAATGACCTCCCAAGAAAGCCATTATAGGAACTTGGGAGGTCGACAACAAGAAAATCTAACAGCCTAGTCACCCTAATTTCACTGTTCAAAGTAGAGACTAGCTCGATAGCCAGTCGAATCATCCCTTACGGCTTCACTATTGCATCACCGAAGCCTTTCACGACGTGGTCGCATGGGATGATGTAGGCATCATAGTCCCCGAGCTGATCCAGGGTTTTCTTGAAGAGGATATTGCAGAAGGCACCCTCGTCCACCAGCAGCCGGCACACTGTAGTTCCCATGATGTTTGCTTTGATCACAAGGGGGTCGACATTCAGGTAGACTATTCCAGCTTTATCCTTCTCGCCAAACTCGATCGTGCTAGTTTCTTCCCCCACAGTAAAGACTGGTAGCACCATTTTCTTGGCATTTTCTATCTCCCTTATCTCGGCCTTCATCCTCCGTTTCTACAACGAAGTTTGTGGACTATTTCATGTTACAACACTGGATTTCATGTAACTTCAAGTAATCAGTGAATTCATGGCTAAGGTATTCACCTCCTCGATCTAATCGAAGAGTCTTGATACTCTTACCAAGTTGCTCCTCTACTCCAGCCTTAAACTCTCTGAATTTCTCAAAAGATTCAAATTTGTGTTTCATAAGATACACGTGTCTGTATCTCGAGAAATCATCAGTAAAAGTAATGAAGTACCCAAAGTGACCCCTAGCTAGAGTGGATAATGGTCCACAAACATCATTGTAGATCAACTCTAGAACTTCTTTGGCATGCACTCCTTTCCCAGAAAAGGCTTTGTTGATCATTTTGCCCTTGAGACAAGATTCACAATTACCATAAGACTCTAAGTCGAAAGGGGTTAAGTGTTGGGGTTATACGTGAATGTATGCTTTTACATTGTATAACCTATGTATTAAACACTTATTTACTAAAATAAATTAGTTATCACTGTTGCTTTAAATATGATTGAATGTTATATATATTTATTGCTAACCGTTCGTAGCACACGTTACATTGTCGTTAACGTGGTGATACCAGATCACAGAAGATCACGTTAACAGTGCCTTGTAAACGAGTGCGTGTTTCACAACTTAGATAGATCTGAACAATCTATTGGTAGAAGTTGATGTGTAAGGCTCAAATTGGCTTGTCTTGACCCAGAGATTACACTAGTGCATTCGATGCGCTGAAGCGGACCTACAGAGAGGATAAACTCATTCGCACTGACTTAAGGGATGAAAAGTTAGACCTTATTGGTTGTTGAAAGCCAGATAAAAATATGGCTAAGGAATGGCATCTGATCAAGGGGGAATGGTACATCTCGGCCCACATCAATCAAGTTATTCCAACCAACGTGGATAAAGATGAAATATTTAGGGATTTGTTGAATAACAAGCATCCAACTTTCTACAACAACATCATGAGAGAAGCCAAGAAGCTGAGTTGCATCCCAATTGCTCCAGAAGTTGAAGTCATGGATTACAAGAAGACTTCAGATGGGAAGATTGACAAGACAGCCTTCAATGCAGTACTCAACAAGTGTCTTGCACAAGATGACATCCTTGAAGAAAGTAGGGCTGCAGATGTCAAGGCAAGGTTGTTCGAGATATGTGCTGTTCCGGAGGAAGAGAGATTTTGAATCAAAAGACTTATCCGTGGTAAAGATCAGAATAGAATTTGATGTACTTGTAAAAAATCTTATCTTTAATGAAAAATCTATCTTTTTCTGATCTTACGACAAAATCTCATTGTCTTCTGACTCTCTCTCTTTTTATTTATGCTTAACTTTGTTCAACATTCTTTCTGAGAAATGTTTTGGTTCCATCAAAAAGGGGGAAATTGTTGGGAAATTTATAGTTTTGATGGAAGTTCCAAAACAGTTGTAATAGGACCAGTCGAACATGTTAGTCGACTGATGATATGACAGGAAACCAGTTGAACATGTTAGACAGCTGATATATTAGACTAGGTCTTTCTTAAAGTAGAACTCAAGATGCACAAGTCAAGTGAAGATAAGTAGCGAAGATAAGCACAACGAAGATCAGTAGAGCGATGATCAGTAGCAAGATCAGCAGCTGAAGATCAGTAGCAGATTTCAAAAGACTTTACTTGAAGACCAGAAGACCTACTCTATGAAGATATCAGCAAAGTCGATTGGTTGAAGCTAAGATAACCATATCAGTAGACTCAAGGCAACTGATCAGTAGAAGTTTGAGATCAGTTCAGGCCAAGTCAGCAGGATGATAAGCTTAACTACTTATCATAAACATAAGGGGTAAACCAGACCAGAAGAATGTCAAAATTAGTTGGTGAACAAACACTGAAATTATGTACTTGTTAACCAATGAGAAAATGACACGTATGAACAAGCTGACAATGCGGGATTCGGCGCTGCATAGTCAAACGGCTAGAAAGGACAATTATTCATGCTTTCGGACATGCCGTCCCTGAAGCACGTCACATCAAATCCTGCATCCTACCAAATATAGCCAGAAATTCAAAATGCTCTCCAACGGCTCTTTAATTTCGAGGTCTATAAATATGGGATTGCACTTCAGAGTGAAGAGACGGAAATTATCAAGAAGCTCATACTATAGCAAAATTTCCGCACGAAGAACACAAACTTGAAGATTATTTCTAAGTGTTCATCCCATTGTTCTTAGCATAGAAATCTCATCCTTTAGCTTTAGGCTAAACTAATACTAGGATAGATTTCCCGTTGGAACAACAATAAACCTTACCCAAACCCAAAGTTAGGTTAAGTTTGTTTAGCAACATTTCAGACTAGGGTTTCTAGTTCTGATTTCTGGGATCGGTTGAGTGAGAACTCTATAAATATCTGTTGGTTGTAATGTGTTGGACTAACACAATAAACTAAGTCCAAGTTAGTTAAGTTGGTGCCCCTTGTGATAGGGAAGAGTGGACGTAGGACTGGTTGTCCGAACCACTATAAATCTTGTGTGCATTTATCTGCTCTTAACTGCTTTATACTATCGCACACTACTTTGCTTAAAATCTCATACATATTCTGAGTTAGGATCAGTTTGCATCAAGCAACTGATCTGATCAGTTTGACTCCTTGGTCAACTGATTGAAAACAGACTGGAGAATCTGATTTGTTAAAACTGGTTTTTCACACGGGTATAAACTAGCTTCCGCACAATCAGTTAAATTGATAGACACCGAACTGATCAGCCATCAGGCGATCAATAAGTTGGATATCAGTCCAAACTAACTCACTGACACTCTGATCAGGAATCCTTCTTTCACACCTGATCCGCACGAAAAAAATTTCAGAAGTCTATTCACCCCTCCCCTCTAGACTTCTGATCAGGGTATACAAGAGAAAAAGGGGACCGGACGGAAAGGTTGAAACCTTTAAAGCGAGACTCGTGGCGAAAGAGTACACTCAGAAAGAAGGGATCGACTATGAGGAAACCTTTTCGCCCGTAGCCATGCTCAAGTCCATCCGTATTCTCTTGTCGATTGCTGCGCACCTAGATTTTGAGATCTGGCAAATGGATGTCAAGACAGCTTTCCTTAACGGAAGTCTTGTCGTTTAGGTAAGCGCGCCCAATATTTATCAGACCGTATTAAATGTTTGGGTAGGCGGGACCCAATATTTGTTAGTCCGTATATGTCATGTGTAGGTAGGAAATCTATATGCAACAACCCGAAGGCTTCATTGGAAAAGGCCAAGAGCATCTGGTTTTCAAGCTAAAGAAGTCCATTTATGGGCTGAAGCAAGGATCCCGTGCTTGGAATCAGTATTTTGATCAAGTTATAAAATCCTACGGTTTTGATCAAAATAATTTCGAAAGTTGTGTTTATAAGAAGCGTGATGGAACTGCCTTGGTATTCTTGGTACTATACGTAGACGACATTCTGCTCATCGGGAAAGATGTAAAGATGTTGTCAGACGTAAGGGCATGGCTGTCAAAACAATTTGATTCCTAGGGATCAAGATCACTCGAGATCACAAGAAAATGATGATCAGGATCTCGCAAGCTTCATATATAGATATCGTTTTGAAGCGATTCAGCATGCAATATTCCAAAAAAGGTTTTGTGCCTTTCAGACACGGAATCCATCTATCCAAAGAAATGTGTCCCAAGACACGAAAGGACATAGATGACACGAAGGGCATTCCTTATGCTTCGGCTGTAGGAAGCCTCGTGTATGCAATATTATGTACGAGATCGGATATCTGCTTTGCCGTAGGCATGGTGGCAAGATATCAAAGTAACCCCGGGAAAGAGTATTGGACTGCAGTTAAAAACATTCTGAAGTATCTGAAGAGGACATGGGACAAAATGTTAGTTTATCAGCCAGACAGTCTAATCCCCGTCGGTTACACGAACTTGAATTTCCAATCAGATTTAGACTCCAGAAAGTCAACCTCGGGTAGTGTGTTTTGCATGGGGGGAGGAGCCATAACATGGAGAAGCGTTAAGCAGAAATGCATTGTCGATTCTACTATGGAAGCCGAATATGTAGCTGCTTGTGAAGCAGCAAAAGTAGCGGTTTGGCTCAAGAACTTCCTAGTGGACTTGGACGTCGTTCCGGATTTGTCCAACACGATCACGGTTTACTGTGATAACGCCGGAACAGCCGAGTGCCCACAAGGCCAGCAAACACATAGAATGAAAATACCATCTTATACGAGAAATCGTTAAGAGAGGAGACATAGAGACATGTGGAAGGAATGGGTGTCAAGACCATTGCCAATCTGCTTTGAGTATAAGTGGGAGAAATATTATTAGGTTTGTGTAGGTGACATTAGATGTCACATAGAACACGAGACATGTTGTAGTATACTTAAAAGCAGACTTTGAGTATAAGTGGGAGATTGTTGGGGTTATACTGAAAAGCATGCCTTTTACTTTGTATAACCAAACTGAATTTCTTGTTTATTTACTAAAATAAATTATTTATCACCGTTGCACTAAATATGAATGAATGTTATATATATTTATTGCAAACCTGTTCGATAAGTGAGTACGTATTACGTTGAAGTTAATTTGGTGATACCAGATCACAGAAGATCAAATTAACAGTCCCTCGTGATTAAGTACAAATTCACAACCCAGATGGAAATGAACAATCCATCATGAAAGGTTGAAGTGTAAGGCTCAGATTGACTTGTATTGACCAAGAGATTACACTAGAGCATTATGATGCGCTGAATAGGACCTACAGGAGGATAAATTCTTCGGTACTGAATATACAAGAATTAGACCTCAGTGGTTCGTTATTTCTTAATCTTCGTTCCTTAAATAGGATCGTGTGAAATTAATAACTATTGCTTTGACTTATGATGGGAAGAGAATCAATGTGATTCGATACCTTGTATCTTGGGCAATAGCACGTCTTGCTTGATTTGTCCCCTTGGTGGGCTCAGAACCTTTATCATACCAAATCTTGCAAGTGGAAATTTATTTCCGGTATGGATAATAATGTTGAGCTGTCTTTACTCCAAGGAGAAAGATATTAATTAATATAAAGTATGTTCAGTGGCTTAATTAATTAATGGACTAAGATAATCTTAAACACGGGAAATAATGACCGGAAGCCATATTATTGTGAAGTCTTAATGTGGGTTAAGATGGATAGTTCAATATTAATTTTATAGTGGAATAAATTAATATTAATGGGCTTGAATAATATTTTGGCTAAATATTAAAGTTTCATAGCCCATTGGAGGTCCAATCTTAATTATCCTAAAGGCCCCTCAAATAGCCCAAGTTAAAGTCCAATTAATGAAAAAGAGAAGAAAATATTATTGCCTATTTTTCCTTAATATTTTCGAAAATTATGAGTAGGAGAGAGAAAAGATTTTCTTGATTTTCCTGGAAAGATTTTATGGAATAAGTATTCTTGAGATACAAGTTTATCCCATAAATTCAAGAAAGATAAAAGATCTTATTCCTTCCCTATATATTAAGAAATTTTCAAAAAATATAATATAATAAGGAGGAGAAGATTTTGTTGGGAGATATTTTGGGAAATAGAATATATTGAATATATTCAATATTGTATCTTGAGGAAGAAGAAAGGAAATTTCCTAATAACCCAACATGACCAAATTTTCGTCCCACCCTCTTATTATAAATAGGGGATGAATTTTTCATCCCCAATGCAATTCCACGTGTTGGAAAAATTAGAAATCCACAAAGGTGGTGGCAAATATTTTTATTTTTCTCCTTTAAATTAAAATCGTTCGTTGAGAATCCTTCCACCGGATTACGTTCGTGGACGTGACACATATTTGGGAAGGCTCTTTGGATTGATCCATCGTCTCAACGGTTGTCTCTACAAGAGGTAAGTAATCTCGTAACTCCTAGATTCTGCATGCTTAGGATTTACGTGGATTACCTGTTATTATGTTGAATTGATTTAGGATTAATTCATGTTAGTAATTAATTGATTAATTTAAATATGTATTTAAATTCACCTCTAATAGATCCAGGCACCCCTTACTTCCCAACAGAGTCAAGTTTTCAGGATGGACTAGGATTTATGCAAGTCGACTTAGTTTTAACCCTTTTGTCACTCGAGCCAATTTTGCCGCAAACTCGGAGCTTGTTAGTTCTGACCTATATGTACTATTTCACTATTTTTGTCTCGTACTATTTCGTTGGAGACTCTTTTTCTCCAGATATCTTTATTCGTTTGAGACTCTTTTCTCCGTTTTACCTTGAGAACTTAGTCTTTCTCATTTTATATATACATATGTACTTTTGCAACACGAGTTCGTGAGCTATTCTATTTCTACCCATTATGTTTACCCGATTATTTACATCATGCGTTATTAATTCTCTAACATGCAATCTCGTAGCTCGATAATCATGCTGCTGATTCGCGATAGTATGTTTTCATTTTACCGTGTGCTCCATTGCATGATTGATATTAGTACCATGTTGTTTAAATGTTGGGTTCTTTTGTTTTGAATTTTGTTCATGCCTATATGATATAATACATTATTTCTTCGGTTAACCTTTCCCTTAGGATGCATTCTTAATAATTTTGGGAATAGAATGGCGGAAGAGGAACAAGGCCACCATAAGATGTTCATATAGGAAGATAGATTTCGAAGAGATAGCTGATTAGTGTTTCTTTTCCACGGAACAAAACGAGAACAAGAGTACGAGTAATCCCCACAGTGAAAGCTGCAAAGATACTAGAAGAAGGGAGATATCAAGAATACTTAATCAGCTTTCAGCAACGACTGAAGACAAGAGTACGAGTAATCCCCACAGTAAGTTGTACGAGAGTACCCAGACGTATTTTCAAGGAACTACCCGGATTATCTCAGAGAGACAAGTAAAATTCGCTATCAACCTAATACCCAATGCTACGTCGTATCAAACACATTGTACCAAATGATGTTAGTGTTAGTGTCCTAGAGACAATCCTTTTTAAGGGCATAATGCTAAGATAATATTCAGTATTGGTTTAATATTATTATTTGTTTAAGGATTAATCCTAAATAAATACACGACCTTTAGACCAAATATCAATTTAATCGCAATCTTTATAATTATTGTATAAGAACTCAACCTTTGATGTTGTTGCAAATTAGTTCATATTTTTTTTCATATGGCCGTGAAGAAATGATGTGGCTCGCCGGAACTATTGTTTTTGTCATGTCAACTGCTACGTCAAACTATGAATAAGATGAAATGTCCAAATCATAAATATAAAAATTATTAAAAAGGTAAATTAAAAACAAAATAAAAAATAAAATAAACAGAATCTAAAAAGAACAAAATAAAACATTTAAATCTAGATTCCAAAACTTTGGGGATTCTGAGATTTTTGTGCAAAGCCCAATTTTGAAGACTCGCAAAACTCGATTTTGGGGATGGGGGTCTGTTCTTTTACGATTATGAGGATTTTGGGTTTTACAGAATCAATCGACTTTTTGGTGAAGATGCGGCAATTGAAGGGACCAAATGAAGGTGTGATGAAGATGAATGGTTTGATTTTTTTATTTTTGATTTACATTTTACTTGTTTTGTTTGTTTGTTTTAAATTTTACATTTTTTAATTTTTGTTTTGTGTTTTAATTTATTTCAAAAGTGTTAATATGATGTGGAATTATTAAAATAAAATATTTAATATGTGTAATCCTAGTCGGCAAGTACACAAATACTCCGGTGAGTCATGTCATCTTTTCTAAATCGAAAAAAATAAAATGTGTATTGATTTGCAACAATATCAAAGGTTGGGTTTTAATACAATAATTTTAAAGATCGTGATTAAATTGATATTTGGCCTAAAGGTTGTGTATTTATTTGGAATTAACCCTTTATTTAATATTAAATGTATGGCGTTACACTTGTTAGAATATTATATTTGATTGTTTGCATTTGTTCTTATCTGTGTTCCCATGAGTCATCGCTGTATTGAAGTTGTGAGAGCTCAGATAACTTAAGCGTGATTATCAAATAACCCCGATCAAGGATCATCAAGAATGGGATATTGATGATGCAATTGAGATTGGTGTGCGATTTGCATCATACTCTTAGAGAGTGTAGTAAGATCTCACTTACTGCGAGATACTAGGTATCTCATGATGGATGCACAGATACCTTAGAGGGTATTGGTATACCCATCCGAGAAATCGTTTGATGTAGTTCCACTATATGTGTCTACGGGTGTCTCGGTTAGTGGGAGCGATGTGATACTCCTTTGACTTGAGGTCAATATGCACGACATGTGTAGAGTGATTAACTTTGACCATGACCGACGCTTGTACCCTTCCATGGGTAGATATGGCTTGGATTGGGTTCATCACGAAGTGCATGTGCATCACGAAATACTCATCTTCTCATCATAATTGAATCAAAGTCATTGGCCAATGCACGTTAACTTGGACTTTGTGATTAGAGATAATATGATTAAGTTATTTGAATAGACACTTCATCATATTCAAGACTAATCGAGTATTCGTGAATGAAAGGAAGATATCGCAAAAGCCCACGTTATAGTTAAAGGTAGATGCACGTTTCTCGCAACGTACCTCATATATTGAGAATGTCTGATTTATTATCTAGGGTTCAATTAAGACCGTTAGTTTGACTAATCGCTCGATATGTGACGGCCTATGGGTCACACAACAAGTAATTCCCTTGTATGGATTATAGTTGGTTGATTATTTAGATTTAATGTTTAATTTATGGAGAATTAATCAATAATATATTAATTTGGAATTAATTATTATTACTGTTTAATTAAATTAGATTTAGTTAAATAGAAGTCCCAAAATAATATATGGAATATTATTGTAGGAAAATATATTTAGGGGAATCATATCTAAGAGATATGATTTGCAAGATTAGGAAATATCTTCCTAATAAAGATTGCTTAATCTTTAAGTTGGGCTTCCCCTATATATAGGACATCCTAGGGATTCATTAACAACAATATAAGAAAACCTAATTTCTCCATAAAATATAGAATAGGAATTTCTCCTAGCAAATTCCTTCTCAGATTCAACGCTGGCAAATATGTGCAAGTCCTTACGAGGGTATTACGTGGATATCATAATTGAGAAATCTGCTTTCGAATTACTGTAAGATTCCTCGTTATGATTATTCATACTCGTTTATGCAATTAACAGTTCGTTATTGGTGAACTGTCTATTTCCGCTACGCATGTATTACGTGTTTACGTGCTAGTATATTCCAACAACAATATCATCAAAGCCTGCACATGCTCCCCCTCAATCTGTTCATACTCCCCCTATGTCCATGATCAACAAAGCAGATCCCTCTTCAGTCATGAGAGATCAGCATACAACTCATCAATGTCAACATCATCATGTTCAACATCTGGAGCTAGATTATCAGCAGTAACATCACCATCATTTTCAACATTTGCACCTTCTTATCCAACCAGATCAGGATCAGGTTCAACCTCTTCATGCACAACATCAGCATCATGAACATCATTAGGATCAGGTGCTACTCCCTTTGGTGGAGCAGAAAGCAACTTCTCCAAAATAGTTTTCATCATAGCCATCTCAGCAATTTGGTCAATTTGTTGAAGTATAAAGTTCATTTGAATGGTTACAGGTTGAACTAGAGAATTTCTCAAGTCAGTGTGACCATCAATGTTGTCAGCATCCTGTGCAGCATTAGGTCTTTGGACTGTAAGCTCAGCCGGTTCAGGTTCTTGAACTTGTTCCCCTTTTGCATTTGCTCTTCTGTATGGCAGGTCAATCACCCTGTTTCCTCTTAACAACACTTTGGATATTCCCAGATCAGGAATCATTCCACTTAACATTTCAATAAGTTCTCTCTCAATATCAAGCTCATTCAGAAATGCAAAGATCATAGAAGGATAAGACAAACCACCTGAATCACTTATAATGCCAACAAACTTCATACCATGATTAAAGATAGTTATACCCAGATTGAAATTGTTCATTACCACAATTTTGTACATCAAAATGGCTTGACCTTCAGTGATCTTGGTGGTGTTGGTAGTTGATAACCAATTATACACACAAAATTTGTGTATAACTGAGAACAAACTAGTCAGTGAAGATGACAACACCTTAGTGGACCATCTTCTAACCATTCCACCAGTGATAGCAGTAACAATCTCATGCAAACTAGGAACAACAACTTCTTCTACATAAGGTGTCCTTAAAAATGCATTAATCACCCCCGTATTAAATGCAACATTGTGGCCTTTAAACCTAATAAAACCATATCTCCTATAATTTCTTCTTCATGTCCCTTTCTTCAAGTTACAGTAATATTCATGTACCAAAGTATCATAGAAAGCACCATAAAATTTAACAGCATGTAATAGATTTCTCTCCTCAAAGAATTCAATCAAATTCAATCTATTAAACTCATGTCATTTTATTCTCCTCTCAGATAATAAAATTCTTCTCCTCATAATACTAAACCTCACATTATCTTGTCCAAAGTACTCATCATCACTTGAATCAGGCTCATCACTAGCATGATCAGAAGAGTTACCTGAATCACAGGGTTCAGAATCATTAGGATCATCAAAATCATTAGTGTTGGGAAATGTGTTTTAAGTTTTGATGGAAGTTCCAAAACAGATTGTAATAGGACCAGTCAGACCTGTTAGCTGACTGATGATTTAGAATCAGGATAGGATGACCAGCTAAGTTGTATAGACAACTGATATAAAAGATAGGTCACATATTGAGGGGGAACTCAATATGTATAGGTCAGGTCAGAAGACAAAGTCAGAAGACCAGACGGGTCAGAAGATCAGACGGGTTAGAAGACCAGACGAGTCAGAAGATCAGACAAGTCAGTTAGTCAGATGATCAAGTGAAGAAATGAAGCTCAAGTTTAGAAGACCTGAAGATCAGATGACTACCAGGAGATCAAGACCAGAAGACCTATACCAGTCGAGTCTGCTAGTTGAGCTAAGACAACTTGCATCAGAAAACTCTATCAGGTAGACTGATCAGTTTTATCTGATCAGGTCTGCTCACACCAGGTGTCAACTGATGTTGCACCAGATCATACGTTGTCAATCAGACAAGAAGAATGTCAACCTTAGTTGGTAGAACAAACACTGAATAAGTGTACTTGTTAACAAATGAGAACGAGACACGTACGTACGGAGCTGAGAATATTCGGCTCTGCATAGTCAAATGGCTAGAAAGGACAACATACATGCTTTCGGCCATGCCGTTCCTGAAGCACGTCACATCAAGCCTGCAAACTACCAAATATAGCCTGAAATTCAAATTGCTCTCCAACGGCTCTTTGATTCCGAGGTCTATAAATATGGGATCAATCTTCATAGTGAAGACACAAAAATTATCATCAAGCTCAAGCCATAGCAATTTCCGCACGAAGAACACAAATTTGAAGAATATTTCTAAGTGTTCATCCCATTGTTCTTAGCATAGAAATCTCATCCTCTAGCTTTAGGCTACATAAATACTAGGATAGATTTCCAGTTAGAACAACAACAAATCTTTACCCAAACCCAAAAGTTAGGTTAAGTTTGTTTTGCAAGATTTCAGACTAGGGTTTCTAGTTTCTGATTTCTGGGATCGGTTGAGTGAGAACTACTTAAACATCAGTTGTACAGTGTTGGACTAACACATTAAACTAAGTCCAGTTGGTTAGTTGGTGTCCCTGTTGATTGGGAAGAGTGGATGTAGGACTGGTTGTCCGAACCACTATAAAAATCTTGTGTGCTTAATCTGCTTTACCTGTTTTACACTATAGCACACTACCAGATTTGATATTGCATACATATTCTGAGTCTAGATCAGTTCTGCATCAAGTAACTGATCTGATCAGCTTTACACTTTGTCATCTGATTGAAAACAGACAAGCATAAGCTGATTCTATAAAACTGGTTTTTCGCACGGGTTAAAACTTAGCTTCCGCACATCAGTTAAACTGATAGACACCGAACTGATCTGCCTTCAGGTGATCAGTAAGTTGGATATCAGTCCAAACTGATTCACTCGCACTCTGATCAGGCAACTTGCTTTCACACCTGATCTTGCACGAAAAGTTTTCAGAAGTCTATTCACCCCTCCCCTCTAGACTTCTGGCCTCACAAAACCAGTTTGGGACCTACAATTAGGTTCATCTAATGTTGTTGCAGCTTCGCGTGCAACATCTTCAGCAATATATGAATCTGAGGCAACTATTGGTTCATTTCTCCCCTTGGCTCTTAGTTAAGCTCTAGCACAAACTTCAGCATCAGGATCATTCCTTTTCTTAGTCCTTCTTTCATTCCTAGCAAGAATATCAGCAATTGGAATGTGCTCATCTGAATCTTCAAACTCATCATTGGCATCAGCCGCAGGCTCAGATGTCTCTCTTGGTTCACTCTCCTTAGCAACATTTTCAACATGTTCCTCAGCTTTCTCGACCTCCTTCGAGCTATTTTCTGATTCAGATGAATTAGACACTGTAATTTTCTTTGAATCTTAACCCAAATTAGAGATTTTACCCGTATTAGAAGTCTTAGAGTAATCAACTCTTGGTGCATTACGGTGCGATCTTCTCCTTAGTTTCACGGAGCTTCTCTTTCTTTTCTACTTCTTGGAAGAAGTACCTTCAGCAGCAATGTCGGCCTTTCTCATCTCGACGGGCTCCCCCATGGAAGTATCTTCCATCTTAATATCATCTTGAGCTTCGGGTTGTTGCGTGGGCTTGACATTTTCAAAGGGTTTCAAACATCCAACCCCAACGATGAAATCCTTTGGAAAAACACCTCGAGGAGGTTTCAAGGATGAATACCCAGAGAATGGTAAGATGTTTACCACAAATTCTCCAAAGGTCATCATCACCAGAGTTGCAGGACGCTGAAGCGAAAATAATCGATTCGCTCACATTCAGCGAGTGCTCAATTTCAAGGAATGCAACAGAGATAGGATCATGGTTTAATATATTTTGGAGTGTTGGATTGGATGTTTCAGCACTGGGTGTAGCATTAGGTGATTTGATCAAAGTTTTCATTGATGCAAGAAGATCGAGCGGGTTCACGATTTTAGGGTTTGGTGGAGAAGGGTTTGAAGGCGTGTTTGGTGAAGTGTTTTGATTTTCAGCCCTTTTTCTATTTCAATAAAACAATGTTAGTAACAAAGTAGAATTAAAAATTCAATTCTAACTAATACTTTATGATAAAATCAATAATATTTTTCACTCTTCAAACTTGTGCGCGCAAGCCATGATCCCATAAAAATTACACAACACATTTGATCCTTAAATAGAGAAATGAAGATCACGAGGTGCAATGTGATGAAATCATACTCCCACTAAATCCACTCCAAAACATGTTGTTGATTTAAATTAAATAAAAATGCCCAAAAAATAAAAAATAATGTATTATATAAAATTAAATAAAGTGTGGCTAATTTTTGTATTGAATAATTAATTTAATTCAATAGTCATAATTAAATAATCATTCTAGTAAAATACAGTCAAATCAAGCCAATGTTGCAATAAAAAATGGCACACACACACTTTAACATTAATTTTCCTGAAATTTTTCAGCCAATGTTGCACTTTTTTTTTTCTTTTCATACACTTAACTCATATTGATCCACCTTTTGAAAAGAGAACATCGTAGTAGCGAACTCTGTGCCCTATATTCAGTGGATTAAGAGCAAATTGATGTTATATCAATCACCTTTTGAAAAGAAGACATCGCAGTACCGAACTCCGTGTTCCACAGTTACTCTGTGATTAATTACATCTAATGTGTGTATCTTTCTTTTGTGCATTTAAGAAGAGTGTGTCCAGTGAATCACAATGACTTGACTCAATAAGAATTTTACCCAAAAACTTATTTAATCAGTGAAAATCAAACAAATTTACCAACTCCTACAGAAATCTAACCTAATGTTGCTTCAAATGTTATCACATTTGTTACAACATCCACCCTTACAGAATTCAGATAGTACACAAACAAAGAGATTTCCTCAGAAAGGAAAATCTCTCATGATCAAGGGCTTTAGTAAATATAACAGCAAGTTGATTATCAGTGGGAACATACTTCAACTTCACCTTTTTCCAGAAGGTCTCTTATGAAATGATGTCTTATACTTATGTGCTTCTGCTGAGTGTTTCTGTTGGGAGATGAATTTAATAAAAGATATATGATTTTGATTAGATCCCAAAACCCCTGAGTATGACATGTTCAGAATGATCTTGATAGTTGAGTCAGGATTCAGCTTTTTTAGAGTATTGTGATGTTATCCGCAAAAATGTATAGTCGCCAGATATAGTTCAGATAGTTCTCAAGACTCAAGAACTCAGAAGATGTTTCAAGAAATCAAGTTTCAAGATGAAATCAAGTATTCAAGACTCAAGAAGAAATCGAGATATCAAGACTCAAGATGAGAATCAAGACTCAAAGATGAAGAGAGAATCAAGACTCAAAGACTCAAGATTCAAGATGAAGATTCAAATAGATCACTCAAGACGCCTCGAAGACTCAAGACTCAGAAGACCCTGAAGACTCAGAAGATTCTGAAGACGCAAGATCAAGATCGAAGATCAAGAATATCAAGGCACAATAATTATCAAGACTTCAAGAATGTAATCAATGCTCAAGATAAACCGAATGTTCCGAGGCATCAATATATCTATCCAAGGATGCAACATCAGAAAAACGCGATTCCTTAGAAAGATAGATATTGCCAAGACATTCAAATGCAGACAAAAGGAACTAAGTCAGAAGTGTTGTTAAGGTTATATCAAACTCAGAGTTTGTAACCAAAAGAGCCGTTGAAGGTGTCTACCTTTAACTGGAGACAAAAGTCAAAAAGAGGAAGACAACATTTGTACCATACCGACATCGACAAAGGATGTGTCTCGCAAAAGATGTCGGATGTACAAAAGTTCGCATCAAAAAAAAGTGAAGACCGGCTACATGAAAGGCTATTGCCTAAAACGTGTTAGGGAGTTTCAAACCCTAAATATAGTCGTTTCTCACACACCATAAGAGGAAACTCACGAAGCTATCTCTCCAACGGATAGTTTTCAAAAGTGACCTTGGTGTATGCCTATAAATACTGGTGACCCTCTACATTGTAAGGTTACGGGAAATTTATACGCAACTCAATAGCTCAAACTTATTCTTGCAAAAGTTAAAGCACTCGAAAAACCTAGAATTTCCCAAGTGCTTCTATATTGAAGAGAGCTCACTAAACTAAGCCTAGTTTGATAGTCATATCCAAAGCTTAGTCGAGATATCCTAACCCTTTGCATTATGCTTCATTGTAACGAATATGTCATCCTAGTTGGAAACGAACCGAGAAACCCCAAACCCTTGAGAAGGTAGTTGGAGTGTGTTTGTTGGTGAGAAGAGTTGTAAAGAGTTAGTAAACTACGCGGAGTAGTCCGAAAACTCTAGAGGAGAAGTTAGTAAGCTACAGGGGTAGTCTGAAAGCTTGTTTGTGTTTGAGTAAGTAAACTACGAAGGTAGTCAGAAAGCTCAAGGTCGGGTTGAGTAAGTAAACTACGTGGAGTAGTCAAGAAAACTCGGGGCGAAGTTGAGTAAGTAAACTACGCGAGGTAGTCGAAAAGCTCAGAAGTTGATAGTGAATTTCTCGAGGATCCAGAGAGAGTGGATGTAGGAGCTTGAGTCTCTGAACCACTATAATTTTTGTGTTGTTTATTGCTTTCCTTATCGTGCGGCTTAATTTGCATCTTTGAAGTTTTAAAAGCATACTTTTCACTGATATTCAGTTGGAATCAATCCACTGAAGTTGGATGTAATTGAATCACAGCCTAATCACTATTTCATAAAGGGTAGGTTTTCAGCAAAGCTTAAAACGAGTATAAACTAAAGGGCCAACCATTCAAGACGATCGAGTAGCTAGAGCAGATAGTTACCAAAATCGAACTCTATTCTCGAGGATTGAAGAAGTTAGTTATCGATCCAAGCAACTCGGGATCTCGACACTCGGGGACTCGGTTGGGATTATCTCGAGGTATCTGAAAAGCAGGATCGGGATCCTTTGTCTCGATGAGACTTTGACTCAGAGCGATCTGTGCTTCTCAGAACCTAATCTTCAGGATTATCTGACCCAAGCTGACCTCAGTAAGAAAAAGTTTTAAAAACACTGAACACGTGTATTCTCCCCCCATACACGTGTAAGACTCGTTTGCACCGGGACCAACAAGTGGTATCAGAGCAGTGGTTCAACTTGACCACCTGCTGTGTTGACCAAAGTTTTATTTTCAAAATACTTGTGGTCTATCTGAACTGATCTTATTTGTTGAACTTTTCTTTTCAAAAGATCAGATAAAAATGTCTTCCAAAAAACTTCCCATGTTCTCAGTGGAGAACTATGATCTATGGAGATCGAGAATCTTTGGCTCATCTGTATTCCAAACATGAGCGTATGTGGAGAGTGGTCTCTCAAGGACCATTCCAATTTCTTGTGGTGAATCGGAGGAACAGAAGATGAGAGAATTGATCCTAGAAAGAATTTCCTAAGTCGATGACCAACCTGACTCTGAGGAGAGAAAGTTAGTCAATCTAGACTACATTGCAAAAAGACACACTATACAAAGATACAATTGATGATGGTGTGATGGGAATGATCTCTCACCGTAATATCTTGCTAAAAGAAATTTGGGATACACTAATGAATGTGCCAAGGCACGATCATATAAAAGAAAACAAACTTTTCAAATTGGCAATTGGAAAGTTTGACGGTTTTGAAAATGGATGATGGTGAATCAATAGACAAATTGGAAGTCGATTCACTAGCATCATGAATGATCTAAATGCACTTGGAAAGAAATATCCACAAAGAGAAGTTGCATTGAAAATTCTTAGAGGTCTTTCTAAGAAATGGGATATTCATGCAGTGGTGATTGAAAACACCAAGAACATTAATTCAATGCCCTACCAACAAGTCTTCTCTGAGCTGAAGGCCTATGAATTTGTAATTGATAAGAAATCCAAAAAAGGCCGACAAAGAAAGATGATTCTTCATCGAGTAAAAATGTGGCTTTAAAAGCCAAAGATAAAAACTCATAAAACTAGAGAGTCGAGAACCCCCATGCCAAACATCGGGATGAGCTTGAGGAAAAGCTAAAGACCGATGGCAAGGAGGTTTGACAGACTTAATATTAGATTTGGAAAATACAAAAGCTATTACAGGAACCACAGGTACCAGAAGAAACCTGAGGACAGATCGATTGAGAAGAAGAAGGACCTGAAAGCTCAAGGATCTTCATCCAAGAGGAAAGACTCCAAGTCCAAAGAAGAAAAGATCGGGATGATGATACCAAGATCTTTATAATTGCGGAAGAAAGGTCACTTCAAAGATGATTATGATTGATGAGGAGAGAAGAGAAAGGCAAGCTAAAAGAGACCGGAAGTTCTCTAGCAAAAGGCCATGGTAGCGAGGAAGAAGAACAACACGAGGAGGATCTAGCTCTTGAGATGAAATATTCTCGAGACAAGTGAAAGTGATGACATCCGTCGATGGCCATTGAGGAGGTAAACTCTTCTTTCTCTGTTGTTGCTCCTACACTAGCACAAGAGTTTTCAAGTTCCACTGAAAACAGTCATTTTAACCTGTTGGATTCTTTTGAGAATCGATGAAGGACTATCTTTGTTTTGCAAGGATTTGCTAAATAGAACTCAAGAGCGAGAATAAAGGAACCGAAAGTTTGAAAATCTAAAATGGAAAGACTCTAGCAATATTGAAATCACTTCTCAATTAATGGGAGCTCTTGATGAACTGGATGTTACGAAAAGTACAACTCTCGAGAGAAAGAGAAGTTGATAATGACCCTAACTGAAAAGCTAGAGAAATCCATTGAAGAGATTCAGCTAATCAGGACTGAGAGCTCAGAGACCTCTCGTGAAGCAAAAAACTCTACGGAATGTGAGGATAGTGCACAAAAGAAGTTAACTCTATTGAATAATGCATCTAATGTAATAGATGAAATTGAGTTACCAGAGATCTGTGACTATAAAAAAGCTGGATTGGGATTTATTCGAGGGGAACCTCACAAGGTCATCTAAATCTTTGCATCAAGTAGCAAGAAGACTATCTTTGTAAAAACCAGTGGCACCTACACTTCAAACTGAAGTAATGCCCAAGGTTGTAGACAAGGGAAAAGGACCCATGGTTTCAGTAAAACTAAATAATCAGGTTGGAAATCCCAAACCTCAGGTGAAGGCTAGAAAACCTGAGCACTCAGTTGGAATGTTTCAGGCAAGTACTTCAAAGCCTCAGCTAAGAATGCAAACTGAAAAAGGCTCCACATTGAACCATCGAGAGAATCCTCGGATGAGAAACACTTTCAGCGAGAGACATTCTCAATCGAAGAAACCAAGTCCTCGGTATCTTTGAAAGACCCAGATTTGATCTGCACAACCCGAACCCCACTTGCCTAAGGGTAAAGGTTATCGAACCCGAGTCAACAAAGATTTAGACCTATTTGCACGTGAAGCCAAAGCAAAAAGAAATGTAAAGCCTGAACCAAAGAAGAATTCAAAGGCACATGTTCATGCTAAAGCTAGCACACATACACAGAAAACTGCTAAGGCACCCAGAGTAGTAGATGTGTATGTTGATGTTTATGGAAGACAAATTAGCCACTCTAAAGTGATTAGAGTTGTCGGTGATTTGGATTCCGAAAAGGTACATCTAACCTTGTAGGACCCTACACAAATTGGGTACCTAAGAATTGATCTGTTTTTCAGGAGGAAAACAAGGGCATTGAACTGACTAAAGATCACATGACACTGATGAGCAGAGATGAAAAAGCTCCTGATATATGGTATCTTGACAGTGGATGTTCAAGACATATGACAGGATTCAAGAAGATTCTCAGTGACTATGTTGAACAGAGAGGCCCACAGATCACTTTTGGAGATAACTCCAAGGGACAGACTGAAGGATATGGAACTTTGGAAATCGACTCAGTTCATATCCATGGTGTTTCATATGTATCTGGATTGAAGCATAACTTGCTCTCAATTAGCCAATTCTGTGATAAGGGTTTTAATGTTGAGTTCTCTAAGAACTTATGTTTTGTGAAAGATGATACATCACGAAGAAAGTATTCTCGTTGGTACAAGAAAAGGGAATGTGTATCTTCTTCGATTGGAGTTCAACTCCTAAAGATACATGTTTAGTTGCTAAAAGTTCCACAGATACCCGGTTGGTTATGGCATAAAAGAATGAATCACCTAAATTTCAAAACCCTGAACAAGCTTGCAAGATTAGCTCTTGTGAGAGGGTTGCCTAATGAAGTGTTCAGTAAGGAACATATTTGTGATGCGTGCCAGAAAGGAAAACAAATAAGAGCATCATTTAAAAGCAAAGTTGATGTTTCCACTGACAGAATACATCAGTTACTGCATATGGATCTTTTTGGTCCTATAACACCAGTAAGTACTAATGGCAAGAAATACACATTGGTAGTAGTTGATGACTACTCAAGATATACTTGGGTCATATTCTTACTCAGTAAGAAAGAGACTCAGATAAAACTGCCAGAGTTACTGAAAAGGCTCAGTATTGAGAAAAATCTGAGTGTGGTCAAAATCAGATCTGACAAAGGAACTGAATTTATAAATCATATCATATCTGATTATTGTGCAGCAAATGGAATTTCACATGAAACATCAGCTGCAAGGACCCCTCAACAAAATGGTGTTGCTGAAAGAAGGAACAGGACTCTGAAAGAAGCTGCAAGGACAATGATAGCTGAAGCTGATATTCCTAAAAGATTTTGGGCTGAAGCTGTCAACACTGCATGCTACTCTCAGAATAGATCCATGCTGACCAAGAGTCAAGGCAAAACACCCTATGAGCTTTGGAATGAAAGGAAGCCTCTTGTTTCTTTCTTTCGTGTGTTTGGTTGCAAGTGTTTCATACACAATAATGGTAAAGATCAGTTGAAAACATTTGATAGTAAAGCCGATGAAGGAATATTCTTAGGATATTCTCAAGTCGATAAAAAGCTTTCGAGTTTACAAATCTGTAGGACTCATATTGTGGAGGAAACACCTCATGTTGTTTTTGATGAATCTACTTGTGTTCGGAAAAAACAGAACATGATGCATGATGAACCGACTAAGAGGATCACCAGTTAAGCCCGAAACAGAAAGATAAATCATCCATTTGAACACGAAAAAAGAAGAAGTCACCACATCCTATGACTTGAGTGACTCGGACTTCGGATAAAGAAGTTGGGATGGAACTCGGGATGGTGAGACTCGGGAAAACCAACACTCCAAAGGTGACCAATCCGAGCAGACACGATTCGGACTCGGGTATGTGATGCCAATGAAGATGTGGTCACAAAGGCAAATTCGAATCTTTCAACCAAAGGGGAACAATTGTCTCTAACTATGTTTCGAATAGAATTTCCTCGAGGAAGATGATTCCCCTTTCTCCTTTTCTCATTTGTTCCTCGAATTTATTGGATTAATCGAACCTAACATTTCAAATGTTGAGGATACTTTATCAAACAGGGAACATCAAGAAGGAAATGGTTAGATAGTCATCCTACAAGTCGATTGTGGGTGATCTAACCGGAGGTGTTAAAACAAGAAGGTTCCATGGTGAGAGTGCACTATTTCGCCGCTTCCTATCGGAGAAAGAACCTCTCGAGATTGGTGAAGCTCTACAAGATTCTCATTGGATTCTTGCTATGCAAGATGAAATTTGAATCAATTTTCAAGGAATGAAGTATGGGAGCTGGTAGATAGACCAGAAAGGCACAATGTTATTGGAACCAAGTGGGTTTTCAAGAATAAAAGAGATGAAAACAACAACATTGTAAGAAACAAGACAAAATTTAGTTGCACAAGGTTATTCCCAAGAAGAAGGCTTGGATTATGATGAAACCTTTGCTTTTGTTGCAAGACTAGAAGCCATCAGATTGTTTTTTGCATATCTCGCCCACATGAAGTTCACGATCTATCAAATGGATGTGAAAAGTGCATTTAACGAGCGGTGTGCTTAAAGAAGAGGTTTATGTGGAACAACCTCCCGGTTTCAAACAGAATGACCAAGTTTCTGTGCTTCGGAAAAAGCTTTGTATGGTCTCAAACAAGCACCCATAGCATGGTATGATACTCTTTCCCAGTTTCTTACTGACCATGGTTTTGTCAAAGGGACAGTTAATAGAACTCTATTCAGGATAGAGGATGGGGAAGATATCTTACTAGTTCAGATATATGTTGATGACATCATTTTTGGATCTCCAAACCATCAGCTGTGTGAAAAGTTTTCAACATCGATGAAAGGCAAGTTTGAGATGTCAATGATGGGAGAGATGAATTTCTTTCTAGGTCTTCAAGTGAAACAATCAAAGGAAGGAATATTCATCAACCAGGCAAAGTACACCAGAGATCTGATTGCCAAAATATGGTGTACAGATTGCAATACAGTTAGGATTCCCATGAATACTAACTACAAGATGGATCCTGGATTTGAAGGCAAATCAGTGAGTCATACTGATTATAGAGGAATCATTGGATCATTGCTCTATCTCACGGCAAAGTAAGCGGATATAACATTTCTTTGTTGGGATATGTGCAAGATACCAAGCTAATCCTAAAGCTAGTCACATGGAGGTCGCAAAAAAAGATCTTTCAAGTATCTTAAAGGCACGATGAATAGAGGATTATGGTATCCGGTGATGATAACTTTGTATTAACCGGTTACTCGGATGTCGATTATGGAGGTTGCGAAATTGACAGAAGTCCACCGGGGAACTTGTCAATTTCTAGGAAGTAAGTCGATATCTTGGTTTTCGAAGAAACATACCTCAAGAATAGCAACAAACTACTCATCGGGTTGAATACATGGCTGCGGGAAGGCTGCGTGCTTTCAGATTCTTTGGGTCGGACAACAATTAAGGGATTATAAAGTTGTAGCCAATGAAGTACCAATATTTTGTGACAATAATAGTGCCATTGCTATTTCACAAAATCCGGTTTTGCACACCAGATGCAAGCATGTGGATATCAGACATCACTTCATCAGAGATCATGTCGAAAAGAAGGACAAGAGGATGGAGAAAATTCATACTGATAAGCAGAGAGCTGATATCTTGACTAAACCTTTGGCGGAATCAAGATTTCAGGAACTTTCGATTGAATTAGGGATGTTAGAACCGGGAGTATAGAGTAAAATCGAAAAAATTGAAGATTTTCTCGTAATTCTCGAGAAGCTCGAGGATAAAATGAAAATCTTGAATCGAGTCTCGTGAAACTCAGATTCTTGAAGGTCAAGATTTCAAGAGCATCTTGAACCCATTCAAGATTTCGATTATTATCTTGACATTTTATCAAGGTCAGTACTCAGTAAGACTGATAGAAGGAAATTAGTCTGAAGAAGTAAATGACTCATACGACTCATTTATTGCTTAAGTGAAACTCAGTAATCATTCGCAATAAATACAAAACACCTGAGGAATGTTTTTGGGCGGGATCGTTTTAAATTCCGAAGAAGGTCAACAGTCATTAAATGCTCTGTTACATTTCTTGACCAATGAGGATGTTTTGGCGGCTTACTTTTCGGAGATCGTCGGTTCGTATACCCGATTAATCGGAGATTAATCTCAACCGTTGCTTTTCACCTAACCAACGCGATTCCCCACGATCTCAAAGCTATAAAAACCCCAATAAGCCATTCAAGCCAAAATTTTATCAAACCCTTCGTTCCCAAATCCTCTGCAATTAAATCCCTTTCCCCAGAAATTCCCAAACCCTAAAAGCTTCATCTCTTCAATCAATCTCTAAAATGGCCCCAACCTTGTTCGAGAGATTAGCCGAAACCAACAAGCCTTGGTACGAGTTCGTTGTCTCACTCGAAAGCACAACCAACTCAAAGCAAGAAGAGGAGGCTCTGCATATGATTCGACTGGCTAAACTCACCCATCTAGTCGCAGTTTAGGCGGAAAGGAGTTTGCGAAAAAGAGGTAATCAATTCATCTATAACTTGAAGATAGATGAAGAGGGTCTGTATGCATTCTAAGATTATCAGTATCACATTTAGAGCAAATCGTCCAAATACATCGATTTTGAGAGGGATCGTATATATTTCGAAAAAAAATCAATGATGTTTTTGAGCTCGTGATAGAGGAGAGGATCTGTGATGTATATGTCGGAGAGAGCAGGAGTACTTAGATAGGATTCCGAGAATCTGTGAAATTTGAGGCGACATTGCATAAAAGGGCACTTAAAGCCACAATATCGTGTGTTGATGGATATTGTGAGCAAGAGCATCATGAGTCTTGCGGGGAATTTTGAGCAGATCAGTACCCCGAAGCTCAGATTGATGGCGGCGATCGAGGCCTCACCCACCACCGACTTCAACTGGCTGAAATTTTTGATTCAGACGGTGAGTGAGCAGACCAAAGTTTTGAAGAAGGTTGACGGGGCGATCTCAGTAAAAGGCAAGATCCACCATGCCACCAAAATTGCTTATATTTTGGAGATGTGCAGAGAGGAGGAGGATATCTTCGCCAATTCGACCCCATTCCCTAAGTCCAAAATTCTCTTTAAGCCCATTCTTTTGCGCAAAGCGAGCCATCAGGGGGAAGAGAGAAAAGAAAGCAGAATCACCTAAAGTTGCTGCTGCTGAAGAGACTCAACAAACCAGGGGGAAGGTTTTGTTGGAAGCAAAGATGGAGCAGGGTGCAAAAATAATGAAGCAGAAGAACCTTGCCCCAAAGCGCAGAAGATTAGTGGTTCTCACTTATGAAGATGGCAGTGATTCTGAGGAGATTCAACCTGAGGGCCAAACCGCTCAGAGTTCGCCATTGCAAGTTTTGGCTCAGGTTGTCTCTAAGGCACAAGAAAAGACTGAGGAGCAGGTCTTCTCTGAGGTGCTTGAGACATCATTAAGTTCAGGCAAAATTTCTCAGGAAATTTTCAAAGGAGCTCAGACCTCAGAAATTACTATCAAAGAAGTGTCGGCTCAGACAACAGAAGAGCCAACTCAGAGTCAATCTGAGGATATGCCACCAAGCCTCGTAACCCACTCAGATGCAACCGAGGACTCGACCGCACAACGCTCAGAGGGCCGAGACTCGGGGGAGAATAATATTTGATGAGCTCCCGAAAGTGATCTACTACTTGATCCCTCAGCAGATGCTTTAACTGAACCAGAGAGCCCGAGATGGAAGAAGGGCGAGGCTGAAGAAGGCGAGTGGAGGAGCAAGGGGGAACGGTTCATTCTTGACCGCTACCCTGAGCTCAGCTCATACCCTGATCTGCAAGATGTTTTCTTCAGATTAAGGACAACTGTGTTCATCCTCAATCAAACTCTTCCCGAGATGCTTGATATTGCTGCATTCAGAGGGGAAGACTGGTGGAATGAGGAGATGCCTTTTCGACCGACTTCTCGTGGTTCGTATGACAAAGCTCAGGATGAAAAACTCCGATTTTGATGAGCTGGTTCAGAGGAAGTTAGCTGAGAGAAAAGCTACTGAAGTTGGTGCCCCGAGCAGCAGAGACAAATCTCAAGATGGAGATGGGGACCAACAGGGAGATGCTGAGGATCAGTCTCAGATGGAAAAGGAGACTTCTGTTGCTGATCAACCTGAAATTGGTCAACCTCAGACTGAAGCTAGCACTCCTCAGTTGGAGACTGGAGCTCAGGATGAAGCTGAAGCTCAGGTGCAGACCGACCCTCAGGTTGTGTCTGAACCTCAGGATGATCAAACAGCACAGAAGGTGCAGAAGGTTCCTGAGATTGACCTCACTCCCTTGATGGAGAAACTTGAGAAGGTTGAGCCAATGATGATCAAGATTCCTCAGATGGAAGAAACATTCGCTAATCAAGCACAGACGATGGAAAGTCTTAGTCACTCTTCAGAGCTGGTGCTAATCCAAAACACTCTGACCTCACAGATGACCTCCATGGAAGAAAAGCTGAATGAAAAGCTGGAGGGAGTCAAGGCTGAGCTCAGTGTTGAAGTGAAACAGAAGCACCAGGAGTCAACTGCATTTCTAGAGGTGAAATTGGCAGAGAGAAATGAAGTGATGATAAAATATGTTGTTGAGGAAATGAGCTCAATGCTCATGACCAAGATGACAGAGATGTTCAAAGAAGCACTCTCTGGCCAGTTTGCCCATTTATCTGACGAATTTTCTGTGGCCAAGAACCATCTAAGGAGGCTGGAAGACGAACAAGATCAGATAGCAGGAGAGGTTCGCTGTGTGAGCAAAGAGCAATATCACATGGACACAGCACTCTCCAGATTTCTTCCAAATTACGGTGCCAAGAAGGGGGAAAAGGAAGGTGAAGACCTCAGAAAGTTCATGGCACGTACTTTGGAGAAGAAGGCTCAGAAAGATGCTGAAATGTATAATCTAGCCAAAGCCTTAAGAGAAGTCGAAGCTACTGAGAAGTTGAAGTTCGCTCAGGTAGAGAAGCCTATCTACACTCGAGTTTCTGAGGAAATCATGCTTGATATTGCAAAAGAGAAACTAAGTGCTAGAGCTAAGGTTGGAACAAGCCAAGCTGCTGCTGATTTGCCTATGAAGAGGAAAGCCTTGGGCGTTGTTCAACCTGAAAGCAAGCGTGCAAAGGCTTCTAAGCCAATCCAGAGAAAGCTGATTCTGGATGATGAAGAAGAATCTGAGTCTCAACCTCAGAAGAAAGTCTTCAACACGAGAGATGCTCTGAAGACACTCCAAGTAGAACAAGCTAAGAAAGCTGCTGCTTCGGTCTCAGGAGCGTCTGTGATCAGAAAGAAGATAGACGAAGAGCAGAAGCGAAGGAGTGAATTCAAGAAGTTTGCGAGCAAGAGGAGAGGGACATCAAAAGCACTGAAGTGGCCCCACGTTGATAAATGGATGCCTATCAAACTCAACGATATGCGGGAAGAGGTCAAGAGAACCTTCTGGTTCAATTATGATGTTCTCAGGGAATGGAGAGGGGAAAGCTCAGATTAGAATGAAGCATTCATTGAATATCTCCTAACCTTCTATCCAAAGTATCTACAGAGCTGGATTAATCTTGCGGATGAAGGAGAGGTACAGATAGTAGCCCCTGGTCCATATTCCTATCCTCCTCCAAGACTTGGTAATGGCTTGGTGAATGAGAAGGCCATTACTCAAGAAATTGCTCAGTATGCTGGTCAGTTGGGTTTAACAGGAAACAGTCCGGATATTATTAAGGAGAGAAATGAGCTGAAGAAGAGATTTTTCGGAATGTTCGACCTGGAGGTGCTCGCTGATGAAGTTGAGAATGAAGCAAACTGAAGAGCAGAAGACTGAAGAGCTAAAATCAGAAGACTGAAGACTGAAGACTCAGAAGATTCTGTAATCTTTAAATTTTTGTCTTTTTGATTTTGTTGATAAACACATTGTAATCTGTAATGGAATACCAATCATCAATGAAGATTTATCATTATGCTCAAAACATAATATCTCATTATCTTATATACATGTCTTTTATTTTGATATGCCTGAATGAATGTCTCTGAAGTGATTGTATGTTTATATGGGGGAAATTGTTTAAGTATTTGGTAATGAACTACTTAAAGAGATTCATTACTGAAGAAATTGCTGAATAATTTAAGAAATTGTTGGGAGACAACGAATCTTGTAATAGGATAAACTGAAACCTGAGTATAGGTTATATGTTTGTAACAAGATAGGCTTTGGCATCATCAAAAAGGGGGAAATTGTTGGGAGATGAATTTAATAAAAGATATATGATTTTGATTAGATCCCAAAACCCCTGAGTATGACATGTTCGTAATGATCTTGATAGTTGAGTCAGATTCGTTTTTTAGAGTATTCGGGATGTTATCTCGCAAAATGTATATAGTCACAGATATAGTTCAGATAGGTTTCAAGACTCAAGAACTCAAGATGTTTCAAGAAATCAAGTTTCAAGATGAAATCGGTGATTCAAGACTCAAGAAGAAATCGAGATATCAAGACTCAAGATGATATCGAGAGAATCAAGACTCAAAGATGAAGATTCAAGCATATCACCAAGATGTCTCGTAAGACTCGAAGACCTCAAGACTCAGAAGATTCTGAAGACGCAAGATCAAGATCAAGATCAAGAATATCAAGGCACGAATTATCAAGACTAAAAAGAATGTAATCAATGCTCAAGATAAACTGAATGTTCCGAGGCACTAAATATATCTATCTGAAGGATGCAATACTGAGAAAAACGCGATTCCTTAGAAAGATAGATATTGCCAAGACATTCAAATGCAGACAAAAGGAACTAAGTCAGAAGTGTTGTTAAGGTTATATCAAACTCGAGTTTGTAACCAAAAAGAGGATTGAAGGTGTCTACCTTTAACCGGAGACAAAAAGTCAAAAAGAGGAAGACAACATCGTACCATATTATTAATCGATAAGTGATGTGTCTCTCAAAAAAAGATGTCGATGTACAAAAGTTCCCAAACGCAAAAAGTGAAGACCGGCTACATGAAAGGCTATTGCCTAAAACGTGTTAGGGAGTTTCAAACCCTAAATATAGTTGGTTTCTCACACACTATAAGAGGAAACTCACGGTTATATCTCCAACGGATAGTTTTCAAAAAGTGACCTTGGTGTGCCTATAAATCTTTGGTGACCCTCTACATTGTAAGGTTAAGGGAAATTTATACGCAACTCAATAGCTCAAACTATTCTTGCAAAAGTTAAAGCACTCGAAAAACCTAGAATTTCCCAAGTGCTTCTATATTGAAGAGAGCTCACTAAACTAAGCCTAGTTTGATAGTCATATCCAAAGCTTAGTCGAGATATCCTAACCCTTTGCATTATGCTTCATTGTAAAGGATATCTCATCCTAGTTGGAAACCAACCGAGAAACCTCAAACCCTTGAGAAGGTAGTTGGAGTGTGTTTGTTGGTGAGAAGAGTTGTAAAGTGTTAGTAAACCACTTTGAGTAGTCGAAAAAACTCAGAGGAGAAGTTAGTAAGCTCAGGGGTAGTCTGAAAGCTTGTTTGTGTTTGAGTAAGTAAACTACGGAGGTAGTCGTAAAGCTCAAGGTCGGGTTGAGTAAGTAAACCACGTGGAGTAGTCGTAAAAACTCAGTACGAAGTTGAGTAAGTAAACTACGCGAGGTAGTCGTAAAGCTCGGTTGATAGTGAATTTCTCTGAGGATCAGAGAGAGTGGATGTAGGAGCTTGAGTCTCTGAACCACTATAATTGCTGTGTTGTTTATTGCTTTCCTTATCTGTGCTTAACTGTTGCATTACTGAAGTTTTGAAAGCATACTTTTCACTGATATTCAGTTGGAATCACTCCATTGAAGTTGCATGTAATTGAATCACAGCCTAATCACTATTTCATAAAGGGAAGGTTTTCAGCAAAGCTTAAAACGAGTATAAACTAAAGGGCCAACCATTCAAGACGGATCGAGTAGCTAGAACAGATAGTTACCAAACCGAACTCTTTTCTCGAGGATTGAGAAGTTAGTTATCGATCCAAGCAACTCGGGATCTCGACACTCGAGGACTCGGTTGGGATTATCGAGGTATCTCGAAAGCGACTCGGGATCATTTGTCTCGAAGAGACTTTGACTCAGAGCGATCTGTGCTTCTCGTAACCTAATCTTCGTGATTATCGACCCAGTGACCTCAAGAAGAAAAAGTTTTAAAAACACTGAACACGTGTATTCCCCCCCCATACACGTGTAAGACTCGTTTACACCGGGACCAACAGTTTCTCTGCTAAAAATTCCTCTGATTGTTCAGTGCAGATTTCTTCAGGATGGTATTCTTAGTCTGATGCTTTGAAGTACTGGCCAAAAAATTTCTAGCTGATTGTTCAGGGTTTCTAGCCTTTTCCATAGGTTTTGGATTTTCACTCTGAACTCTCAAGTTTCCTAAATCCATAGGTTCTTTACACTTGTCTAAAACTCATGGTTTCTCTTCAATAAGAAGATCAGTACGAACCACGTGTTTAACAAAAATAGTCTTAGTGCCACTAAAAGAAGCAGTATTAATAAGACCTTGTGAAGTGGCCTATTCCAGATTTCACAGTTGCAGGTCTCTGATAGCTCTGAATTTCATCTGTTGCATTAGATGTTAAATTCAATAGAGCTAGCTTTCTTCGCAAGATGTCTTCACTTTTCTTTAGAGTTTCATGTTTCTCAAAGAGGTCATTGAATTCAGTCCTGATTAATTGATCATCCTTAGTTATTTTCTCTAACTTCCCATTCATGGTATCTATTAACTTCTCTTTCTTTGAGAGTTGAACTTTCAGAACATCAAGTTCATCAGTTGCTCCCATTAATTGAGAAGTGACTTCAGCAATGTTAGAGTCTTTTGTTAGTGTTAGTGTCCTTGAGAAAACCCTATTGTGAGGACATAATACTAAGATAATATTCAGTTTTGATTTTAATATTATTGTTTATTTAATATTAAATGTATGGCATTACACTTGTTTGAATATTATGTTTGGTTGTTTGCATTTATTCTTATTTGTGTTCCCATGAGTCATTGATGTCACTGAGGTTGTGAGAACTCAGATGACTTAAGCATGATTCTCAAATAGCCCCGATCAAGGATCATCAAGAATGGGATATTGATGATGCAATTAAGATTGGTGTGCAATTTCCATCATAATCTTAGAGAGTGTAATAAGATCTCACTTGCTACGAGATACTAGGTATCTCATGAAGGATGCACAGATAACTTAGAGTGTATTGGTATACCTATTCGAGAAATCGTTTGATGTAATTCCACAATATGTGTCTACGGGTGTCTCGGTTAGTGGGAGCGATGTGATACTCTTTTAACTTGAGGTCAATACTCACGATATGTGTGGAGTAATGAACTTTGACCATGATCGATGCTTGCACCCTTCCATGGGTAGATATGGCTTGGATTGGGTTCATCACAAAATGCATGTGCGTGGTAGTTGAGCCAAGAATAGAATTCATTCCTCAATGTGGATTTAGAGAGAATACTCATCTTCTCATCATAATTGGATCTAAGTCATCAACCGATGCACGTCAGCTTAGACTTTGTGGCCAAGTGTGATATGCGTGATCAATTAGTGATTAGTGATAATATGATTAAGTTATTTGAATACACAGTTCATCATGTTCAAGACTTAATCGAGTATTCGCGAATGAAGGGAAGATATCACAATAGCCTACATGTTACAAGTAGTTGCAAAATTCCTCGCAACGTACCTCGTATATTGAGAATGTCTGATTTATTGTCTAGGGTTCAATTAAGACCGTTAGTTTGACTAATTGCTCGATATACGAGGGCCTATAGGTCACACAACAAGTAACAGTTGTTTACCGATTATAGTTGGTTGATTAAATATTATATTGGATATTAATATTTAATTAATGGAGAATATAATAATAATAATTATATTTAGAATTAATTATTATTATTATTATTATTTAATGGGAAAATTGATTTTTTTGTCATGTATGTTTGACCTATTTTGATTTTGGTCCTAGTAACTTTGACTGTTTAATTTTCGTCCTATAACTTTCTAAGGTCGTGTTAACTTTTTGGTCAACTTTTTGGTCCTATGACCTGCTATCAAAGGTCGTGTTTCAGGTAAATCTGACGTGGATTTTTTATTTTATTTTAAATTAAAATTAGTTACACGTGGAAAGTCATAAAAGAGAGAAAAAATTCCACGTCATTACTAAAGCCCGCAACACAAAATTAATTTGAAGCCCGGTCAGTCGGGGGGAAATTGGCTCACCACCTGCACGAATTTCTCCCCATTTTGGGACTCCCCGTGCTTCCTTCCGATGGCACACCTACTAATCCTAGTAAAGCTCAACTCCACAACATCTTGCTCAACAAAAGTGTATCAACCACATTCATCGAGCACTCACCGACGATTTCCTGCCAGTCGCAGGACTTTCCACACCGATGATTTCCATACCAAATTTCTGTGATTTGGTGTAATTGTTCGTTGATTTGAGAAACTGAGCCGCGGCGATTGGTTAGGGTGGGAGTGGAATTGGTTGCGCGGCGGTAATCTGGATGGAATTGTGGTGGCCGGTTCTGTCGGTGGCGGCGGAGGAGCTGCCGCTGCTGGACGATTGGTGGCTGCTGATGTTGCTGCTCCGGCTGGAAATCATTCTACCTGAATGGAAATGATCTATGGATTCGGATCTGGAGACGGATCGGCTCGAGTAGTTTTCATAATTTCGCGTGATGCGTCTGCTGACGGGATGACAAGAACAGGGGAACTACCGAAGTAGAGAAGCATCAGAGGGTCGTGTTTTCGGGCCATGGTTTGGAGATTTCGATGAGGCATTGAGCCTAGTTGATGCAGGTTTCCGATTATTAGTAGCTTTCGTGGCGACGGGGGTGAGTTTTTGTTTGCAGAATGTTTGCGGAACCATTTGTTTATAAACAATATCATTCCCTTAAAATATCAAGTGCTTGAAAGTTAATTTTAAGAACAAACACCATGATTTGAGTGCAAGAGCTTTAGCTGTAGGGAAAGCACATTGCTCTTGTCGACAAGCATGTATCTCAGTTGAATACAAATTCTAAGTATTGATCATGCATACATTTTACATATATTGGGGGTGCATTGATGTGTATACTTATCGAATGGTTACTATATAGTGGCAACTGACAAGACAAAATAAGTCAATGACATTGTAAATGCAGTCTCTGAATATAGTGATATAAAACTACTTTACTGCCATATATTAGAGGGGAGATAGCTGCTGGGAATTAAACCACTAATAAATTGATATTAAACCACCCATTATTTTTTGTTTTTTCATTTGGGTTTGAAACTTTTTAAGTTAATTTCTTTTATATGTTACTCTGTAATTGTGCAGATGTCCATTGGCTCAGTACTTCTGTTACTGGCTTTACATACTATGAAGCCCAGAGGCTATTGAGTGGATCTCTTATCTATCAAGAAATGTTAATATTGCCACAGTGCCTAATCCAAGTTTATGATACCAAACAATACAGAATTTTGTTCTTTTTGTCGTGAGAGAGATGTGTATGTTTCTAAGCTGAAACAGAGAAAAAGAATGAAAATAACAAAGAGGATTATGAATTGATGAACAAAAAGTCCAGGTGCTTGCAACTCCTTAAGGTGTTCTATATGACTGCAAAATTTTGTAAAATTAAGCTGCAAAAATCTGTTCAATAATGCTGCAAAAATTTGCTCAATACTACTGCAAAAAATAAGTTTACATATTGCAAAAATCATATCAGACCAGATATACCAAAAATATATACAACTGTCTTCCAATCTACCAAACCAATTGCTCAAAAAAACAGCAAAAGAACACAATTGGTGTAACCAAATTAACATTCAAAAAGAGAACATAATTCCAGGTTTTTTCCAAATCACAAACTCCAAAATCAACAAATAAACTTCATCACAGTTTCTTCTTGCCCTTGCTCCTAGTTTTGTGGACCTTGACTTAGCTCCTCTCCACATCATTAATCACTTGGCTCCTCTCCACATCATTAATCACTTGACTCCCACCCACATCATTAGTCACATGATTCTCCTCATTGATCACTTGACTCTCACCTAAGATGTCATGAAAACACATAAATATAGATATGAATTAACAAGATATAACAAGATTCATTTTGTCGACAAAAATTCAGAAAAAGTCCTCACCAAGATTAATAAAATCATCACTTTGGTACTCCACATTCTCATTTGTAGTGTTCTCATGTGCATTCTCATCATTGTCATAATCCATCACTTGACTATCACCTAAGATTTTCTAAGCAATTAAAACCAATTTTTCAGAAGCAATTAAAATCAGTTTTTCTAGAACATCAACAAGAATTTAGAAAATCCTTACCAAGCTTATCAATTTGATTCTCCTCATTTTTGCAACTTCTCCTATTATGGCCAGTCTGACGACACTTGCCACATTTAATTGTCTCTTGGTTTCTCTTGGCTCTATGAGGATGAATGGTTGTTTTTCTGCCCCTTGGCCTTTTCTTTTGCTTTTGAGATGGTTCAAATGGTTGTCTATGTCTAGCTTTTTTTGGCCTTCCAGCTTGTCTTCCAATTATCAATGGAGGCAACAGAGGCTGAAACCCTGTAGGTGCCCACTCAGATCTCCCATTGATTGGGATAATGCAGTTATTGTACACCTTCTTATATGTGGAGACCCTATATAAAATTCAATTTGTGAAGTCAAAAGTGCTTTTAAACTAAATAGTAAGAACTTAAGCAAGCACATTATTGAAAAAAATTAGAAATACCTGTAACGTTTATCTGTGAAGTCCTCAGGTTTCAAGCGTTGATAAGTCATGGCTCTGATAGCATGTATACATGGAATCCCTGACAACTTCCATCTCCTACATCCACAAGTTTGTTTCTCCAAATCTACATTATATTGAGTACCTTCATTAAATCTGATTTGATAATGCATGTCATCAGCTTTCAAGCAATTACATGATCCAAGATTTTTCACACTCTCTTGGATCACATTCTGAATTTTTGGACATAACAATCCTTTCCACTTCTTTCCTCTTCTTGCAATGTTTCTGTTTTTCTCAAATGTTCCATCAACCATTCCAGCATACTAAGTATTGGCATCTCTCTTCCCTTCAAGATAGCACCATTATAAGACTCACACATATTATTCATGATCATGTCACACTTAGGAGTAAAAGTGAAATAAGCCTTGCTCCAGTATTTGGGTGGTTTATCACTCAACCACTGAAAACCTGAGTCACTTAAATCTCTAATTGCATCCATACTTCTCTGAAACTTATTACATGTTGTGGAATTAGATGCTCTATATATAGCTATACTAAAAGCTTCTCCTCTAAATCCTGCATTCTTCATGTTACCAATCAAATGTCTCACACAATATCTATGATCAGAGTCTGGAAATACAATCTCAAAAGCCTGCACCAGACCTTTTTGCTTATTTGAGATGAAGGTCCACAATTTTTCATCAACAATTTGTAAATCTGCCTTCAATAAAGACAAAAACCATTCCCATGTGTCACCATTCTCTTTACTCACTACAGCATATGCAATAGGGTAAATATTATTGTTAGGATCAACCCCAACTGCTGACAACATTACACCCTTATGACACCCCTTAAGATGACACCCATCTACCCCAGCTAGTGGTCTACAACCTTGGAGAAACCCATCTTTCACTGTCTTAAAACACACATATATCCTATCAAATTTGTGCTCACCAGAAGAATCTTCAGAGCATACAATTACGGTGGATCCATGGTTTGCCCTTTTAAGTTCTTCAGCATAATCCATTAAGAGCTTGTATTGTTCATCCACATTTCCAAACCTGTCCTCTAGAGTTAATTTCTTGCACCTGATGGTGTGTGACATCCACCCCTAATTCATGTCCTAGGTCTTCCATGAAGACTTATACCTTTTTGTCAGGGTCATTTCTAAACCTGTACCCATACTTGCCACACAACCATTTAGACTTAATGCTTTTCACGTGGAAAGACTCTGGGCAAGAGTGTGTAGACATATAAGTTCTTATTTGGAATGTGCACTCACCAGGTATGTTAAGGGCATGTATCTTTCACTCACACCTATCCCCTTGACACTTAGCATGCACCCTCAACTTGTCATTTTTTGTTATTTTGATCACCCTCTTCTCCATTACTGCATTTGAATGCACAGCCTCTATCAACTCCCTCTTGTTGCTAAAAATCATGTCTAGTTCAAATTTTGGGTCAAACAGTGTAATTTGCCTATAAACAGGACATCTATAACCCTCATTATCACTATCACTTTCACTGTCTTTTATAGAATTAAAATCATCACTCTCACCTGCAATATTTTCATCCCTTGAGTAATTTGCATCAAATTCACCCTCATCCCATTGACCCTCATCTTCAACCTCTCCCTCCCTTTGACCCTCATCTTCACCCTCACCTCCACCCTCACCATCATCATCACTCTCGATTTCATCATCATTAATATCTCCCATTGCATCATCACCATCAAAAGAGTAATTATCACTATCATCATCACTTCCTATTTTGAAATCATTATCCATAAAATCATCAGTCTCCACCCCCGAACACCACCAATGTCCTTCTCCCTTGAACCCTCAATAAATACTAAAAACTCCTTACCGTCACTAATATTTTTTTCTGTGTATTTTTTTAGTCATCTTCAGTGTTAGTTGGTTCAAGCACACCCTCCTCATTTTTTGAGTACAAGACAGAACTCACATCAAGGTCCCCAAGATAACAAGCAAACCTCTTTAGTGAATCTATGGTAAACTGATCTGGTTTAACATAATCTAACTTATACATTTTTCCACCAACATAATCTCCCTCAGATATTACTCCTCCAATGCAACAGGTTAATGTAAAAACATTTGCATTTGCATCTGAAAAAAAAAAAGAATAATCAATTTATTTTATACCGTCAATTTTCAAGAAATAAACATTTAATTTTCAAACACAGATTGTGATTGTACAATCAATTCAGATTAATTTGACTGAAAACACAGTAATATGGAAGCTTGATTCTCTGGCCTCATTTAACTTACGCTAATTTTTATATATTTTTGTATATATTTTTTAATACAGTAGACAAAAAACAAGAGGGACCAAAAGTCCATTTATTTATCATACCAAAACATTTTTCCCCGGAAGCTTTCGGCTTGTTTCGAGAGCTATTTACTCTTCTGAAAAAAAAATTATAAATAAAAGCTCTCGTTTAAGTATTAAAAAAAAATCAGAATCGAATGTATACTATAATTTATCACTTTTAAATCTGAAAATTACGGTCCCAATAATGGCATGTTATTATTACACTTTTGCACTATAATTCTCAACACATGCTATGTATCACCAATTGATAGAATAAATGCGGTCATAGTAGACCTAATATGAATCATTGAAATTATAAACTCTCATATAGTCATAGAATAAATGATTGAATGTCCACACCAAAAGTGAACGATTCGAATTTGAATCCTAAAAAAAAAAAAAAACAAGCGAAGAATCTTACCGTATTGAGGGGGTAGGTCTTCAATGTTCTTGGGATCCCTGAATTTCATCTTCAATATGCGATTTTGGGAGCGATTTGAGAGCGCCAGTTTTCTGAGATTTTTGGATCCACAATTTTCCAGCGCTTAATTAGGGTTATTAAGCGGGCTTCAAATTAATTTTGTGTTGCGGGCTTTAGTAATGACGTGGAATTTTTTCTCTCTTTTATGACTTTCCACGTGTAACTAATGTTGGGAAATGAATTTAATAAAGAGGATTTTGATTAGATCCCAAAACCCCTGAGTATGACATGTTCAGGATAATCTTGATAGATGAGTCAGGATTCAGTTTTAGAGTGTTCAGGATGTTATCTCAGACCGTGTATAGTTCGCAGAGATATAGATCAAAGCTAGAATCAAGACTCAAGAGTTTTCAAGAAACCGAAGTTTCAAAGATGAAACCTCAAGTTTCAAGACTCAAGATGAAATCGAGAATCAAGACTCAAAAGATGAGACTAAGAATCTGAAGACTCAATATGAGACTGGGAATCTGAAGACTTAGTATGAAGACTCAGTATGTCTCTGAAGACACTGACACTCAGAGAATCCTGAAGGCACAAAAGAATTATCGAATACTCAAGATAAACCTCAATGTTCCGGTTAAGAAACTGAGGAATATAGCCGTTGGAATCCGTTTGACGCGTGGACCAATGAGAGGAAGACAACCAACTGAAAAAAGCTGCGCAGAACATACAAGAATAGTATGGATTTGAATGTGATTCTCTCCAACGGTAACATTCAAATCCACACTATAAATACAAGATCTTCCATCAAATTAAGTGTGGATGCGTGGAGAATATAGCACACGATGCTACAGAGCTAAGAGGACATATACTCAAAGCATTCCCACCCTAGAACACAAGTCTGTAGATATACAAATATATTCAAAGAGTGTTCTAGAACCCAACCTAAGCAACCCACGATGTATCATAAGCTTAGAGAGATTTTCCCAACCTTAGCATTGAGGCTAAACAAATGTAAGGGAAAATCTCACCATAGTTGGAGACAACACCAAACCCAAACCCCATTCTCGTAAGAGATAACTAGTGGTGAAGTGAGGTAGTTGTTAGGCAATCCCGAGTGAGGGTGATAAGTCCCGTTGGAGTGTGAACTCGTTAAACATCTAGAGGCGAGCCCGAGAGGGTGATAAGTCCATTTTGAGTTAGTAAACTACAGAGGTAGTCATAAAGCTCAAAGTAGAAAGGTTAGTAAACTACAGAGGTAGTCAGAAAACCTTAGGAAGTGTTTGAAGGAATATCCCCTAGAACAGGGGAGAGTGGATGTAGGAGCTTAAGTCTCCAACCACTATACATTGTTGTGTTGTTTATCGCTTTACGTTCTTATATTGTCGTATGCATTCGATCATAAGCAAAAACACAACACATGAGCTTAAAAAGAAAAATCTGGAATCACCATTCCTTCACTCCCCATTTTTTTATATGCATCGCCGACATGTTTTGCTTCAAGACGCAGCATAAAATGGGTTTCCCACCGGGACCAACAAGTGGTATCAGAGCAGGAGTTCAAAAGGTTCACTAATTTCAGAGTGACCACCTGAGCAGATCTATTTTTAAAACTTGTCTCTGATTTGATACCAACAAGTGGTATCAGAGCAGGTGCTCAAAAGATTACTTTTTCAATGTGATCGCCTGAGCAGATCTATTTTAAAACCTATCTCTGATCTGATACCAACAAGTGGTATCAGAGCAGGTGCTCAAAAGATTACTTTTTCAATGTGATCGCCTGAGCAGATCTATTTTTAAACCTATCTCTGATCCGATACCAACAAGTGGTATCGAGAGGAGTTCAAAAGGTTCACTAATTTCAAAGTGACCACCGAATCGATCTATTTTAGAGAAAACCCCGTTTCTTTAAAAATGCATATATTCTGATGTTTTGGCGTCTTTATCAATTGAGAAATTGTTGGGATATTTTAGTTCTATGCCAAAACATTATCAACTTGTGTTATTTAAGCTAATTTACAGATAACAAGTTGAGGGGGAACGAAAGAACAAATTGAGGGGGAACTCACGGAATCAAAAGTAGATGATCGAGATCAGACGAGGCTGCAGACGAGACTGATCGAGATCAGATGAATTAGATGAGTTCCAGAGTCAACTGATGAGCTGTGCAAAATCAGAAGTAAAGAAAAGCTAAAGCCAGCAAATCAGAAGAGAAGGTTGCAAATCAGAAGATGAGCAAAAGAGACTGATCAAGATCAGACGTGATCGAGATCAGATATGATAAACCTGATATGCTAACCTGATATGATGTACTTACCAGATGCTATCCTGATATATTGATCTGAAGATGTGTTCATCTAATCAGTCGAACTGATCAGATCAGGCAAAGAAGAAATCAGATAGCCTGAGTAAAAGTGATCTGAGGCTCAGTAAGTAAAGTGAAACTGAGACTCAGCATAGGTCAAGAGACCAGAGGGTCAGGATGTCTGAAGTCAGAAGAAACTGAACTCTCGGTCGGCGTGAGTGTCAAGATGCCCGATCGATAAGGTCCGAGAAGAAGAGGAATGAGGAGCCGAAATAAGATCAAAGAAGACCAAGACTTGTAATTTCTTTTTATGTTTTTGTCTTTACTTTTGATAAGTTCATTGTAATCTGTAACTGATAACATACAATCAATGAAACTTTATCTTTATGCTCAAAGATAATACCTCATTATCTTTTTACATGTCTTTACTTTTGATATGCCTGAATGTTGTTGGTGATGAAATTGTTGGGAGATTCATTGCTGATGAAATTGTTTGGAAATTGTTGTTAAGAGATATACCATTCTTGTAATAGGAAAAAACTCGAAAACCTGAGTATAGGTTAAGTATTTTGTAACAAGATGGTTTTGGCATCATCAAAACGGGGGAAATTGTTGGGAAATGAATTTAACAAAGAGGATTTTGATTAGATCCCAAAACCCCTAAGTATGACATATTCAGGATAATCTTGATAGATGAGTCAGGATTCAGTTTTAGAGTGTTCAGGATGTTATCTGCACCGTGTATAGTCGGCAGATATAGATCAGGCTAAAATCAAGACTCAAGAGTTCTGAAGAAACCGAAGTTTCAAAGATGAAACTCAAGTTTTCAAGAATCCAGATGAAATCGAGAATCAAGACTCAAGATGAAATCGAGAATCAAGACTCAAGATGAGATCGAGAATCAAGACTCAAGATGAGACCGAGAATCAAGACTTCAGATGAAGACTCAGTATGTCTCTGAAGACACTGACACTCAGAGAATCCTGAAGGCACAGTAATTACTGAATACTCAGTATAAACCTGAATGTTCCGAAGCGAAGAAACTGAGGAATATAGCCGTTGGAATCCAGCTGACGTGGACCAATGAGAGGAAGACAACCAGCCTGAAAAAGCTGCAGAACATACAAGAATAGTATGGATTTGAATGTGATTCTCTCCAACGGTAACATTCAAATCCACACTATAAATACAAGATCTTCCATCAAATTAAGTGTGGATGCGTGGAGAATATAGCACACGATGCTACAGAGCTAAGAGGACATATACTCAAAGCATTCCCACCCTAGAACACAAGTCTGTAGATATACAAATATATTCAAAGAGTGTTCTAGAACCCAACCTAAGCAACCCACGATGTATCATAAGCTTAGAGAGATTTTCCCAACCTTAGCATTGAGGCTAAACAAATGTAAGGGAAAATCTCACCATAGTTGGAGACAACACCAAACCCAAACCCCATTCTCGTAAGAGATAACTAGTGGTGAAGTGAGGTAGTTGTTAGGCAATCCCGAGTGAGGGTGATAAGTCCCGTTGGAGTGTGAACTCGTTAAACATCTAGAGGCGAGCCCGAGAGGGTGATAAGTCCAGTTTGAGTTAGTAAACTACAGAGGTAGTCAGAAAGCTCAAAGTAGAAAGGTTAGTAAACTACAGAGGTAGTCAGAAAACCTTAGGAAGTGTTTGAAGGAATTTCCCTAGGAACAGGGAGAGTGGATGTAGGAGCTTAAGTCTCCGAACCACTATACATTGTTGTGTTGTTTACTGCTTTACGTTCTTATATTGTCGTATGCATTCGATCATAAGCAAAACACAACACATGAGCTTAAAAGAGAAAAATCTGGAATCACCATTCCTTCACTCCTGTTTTTATATGCATCGCTCGACATGTTTGCTTCCGCACGCGCAAAATGGGTTTCCCACCGGGACCAACAAGTGGTATCAGAGCAGGAGTTCAAAAGGTTCACTAATTTCAGAGTGACCACCTGAACAGATCTATTTTAAAACTTGTCTCTGATTTGATACCAACAAGTGGTATCAGAGCAGGTGCTCAAAAGATTACTTTTTCAATGTGATCGCCTGAGCAGATCTATTTTAAAACCTATCTCTGATCTGATACCAACAAGTGGTATCAGAGCAGGTGCTCAAAAGATTACTTTTTCAATGTGATCGCCTGAGCAGATCTATTTTTAAACCTATCTCTGATCTGATACCAACAAGTGGTATCAGAGCAGGAGTTCAAAAGGTTCACTAATTTCAAAGTGACCACCTGAACTGATCTATTTTAGAGAAAACCCCGTTTCTTTAAAAATGCATATATTCTGATGTTTTGGCGTCTTTATCAATTGAGAAATTGTTGGGATATTTTAGTTCTATGCCAAAACATTATCAACTTGTGTTATTTAAGCTAATTTACAGATAACAAGTTGAGGGGGAACGAAAGAACAAATTGAGGGGGAACTCACGGAATCAAAAGTAGATGATCGAGATCAGACGAGGCTGCAGACGAGACTGATCGAGATCAGATGAATTAGATGAGTTCCAGAGTCAACTGATGAGCTGTGCAAAATCAGAAGTAAAGAAAAGCTAAAGCCAGCAAATCAGAAGAGAAGGTTGCAAATCAGAAGATGAGCAAAAGAGACTGATCAAGATCAGACGTGATCGAGATCAGATATGATAAACCTGATATGCTAACCTGATATGATGTACTTACCAGATGCTATCCTGATATATTGATCTGAAGATGTGTTCATCTAATCAGCCGAACTGATCCGATCAGCAAAGAAGAAATCAGATAGCCTGAGTAAAAGTGATCTGAGGCTCAGTAAGTAAAGTGAAACTGAGACTCAGCATAGGTCAAGAGACCAGAGGGTCGATGTCCGTCGTCGAAGAAACCGAACTCGGCCGTGGAGTGTCAAGATGATGCCGACGACATAAGGTCCGAGAAGAAGAGGAATGAGGAGTCGAAATAAGATCAAAGAAGACTGAAGACTTGTAATTTCTTTATGTTTTTGTCTTTACTTTTGATAAGTTCATTGTAATCTGTAACTGATAACATACAATCAATGAAACTTTATCTTTATGCTCAAAGATAATACCTCATTATCTTTTTACATGTCTTTACTTTTGATATGCCTGAATGTTGTTGGTGATGAAATTGTTGGGAGATTCATTGCTGATGAAATTGTTTGGAAATTGTTGTTAAGAGATATACCATTCTTGTAATAGGAAAAACTGAAACCTGAGTATAGGTTAAGTATTTTGTAACAAGATGGTTTTTTGCATCATCAAAACGGGGGAAATTGTTGGGAAATGAATTTAACAAAGAGGATTTTGATTAGATCCCAAAACCCCTAAGTATGACATATTCAGGATAATCTTGATAGATGAGTCAGGATTCAGTTTTAGAGTGTTCAGGATGTTATCTGCACCGTGTATAGTCGGCAGATATAGATCAAAGCTAAAAATCAAGACTCAAGAGCAGAAGAAAACAAGTTTCAAGATGAAACTCAAGTTTCAAGAATCCAGATGAAATCGAGAATCAAGACTCAAGATGAAATCGAGAATCAAGACTCAAGATGAGATCGAGAATCAAGACTCAAAGATGAGACCGAGAATCAAGACTTCGGTATGAAGACTCAGTATGTCTCTGAAGACACTGACACTCAGAGAATCCTGAAGGCACAGTAATTACTGAATACTCAGTATAAACCTGAATGTTCCGAAGCGAAGAAACTGAGGAATATAGCCGTTGGAATCCAGCTGACGTGGACCAATGAGAGGAAGACAACCAGCCTGAAAAAGCTGCAGAACATACAAGAATAGTATGGATTTGAATGTGATTCTCTCCAACGGTAACATTCAAATCCACACTATAAATACAAGATCTTCCATCAAATTAAGTGTGGATGCGTGGAGAATATAGCACACGATGCTACAGAGCTAAGAGGACATATACTCAAAGCATTCCCACCCTAGAACACAAGTCTGTAGATATACAAATATATTCAAAGAGTGTTCTAGAACCCAACCTAAGCAACCCACGATGTATCATAAGCTTAGAGAGATTTTCCCAACCTTAGCATTGAGGCTAAACAAATGTAAGGGAAAATCTCACCATAGTTGGAGACAACACCAAACCCAAACCCCATTCTCGTAAGAGATAACTAGTGGTGAAGTGAGGTAGTTGTTAGGCAATCCCGAGAGAGGGTGATAAGTCCCGTTGGAGTGTGAACTCGTTAAACATCTAGAGGCGAGCCCGAGAGGGTGATAAGTCCAGGTTTGAGTTAGTAAACTACAGAGGTAGTCAGAAAGCTCAAAGTAGAAAGGTTAGTAAACTACAGAGGTAGTCAGAAAACCTTAGGAAGTGTTTGAAGGAATATCCCTAGGAACAGGGAGAGTGGATGTAGGAGCTTAAGTCTCCGAACCACTATACATTGTTGTGTTGTTTTACTGCTTTACGTTCTTATATTGTCGTATGCATTCGATCATAAGCAAAAAAACACAACACATGAGCTTAAAAGAGAAAAAACTGAATCACCATTCCTTCACTCCTCGCTTTTTTATATGCATCGCCGACATGTTTGCTTCCGCAGACGCAAGAAAATGGGTTTTCCCAACGACCAACAAGTGGTATCGAGCAGGAGTTCAAAAGGTTCACTAATTTTGAGTGACCACCGAGCAGCATCTATTTTAAAACTTGTCTCGATTTGATACCAACAAGTGGTATCAGAAAGGTGTGCTCAAAAGATTACTTTTTCAATGTGATCTTTGAAAGCAGCATCTATTTTAAAACCTATCTCTGATCTGATACCAACAAGTGGTATCAGAGCAGGTGCTCAAAAGATTACTTTTTCAATGTGATCGCCTGAGCAGATCTATTTTTAAACCTATCTCTGATCTGATACCAACAAGTGGTATCAGAGCAGGAGTTCAAAAGGTTCACTAATTTCAAAGTGACCACCTGAACTGATCTATTTTAGAGAAAACCCCGTTTCTTTAAAAATGCATATATTCTGATGTTTTGGCGTCTTTATCAATTGAGAAATTGTTGGGATATTTTAGTTCTATGCCAAAACATTATCAACTTGTGTTATTTAAGCTAATTTACAGATAACAAGTTGAGGGGGAACGAAAGAACAAATTGAGGGGAACTCACGGAATCAAAAGTAGATGATCGAGATCAGACGAGGTCGAGATTTAGACCGATCGAGATCGATGAATTAGATGAGTTCAGAGTCAAATCGATGAGTTTGGCAAAAATCGTAAGTAAAAAGAAAAGCTAAAGCCAGCAAATCAGAAGAGAAGGTTGCAAATCAGAAGATGAGCAAAAGAGACTGATCAAGATCAGACGTGATCGAGATCAGATATGATAAACCTGATATGCTAACCTGATATGATGTACTTACCAGATGCTATCCTGATATATTGATCTGAAGATGTGTTCATCTAATCAGTCGAACTGATCAGATCAGGCAAAGAAGAAATCAGATAGCCTGAGTAAAAGTGATCTGAGGCTCAGTAAGTAAAGTGAAACTGAGACTCAGCATAGGTCAAGAGACCAGAGGGTCAGGATGTCTGAAGTCAGAAGAAACTGAACTCAGTCAGCGTGAGTGTCAGTATGCCTGATCAGACAAGGTCCGTAGAAGAAGAGGAATGAGGAGCCGAGCTGAAGATCAAAGAAGACTGAAGACTTGTAATTTCTTTATGTTTTTGTCTTTACTTTTGATAAGTTCATTGTAATCTGTAACTGATAACATACAATCAATGAAACTTTATCTTTATGCTCAAAGATAATACCTCATTATCTTTTTACATGTCTTTACTTTTGATATGCCTGAATGTTGTTGGTGATGAAATTGTTGGGAGATTCATTGCTGATGAAATTGTTTGGAAATTGTTGTTAAGAGATATACCATTCTTGTAATAGGAAAAACTGAAACCTGAGTATAGGTTAAGTATTTTGTAACAAGATGGTTTTGGCATCATCAAAACGGGGGAAATTGTTGGGAAATGAATTTAACAAAGAGGATTTTGATTAGATCCCAAAACCCCTAAGTATGACATATTCAGGATAATCTTGATAGATGAGTCAGGATTCAGTTTTAGAGTGTTCAGGATGTTATCTGCACCGTGTATAGTCGGCAGATATAGATCAGGCTAAAATCTGAAGACTCAGTAAGTTTCTGAAGAAACTGAAGTTTCAGTATGAAACTCAAGTTTCTGAAGAATCGGTATGAAACTGAGAATCTGAAGACTCAGTATGAAACTGAGAATCTGAAGACTCAGTATGAGACTGAGAATCTGAAGACTCAGTATGAGACTGAGAATCTGAAGACTCGGTATGAAGACTCAGTATGTCTCTGAAGACACTGACACTCAGAGAATCCTGAAGGCACAGTAATTACTGAATACTCAGTATAAACCTGAATGTTCCGAAGCGAAGAAACTGAGGAATATAGCCGTTGGAATCCAGCTGACGTGGACCAATGAGAGGAAGACAACCAGCCTGAAAAAGCTGCAGAACATACAAGAATAGTATGGATTTGAATGTGATTCTCTCCAACGGTAACATTCAAATCCACACTATAAATACAAGATCTTCCATCAAATTAAGTGTGGATGCGTGGAGAATATAGCACACGATGCTACAGAGCTAAGAGGACATATACTCAAAGCATTCCCACCCTAGAACACAAGTCTGTAGATATACAAATATATTCAAAGAGTGTTCTAGAACCCAACTTAAGCAACCCACGATGTATCATAAGCTTAGAGAGATTTTTCCAACCTTAGCATTGAGGCTAAACAAATGTAAGGGAAAATCTCACCATAGTTGGAGACAACACCAAACCCAAACCCCATTCTCGTAAGAGATAACTAGTGGTGAAGTGAGGTAGTTAGGCAATCTCGAGTGAGGGTGATAAGTCTCGTTGGAGTGTGAACTCGTTAAACATCTATAGGCGAGCCCGAGAGGGTGATAAGTCCAGGGGCGAGCCCGAGAGGGTGATAAGTCCAGTTTGAGTTAGTAAACTACAGAGGTAGTCAGAAAGCTCAAAGTAGAAAGGTTAGTAAACTACAGAGGTAGTCAGAAAACCTTAGGAAGTGTTTGAAGGAATTTCCTAAGAAGGGGAGAGTGCATGTAGGAGCTTGAGTCTCCGAACCACTATACATTGTTGTGTTGTTTACTGCTTTACGTTCTTATATTGTCGTATGCATTCGATCATAAGCAAAACACAACACATGAGCTTAAAAGAGAAAAATCTGGAATCACCATTCCTTCGACATGTTTGCTTCCGCACGCGCAAAATGGGTTTTCCCACCGGGACCAACAACTAATTTTAATTAAAAATAATATAAAAAATCCACGTCAGATTTACCTGAAACACGACCTTTGATAGAAAGTCATAGGACCAAAAAGTTGAATCTTAGAAAGTTATAGGACGAAAATCAAACAGTCAAAGTTACTAGGACCAAAATCAAAATAGGTCAAACATACAGAACAAAAAAATCAATTTTCCCATTATTTAATTAAATTGGATTTAATTAAATATTCCCAATAATAATATATGGAATATTATTGTAAGATTTGATAAATATGGAAATCAAATTAGTAGGATTTTATATATAGGGAAATCAAATCTATGGGACTTGATTTGCAAGATTAGGGATTTTATTTCCTAATAAAGATAGCTTAAGATTTAAGCTGGGCGTCCCCTATATATATGAGTCATTGAGAATTCATTATTGACATAAGAAATTTATTTCTCCATAAAATCTCTAGTTAGAATTTTCCTAGCAAATTCATCTCGGGATTCAACACTGGCGAATCGGTGCGAGTTGGTGAACGACTATTACGTGGATACCATAGTAGAGGAATCCGTGTACGAATCACTGTAAGGATTCTGTTTATGTTTACTCGTAATTTAATTATGCAATTATACGTTCGTTGATGGTGAACTGTTTAATTCCGCTGCGCATGTATTACGTGTTTACGTGCCTCTAAAATTCAACAGTGGTATTAGAGCTTCAGGCTCTTGATTGATTGTGTAATTGAATTGATTTTATAAATTAATTTTTTTTATAAAGCTCTGTGGTGCGGCTGATCGGTTTGACCAATACCGCACCAATTGGTATATGTTTGGGTTGATATGCATATTTGATTAGAAAATCCTAATGCCCCCTTTTGGGTTTTGCTTGGTTTGTCTTCCTCACCCGGTTAGGGTTTTCTGTGAAAACCCGCCAATCCCCATTTTCATCGTCCTCCACTGTTTCGCGTCCAAAGCTTGGCACTGCTGCATCACTTGAGTCGGCAGTGCTACGCCACGACTCGCGTCGCTCGCGGGATGCCGCGATGGAGCGCAACCCAGCAGGTTAGACCCGCGGCGGCGTGACTTGAATCGATGCGGTTCCGTATGGCACTGGTCGTGTTTCGTAGTTCTAGGCGGTGACGTCATCATCTTGTTGCCGATTCGTTGACTTAGCCCTGGTTCGGTGCGATTCGCGGTGGAGCACCAGTGCGTCACCTCGTCTCTGCGTCTGCCATTCGGTACCCCCGCGATGCGCCACCGCACTACTCTCGATCTGTTTCCCTCATCTCTGATTTGACCTTGGATGGGGTTATGGGTCCTGATTATGTTGGTGGCAGCATCTAATCGCCCGCGCGTGCCTAGCGGCAGCGACGAATCGAGTGCACACGCCCGCTCGATGCTCGTCTATAATTTATTTACATTTGTACAGATTGATTTTTGGGGTTTGATTATATGGTTTATCTGATTTGGTTGGAATGTTTCGATTAACTTGGGTAATCTGAACTTTGTCATTGACCGTTTATGATTAAATTACATTAAATCTGAGAAACTGTTGATGAATGTTGGTTTCGGTTGTCCTGATTGAGAGGTGGTTTATGGGCTGTTATGAGGGAGGGGCTATTTTGCAAATTAGATTTCAAGCAGGCCCCTCCGTGCAAATTTTAGAAGTTGCACTTGAGCCCTTGGTAAAATCAAAATTAAAATATTTTTAAAAATTAATAAGTTTAATTTTTTTAAAAATAAAATTATAAGTTGAACTTTTGATTATAATTAATCGGATTAATTATTAACATTTTAATAATTGTTTAAACTTTAAAATAGATTTTAAAATTCAATGAATCTTGAAAATTATTAAATTCCCACTTGGTTAACTTATTTTATTTAATTCGTTAACACATTTATAGTCCGCATTATAATTGTTTGGGTAGGTGGCGCCCTGTAGGTCCCGAACGAGTTTCAGTTAGGCAGAAGTCTAGAGGGGAGGGGTGAATAGACTTCCGAAACTTTTTCGTGTGATCAATGTGGTTTGCAAGTTTACTGATCAAAATGCAGGTGATGAGTACAGACTGATATTCAACCTACTGATCACTGGTAAGCTGATCAGTTTGATGTCTATCAGTTTAACTGATTGTGCGGAAGCTAAGTTTTACCCATGTGAAAAACCAGTTTTAAGGAGATCAGATTCTATGGTTTTCTGGATCAGATTAGATGACCAATTGTCAAATTGATCAGATCAGCTGCTTGATGCAGAACTGATCTCTTCTTAGAATATGCATGTTAACTTATATCAATACAGTAGTTTGCGGATAGTGTAAAGCAGGTAAGCACACAAGATTTATAGTGGTTCGGACAATTGGTCCTACGTCCACTCTTCCCTATCAGTAGGGGCACTTACTAACAAACTAGACTAAGTTTAATCTGTTAGTCCAAACACAGTACAACAAATATTTATTTAGCTCTCACTCAACTGATCCCAGAAATCAAGACTAGAAACCTTAGCTTGAGATCTTGCTTACAAACTTAATCTAACACTCGGTTTGGGGTAAGATTTGTATGGTTTCCAACTGGAATTCTATCCTAGTATTTGAATAGCCTAAAGCTAAAGGATAAGAATTCTTGCTAATAAACTCTGGGATGAACACTTATAATATTTGCTTACTCTGAAGATTGATCCATATTTATAGGCACGAAATCGAACTACCGTTGGAGAGTAATTTGAGTTTCAGTCTATTTAAGGTAGGATTGCAGGATTTACTTAATATGTTCAGAGACGACATGGCCAAATGAGTACTAACTTGTCCTTTCTAGCCGTTGAACTCTGAGGCTTCACATCCTGTCTTTATCAGTTCCGTACATATGGTCGATCTCTCATTGGTTGACAAGTACACTTATTCGGCGCTCGTCAGTCTTCATTCTTGCTTATTCTGATTGTCTAATCGATTTGTATGTCTTAGTTTGGCACTTGGTAATAGGAACTGAATTAATCAGTCCGAATTGATCAGTCAACCTTGTTGAGTCTTCTTATGTAAGTTGTTATCTTAGCTCAACTTATCGACACTTCTAATGTTCCCTCATAGCTGGTCATCAGGTCTTGATTCTTCGAAATCCATTAAGTCTTTGTCTTCAAGTTAGTTCTATTTTTTGAAATAAACTGATCAATCAGTTTCTCTTTTCTTCTAATTTTCGATCTTCTGATCTTCTAACACGAACCTGGTCTTAAGACTAACCTGATACATATTGTGTACCCCCTCAATATGTAACCTATACTATTACATCAGTTGTTCTATACAACAATTATCAACTGGTCATCCTATCATGATTTCTAGATCATCAGTCAGCTAACAGGTCTGGCTGGTCCTATTATAACCGTTTTGGAACTTTCATCAAAACTATAAATTTTCCCAACATTTTCCCACTTTTTGATGAAACCAAAACATTTGAGAAACCAATACATTTGATATGAAATAAAACAAATAAAGAACACAGATAATCAGAAGACAATGAGAAGTTATCTTAGGATCAGTAAAAGAGTACTTTTCATTTATCAGATAAGGCAATACATATTACACATGAAAAGATTTGTCAAAAAAAGGTACTGATCCTAATCTTGAAGTCTTCTGAATTATCATATTTTGGGAGTATAACCCTCTGGCATCTCTCACAGGTCTTGTGGAACATTGAAAATCCGATACAACTTCCATTTAACATAATTGATCTGCTGCGGATCAGATATGCGAGCTTTATCTAGAAGATCAAAATAGAATCTTTGAAAAGCCAATCTGTCGAACGAGCCATCCTCTTCTTTGTGTAGTCCATCACATCATAGTCCTGATGGGTGATCCTTACGGTGATCTGTCTGGCCTCGTTCTCCAGATACTTCAGAAAGTCTGGATGTTTGTTCTCCAACCAGTTCAGAAATTCTTTATCTGGTGACTCTTCTGTTGGCACCAGGTCAAGAACAAAAGTATCCAACAACCATTCAGCTCTGATCTTGATCCATTCTTCTATTCTGGTAGCATGTTCAGCAGTCTTGGGAATGATGTCTTCTATCTTTGCAGGTATCAGAGGTTCCACAAATGGCTTTCCAGCTTGACCTTTCTTGACTTTTGTAGCATATTTCATTTTCAGTCTTCCTCGTTTATACGGGCCTCTTCAGCAATCTGTTCCTCAGACAATCTTATTGCAAGCTCTTTATCAGCTTGAATCTGACTTGTCGTGCTTCTTGTCATTCTCCTGGTCCGAGTCTGAGCAGTAAGAGGAAGAGGTGCAGTTCTGGAAGGTCCAGCTCCTCCGGCAGTTAAACTTAACCTGGACCTCTCCATTTTAGCAGTTACCTCATCAGCAAATAGATCCAAATTATCAAGTCTTTGCCCATATGATTCAACAGTTTGAATCAAATCTTCTGTTGTGATAATGCCAGCTGGTTTCTCAACCTGTTTCTTCCCCTTTTTGGTTTTATAAAAAAGAGAGTTGAGGTGGGAAGTCAGGGAGCCAAAGCTGACTGCAATGGCCTGGTTGAGGTTGGTCAAGCTAATGCCTGTAGTCTGAACTATTTCCTGTTGAATTTTGCTAACGAGTTCAGTTTTGGTGGTTTCAATGGCAGATGAGAAGGTGAGAATCAGCTTGTCAAACTTCTCTTCTGTTCTATCCAGCTTATCAGTAGCCACAAGGAGAGAAACTTGCAGATTATTCACTTAGGCGAGCTTCTCTTCAACAACTTTCTTGAACCCATCAGTTAGTTCTTCTACCGACTTCTTGAACTGATCCCTCAATGAGTCGATCTAAGAAATAACATATTCCCTTTGCTCCTTCAGATCTCGGATACAAAACTGTCGTTGCTCATTGATGGTGTTGCTGATCGAGTTTGCCATTACTCCTTCTACCTCATCTTTCAGGAGCTCTTGAAAGCATGATCTGATCTCTCGTAACTGATAAGGAGTAACATAGGTAGCATGTATGGTTTGTATGACCTGACTTGTTGGAGGAGTAAGTTCTTGAGTTGCCTCATGTCCAACAGTTGCCTTAGTTTGGACTGTGTCCTGTCCCTGCTAAGTTTTTTGTGCCTCTAGTGGTTGGTTTTGAACTGCATCACCTTGACCACCACCATCGACAATTCCTGTCTCATTCATCTCAGTATCTTTCATAGAAGTTCGTACATCAGCTCTTTCAAGGTTGATCACCAGTGGTTTACCCAACTTTCTGTAACCAAGTCCTTTACTGCTTCATTAGATATAAGATCGACTGGTGATCTAACGCCTGTGGACTTCTTCATGTCAAAGTTGAAATCTGCAAACTCGTCTGCTCCTCCCATCTGTTCGATAAGAACCATGAAATCCGAGAAGTTCTTTAATACCAGATCTCTCCAGGTGAGGATCTCCAACACATCTTCCCTAGATTGTGGATGAGCTTCCAATTTCGGATATAGTTCATCCATCTCTCGTTCAATGCGCATTCTGACCATTTTCCCTGAGATTGTCTTTACTGATCTTGATTCAGGAATTTGTTCTTGTTGAGCTGCTGGTTCAGATCGTGCTCCAGATTGGGCTGGCTGTCGGTGTGGTGAAAAAGTGTGTTGAGAAACTTCAGCAGTAGGTTGATAAGCTGTGGATTTTTCTTTTAACAATATAGGGGAAGACCAACTTAAATCTTAAGTTATCTTTATTAGGAATATATTTCCTAATCTTGCAAAACAAATCCCATACATATGTTTTTCCCTATATATATTTTCCTACAATAATATTCCATATATTATTTGGGATTCCTATTTAATTAAATCCAATTTAATTAAACAATAATAATAATTAATTCACAATTAATATATTATTAATTCTCCATAAATTAAATATTAAATCCAATTTAATATTTAATCAATCAACATTAATCTGATTGGGGAATTACTTGTTGTGTAACCTAAGACCCTCATATGTCGAGCGATTAGTCAAACTAACGGTCTTAATTGAACCCTAGATAATAAATCAGACATTCTCAATATATGAGGTACGTTGCGAGAAACATGCAACTACCTGTAACTGAAACATGGCTATTACGATAATTTCCTTTCATTCGCGAATACTCGATTAAGTCTTGAACATGATGAAGTGTCTATTCAAATAACTTAATCATATTATCTCTAATCACTAATTGATCATGTATGTCACACTTGACCACAAAGTCCAAGCTGACGTGCATCAGCAGATGACTTAGATCCAATTATGATGAGAAGATGAGTATTCAAGTCAAAGGAGTATTGTATCTCTCCCACTAACTGAGATACCCGTAGACACATATTGTGGAACTACATCAAACAGTTTCTCGGATGGGTATACCAATACCCTCTAAGGTATCTGTGCATCCATCATGAGATACCTAATATCTCGTAGTAAGTGAGATCTTACTACACTCTCTAAGAGTATGATGCAGATCGCACACCAATCTCAATTGCATCATCAATATCCTATTCTTGATGATCCTTGATCGGGGCTTTTTGAGAATCATGCTTTAGTCATCTGTGTTCTCATAATCTCAATGACAATAATGATTCATGGGAACACAAATAAGAATAAATGCATACAACCAAATATAATATTCAAACAAGTGTAATGTTATACATTTTATATTAAGCAAACAGTAATATTAAAACCAATACTGAATATTATCTTAGCATTATGTCCTTGAGCTCAATGCCCAATCGATCAAGTTTCTCGATTAGCCCTATCATCTTTAGTACATGAGGGGAGACCTTACCTCCTTCAGCTAGCCGACATCTGAACAGATCTCTCACGACTTCATAAATCTCGGAACAGGATTCAGAATCAAAGAGATCCTTCAGATGCTTGAGCATCTCGAAGGGGAGCATCTTCTCATGTTACCTTTGCAACTCGGGAGTCATGCCGAGCAACATAACACACTAAGCCTGTGAAGCATCCTCTTGATGCTTCTTCTGAGCAGCAGCGTCAAACACTTCAGCCTCCTCAGTACCAGCCTCAGGGGCAACAAGGATTGGCGTGTACAACATGTACTCAATATTTTCTTGCCTAAGCACCAAATGAACATTTTGGTGTCAATCCAGAAAATTTGGCTCAACCAATTTGTTTGTTTCCAAAACACTTCTCAACGACAAGTTATTCATTTCAACAATCCTAGAGAAATAAAATAAACGGGAATTAAAACATATAATTCCTATGATCAGTATTCAGCAATCAAAATAAACATGGCCTTTAAATTTATTTTTGTCTCCATTATTTTCACATACTTAACGACCTCATCGAAAAATTACGAATTTATATCAAATATAAATTGTAATGGACTAGGATCCACATTACTATTATTATAATATCTGCGAGGGCTGATTATTATAATAACATAACTGGTAGGTCTCCAAACCAATTGCAAAATGCAATTCCTAGTATATCGAACCTAGTTCGATTGATGTACCTTAACTTTTGTTCCCCGCGAGGGCTGGTGAAACAAAATCAAGTTGGTTTATAACCATCAAACGACGATATTAAATGTCCCTATAAAAGTCCCGTTAGATGTAGATCTGAGCAAAAGACGAGGGTCTTAAATACTCATTGGAACGAAATCTCTGGTTTACTTTTAACTCTGATGGAAGACATCTTTTAAATTTAATGAAAAACCATATTTTAGTGAGGAACGTTTTTAAATGTGGGGTATTAATTGCTTAATCGAGATCCAACATGTTATCTACGTCACATTTGGGCAATTATTGGGTGCCGCCTACCCAAACATGACATACACGGACTAACAAGTATTGGGCATCGTTTACCCAAAATATTTAATACGGTCCGACATGTACTTGGGCACCACCTATCCAAACAGTTATAAAGTGGTCTATAAAAGCATTAACAATTTAATTAAATAAATAATTAATCAAGTGGGATTTAATAATCCTTTTAAAACGAATTTTAAAATCTAATTTTAAATTCAATTTTAATATTATTAAACTTTAACAATTAATCCAATTAATTATTTGGTCTAACCATAATTTAATTTTAAAATTAAACTTTATTAATTTTTAAATCAAATTTTAACTGTTTTATTGTCAAGGGTTCAGGTGCAATTTCCAAAATTGCACGAGAGAGCCTGTCTCAAATCAAATTTGTAAAATAGTCCTCCCACATCATCACCCATCCAAATCAGATACAATCTAAAAAATTGAACAATCCAATTTCTAAACCCAAAATCTAGATTTTTAGTATCATATTCATCAATAATCGAAGAAAATCAAGCAAGGAATATTCCAGAACAGGGTCGAGAGGCGGCGGAGAAAAATAGAGGCGAACGAGGGATGAAAACGAGGCGAAGCGAATCCAGAATGCCGACTCTTGCACCTTAGACATTCTAAACTCAGGTCGCCACTTAGTGATTGTAAAATCTGAGCTTAAAAATTTCTTTATAAAATATAACGACAAACATAAGTATTACATTTTTACAGCGGAAGAACCTAATCATCAATATTAATTGAGGTAAAGAATGTGGAAGGACTCATAATTTAAATTTCAAGATAGTATATATTTATAAAAGATGATGTTTATAAAAAGGGTAATGTACATGATACTTTATCAAGTAAGTTTAAAAGGTTTCTCGGCATAGTAGTTTAACCATTTATGATATAACTACACATTCATTGAAAAATATTATTTGGGAAAACTCCATGTCATCCCTGCAACAGCTCCGGTCCCGCTCGATCATAGCCTGAAAAAATAAAACTGTTGGGGTGTGAGATAAAAATCTCAGTGGATGATCAGATTTATTATACTGACGACAAGATCTTAATGTTTATTATTCCGTAATTTTCCTGGGTACATTCCTTCCATTTCTTCTCCTGGGTACTCATTTCATTCATTCTTTTCCTGGGTACTCATTTCATTCATTCCTTTTCCTGGGTACTCATTTCATTTCACAATTCATTTCAAGTTGAATAATTTAACATTTAGAATACACCAACGATCTATATAACATTAATTAATTTATCTGAGATAGTGTCATTCACCTCGTTAACTTTTAAGATAAAGTTATAAACTTTCGAAAGTGATTTGAAAGCTTTAGAGCAATGCGGTGGTGTCCAAGATCCGAAGTTACCAAGACTTCACCTAAAGATAATTTTCTTCACTTGGGCCAAAAAAACAGACTTGGGTCGTAACCCAAAATATATATTATTATCATCATCATTATTATTATTATTATTATTATTATTATTATTATTATTATTATTTATTTAATTAAGGCTTCGATGCACCTTTTCTTGGGTTAAAGTTTCTACATTTTTGTTTCATCAATCAAACCTTATTTCGATGCTTCTTGAAATGCTAGGAGTGTTTTGGCTCAGATAGCTCGTGTCATACGAAAACACGAAATCAAGTTCTAAGAAAAACACGAGGCGTTCTCATTAGAAAAAGAAAATGCATGCAATTATTTAAAATGTGCCGTTTAAAGGTTGTGTTTGGTTTAGTATACTACATTAAATATTATTATTAAATATTTTATGACCAACCCTTAATTAAATATTTTGTTACAAATCTTTAGAGTGCTTAGGTTCAAAGTACTAAATACTGTTTTCTGAAAAAAATCAAAACCTTTGCAAACATATACGCTCTAAAATCATTTGAATAAAATCCTTAAATCAAATATTTATTTTATTAAGCTCGTTTCTTTTATTATTCTTATTAAAACTGGAACGGGGTATTACATCCCTACCCCCTTAAAAGAATTTCGTCCCCGAAATTCCGCTTACTCGATTTAGTCATTGCGGGTATTTCCCTAAGATCATTTCCTTTTTTCCAAAATAATCCATTCTTATTTTCCATGTCTACAAAACCCAAAATATTCTCGATTCCTATAACCATGAAGCTTCCTTCCTAAGTTTGTCATGTGTACTTCCTCGAAAGCCAAATCATGTCTTAATTCTAAGTTTCTAAAACTGGTCCAAGTTACCTCTATATTCATTTCATCATCTAAAGTATGAAACACGCGTTATGTACTCGAGACAGTTTGGTTGGTAAAGCTAAATGATAGGTTTCGTCAGAATCGAAAAGGTCGAGTGGTTTTACATAGCAAGACTTCATCTTGTCTTTCTTCCCAAAGCGAATCAATTTCTCCCTAGGTGGAATTCTAAGAATTACATTATCATCAAGTTTGAAATGTAAATCCTTTCTCCGAGTGTCAGCACGTGATCTTCGACAATCTTGTGTCGTCTTGATCCTTTCCTTGATCTTCGAAATGATTTCCATTATTCTCTGTACAAGTTCTTGTCCGCGAATTTTACGATATCTAACTTCGTCTTAACATTAAGCAATCTTCTCTTCTTTCCACAAAGTTCTTCAATCAGTGTCATGTATATCGTACTTTGGCAGCTTCTACTGTAGATGAATTCCACGAGTTGAAAGCGAGTTTCTCAAATCACAAGTTTAGTATAATTTGATGGTATGACTTCGGTAATTGTGATGCATACGGAAAGTCTTTCCCATGTTGCATGATGTCACATCCTTGTTTAGTTTTGCTGTATTGTTGGCATATCCTCCTCCACTCAAAAGAATTTTGTCCCCGAAATTCACTTATACTAAACCCTTTGGTTTAAACGAGGTGGTCAACGTAGTGAAAAAGTTTAATTCTATTTCTAAATCGTTCGACTCTAATTCTAAACGTTCTACCCGAACTTAAAATCTAATGGCATTTCTAAGAGAAAAGTAACTATGTCAATACTCGTCTTCCTATGCTTATACTTACGTGCCAAAACTAGTTCATCTTAAATTTATCTGGGGTCTTCGTCTTATAAAACTCAAAATTTGGTATTTATTCGATGTCCATCCAGTTCTAACTTCAGCCTTCTTGATTTTGGATTCTCGTTGTAATCTCCGTCTAGAATCTATCCTCCAATACTTTCTATTCCCGACTCCCTCGAACTTTTAAACACAAGAGAGTGGGACGCTCATGTATCAAGAAATACACATGTGTTTCAAGTACAAGAAATGTAAGTGTTAGGATTTCAGCTGCTTGGGTGGTTCCTGATACTCGTGCAGCATTGGTTCTTTACTCTCTTTCCTGCCTCTGATGATAACATTTACATAGGCTCGTTATTGCTTCCTCTTGGCGTCGGATAAGGGTTTCCCTTGAAGTTTGGTTTCCAATTGCGGTTGACAGATGTAGTTGTAGGAGTTTGTTTAAACTCTAATCCCAAATCAATCGAGATAATTTGAGATAGTTGGTGCTCGATCGAAGATCTCATTGCAGTTTGGTAGTTTCAGTCCTGCTACGATCCCTCCGACCTCGAGCCTCAACCCTTGTTCAAATCTAATTGCTTTCTTTGCATCAATCTCCACCAGATGTGGAGCATATCGTGATAGCTTATAATAAATTTTCTCTCGTACTTCGATACTGAGAGGGTGCCTTGTCGTAGGTTGACAAACTCTTGCTCTTTTTGATAACATAGGGCCTGCGGAATAACTCTCCATTACTGCTCGTTTAAATTCTTCCCATGTAAGCCGCTTTCCCCGACATTCGAGGATTCATAGGATTCTCACCATTGTGCAGTATCTTCTGCTAGCTGGAATTGTGCACATAAGACCTTTTGTGCATCAGTCAATGTCATGTAACGATAGATACACTCCAAACTGGCAATCCGTACCCTTTAGTTGCCATAAGGACTTCTTTCCATTTAGCTTGAGTGGTTGCAGACGTTGAAATTGTTTCACAAACTCATTGGCTCTCGGCACCATATGTGGCATAGGTGCATATGGCGGTGGAGGTACTCGTTGTCGCATATAATTATGGAGAAAATTTGAAGAATTCTCTTGTCATGTCGATTGTAGTTGTTGCATTTGGTGGTTGTTGTGGTTCATTATTAGGTGGTTCAGTAGGGTTTTCTAGAGTTTCCCTATGAGGTCGTTCACGTCCACGCCGTGGTGATACTATTCTAAAAGTAAGTAAGGCTCTTAAGGGAAAAAAATATATACAATTACTACATATAGGTATGAGAAAACTTTTAAAAACAAAACCCAATTATCGTAATTAACACGGTACTAGCACAAGTTATACATTGGAATACGCAGAACATTGGAACACACTGTGGCCACCAGTGGCACAATGATGGATCAACAATTGTAATTTTAGGAACCATTGATCGCATGTCAATAAGCCAATAATTGGGTAAAAATAACAGATAGAATAAATACAAGCTCACTTGAAGTAAGTTGTAGAATAATATATATAACCGTTTAAAATATGGAGCGACTTCCAATTTAAACAACCAACAGTCCCAATAAGATAAAATAATAATACAAGCATCTAGTGCCTTCTATAGGGACTGTAGTTCAAGTGAAGGGAGTCTTTCTAGGTCCATCTTATATTCCACAATATATAGAGATCTAAAGGTTTAAAACTAAGAATGTCGGATGATATCATAAGTATCGTGAATGCATATAAAATATTTTCATAAACTTCCACTTGCACCATGAGGAAATGAGTAAATCATTCCATAACATTTCATTTCATTTCATAAACATGTCGTATGAACGCATGGCTTGATCTTTTCTCACTTTCGTAACTTCCGTAAATTATGCAAGTCAATGTCCTTGAAACCTTTTTAAATCAAAACTTTTACTTGAAAATCATTTAAAACAAATACATACCTCGAGGTGCTTCGGCTGCGGCAGGAGACACTTTTCCCACAAATATCTTAGTTCAAGTAGTTCATATATTAACATAATGTTTCTATTAAACTTTTTATACTCAACTATCAAGAATTTAAAATTATTAGTATATTTATATATTAAGAAAAGTTCTTTAATGGCTTTTTTAAAAAAAAAATTAATTATAAAAATTATATTTTAGATTTTGTCCGAAATTTGAACCAAAGCTCTGATACCACCTGTAACGCCCCGAATCCAGAATGCCGGCTCTTGCACCTTCGACACTTTAAACTCGGGTTGCCACTTAGTGATTGTAAAATCTGAGCTTAAAAATTTCTTTTTAAAATATAACGACAAACATAAGTATTACATTTTTACAGCGGAAGAACCTAATCATCAATATTAATTGAGGTAAAGAATGTGGAAGGACTCATAATTTAAATTTCAAGATAGTATATATTTATAAAAGATGATGTTTATAAAAAGGGTAATGTACATGATACTTTATCAAGTAAGTTTAAAAGGTTTCTCGGCATAGTAGTTTAACCATTTATGATATAACTACACATTCATTGAAAATTATTATTTGGAAAAACTCCATGTCATCCCTGCTAAAGCTCCGGCCCCTCTCGATCATAGCCTGAAAACATAAAACTTTTGGGGTGTGAGATAAAAATCTCAGTGGATGACCTGTACGCTGTTATACAGATTGGCAGTACGCTAATGTTTATTGTTCCGTCATTTTCCTGGGTACATTCCTTCCATTTCTTTTCCTGGGTACTCATTTAATTCATTCTTTTCTTGGGTACTCATTTAATTCATTCTTTTCCTGGGTACTCATTTCATTCATTCATTTTCCTGGGTACTCATTTCATTCATTCTTTTTTCTGAGTACTCATTTCCTTTCACAATTCATTTCAAGTTGAATAATTTAACATTTAGAATACATCAACAGTCCATATAACATTAACGGCTATACAGATAGTGTCACCTACCTCGTTAACTTTTAAGATAAAGTTATAAACTTCTTGAGTGATTTGAAAGCTTTAGAGAAACAGGTGGCGTCCGAGATCTGAGTTACGCCGCACTTCACCTAGCACAATTTTCTTCACTTTTAGTTATCGTTTATCCTTAATAAATTATTTGTTTACACAAGTTGTTACACGCAACCATATTACTTTATTTTCTTTTGTTTGCCAGATAGGGTTTCTTTTATTTGTCTATAACTAATGTGTTTTTAACAATCCGACATTTATTTAGAAAATAATCAGCGAGTTTAATGGGGGCGTTAAACTTGCATTCTGATTTAACGAGGGCCCCTTTTTGACCTCATAGACCTTTGTTAAAAGTTTAAAACACTTATTCAGAACTTAAGAACTAATGGCAAGTATGGAGAAGTATTTAATGTAGGAGTCTTTGCAAGATCAGTCCTTTATGCAGCCATTTCAGTCGACTATTTGGTAGTTTCAAGTAAAACATTTAAAGCTTGAATCATGATACCTAGATCACCATAGAAATACTCTTACATGTTAGGAAATATGGAAAGAGTAGCCCTTTGACAAAAAATTCAGTTTGAGGTGTTCTATTCTCCTAAGGCGAGTGGTGAGGCGCTAGTGTCAATTTTGGTCCTTCGAGTTTAAGAATATTGTCAACCTATTTTCATTATGAATCTTACACCCTAAAATATCAGTTCCCCACATAACCATATTGAGGACAAAGGATAAATCATCTACGAGAGCATAACAAGGCAGTTTGGGAGGTTATTCTTCCTAATTTTGTCCGAAGTCATCCATTAAATCTTATAAATCTAACTAAAATACTTACACACTTTAATGGCTATTGAATCTTGATAAATAAACATCTTAGCTCATTGAAAACATCAGGGTATCACAGAATCACAGAAAATTATCAAGTTGACTTCAGTTTTTTTCCTCGCCTAGCAACTGTTCAATAAAAGTCCACTATTGCTTGCCATTTTGTAAAATATTAAATAAATACCTACGGTTCGTATTTTCTTACGAAAACTTTCAGATATACATTACATCTAGCTTAGGACATGAATCCATCATTGGATTTTCAAAACATCAGCTACAAATATGAGTTTCTCTACAACTTATAGAAACAGTGCAGTTATCTTCAATAATTTATTAAAAATACTTAGGGGTTTCAGAAAAATATGGAATTTGAACTGGTAGTACATGAATACACATAGAACAAGGATATAATTTTATTTCACTTAAATTGTGCACTGAAAATAACAGTTTCAAGATTTTCAAAACTGGACAGCACTGGAAAAACTGGATTTTTCCTAATCTTCTACTATTTATTTCTCTCAAATGGTAAGTCCGATTAACACCAATTTTGACATGCCTATTCTTCATTAGTCTAAGATTGACTCATAATTTTTATAAGGCAAGAAATTAAGCAGAACCATGGGAAAGCTTGTTCAAAACAGTGCCTGCACAAAAAGAGCAACTTGAATACACCATGAACATTTCTCAAAGTAGCTTCTGGTTTTTCTTTCCAAAATTTTCAACTAACATACATAGGATCTGTTTGAACCAAACTATCAGACATGACCTGGTTTGCTGTTTCCACTAAACTTGCCAAACAACAGAAACAGGGGCGACTAAGGAAAATCAGCAAGTAAGGTATTAGTTCAAATATTTTCAACATAAGCAACCTCAATACTTATCCTAAATCCTAACCATGCTCAAACTAGAATACAAACAACATCCCTAAGATACTCAGATTTAATTAACATTTCCATAAACAAAAGCCAAATAGTAGTTTTCTTCCACATATGAGCAAAATAACATAAAAAGGGCATTGCAAATATAAATAGATGATAGGGATTATAGATTGATAACCTTGGTAGTGATTTCTTATAGATTCTGATTTACAGGATGCCTTAGGCAAAACTCGTTGGTGCGTTTAAGAGGCAGAATTGCTTCCCTCATTTGTGAGAAACAGGAAAACGATGGAGGCGGGGAAAGTGCTAAGATTTTTTATTACTGCAGGAGGAAGCGTATCTGCTTCATGATTTTTGAGACAAAGGAGGAGATTTATGGAGTATGAAGGGCAGCGGGTATTTCACATATATATATATATATATATATATATAGGATTTCTGTAGAGTTTCTTACGGATTGGGAAAAAGGAAAGACTCGCTTCAAGATAAGCAGACATAGAGGCGGTGGAGTTAGGATTTCGAGGGAGATGGAATGATGCCTACCCCTGCGCTGAAACCGTAGACCTCTTCCTTCTCTCCTTTTTTTTTTATAAATTGTGGCAGAAATAGATTTGGGCTGCCAAATCCTTCATCACGGTTTTGTGTATTAGAAAAGGCCAAAAGAAAAGAAACTTGGCCTTCCAAATTCCTCATCGTTGGTTTGTATATTAAAAACAATGGTCCAAAAAAAACAGACTTGGGCCGTAACCCAAAATATATATTATTATTATTATTATTATTATTATTTATTTAATTAAGGCTTCGATGCGCCTTTTCTTGGGTTAAAGTTTCTACATTTTTGTTTCATCAATCAAACCTTATTTCGATGCTTCTTGAAATGCTAGGAGTGTTTTGGCTCAGATAGCTCGTTGCGCCGAAACTTGAAATCAAGTTCTAAGAAATACACGAGGCGTTCTCATTAGAAAAAGAAAATGCATGCAATTATTTAAAATGTGTCTTTTAAAGGTTGTGTTTGATTTAGTGTATTACATTAAATATTATTATTAAATATTTTATGACCAAACCTTAATTAAATATTTTGTTACAGTGCTAGGAGTGCTTCCGGTTCAAAGTACTCGTCTGTTCCCTGAAAAATCAAAACCTTTGCAAACATATACGCTCTAAAATCATTTGAATAAAATCCTTAAATCAAATATTTATTTTATTAAGCTCGTTTCTTTTATTATTCTTATTAAAATTGGGACGAGGTATTACACGTGGATGCGGCGAATCACCACCACTATCATTGAATGCGGGCGATATCACCGCACCGTCAAACGCGTGGAGGTGAGTCGCCGCCACCGTTCGGTGCTAGCGGTCGAGCAATCGCTCTAAGCGATAGATCGAGAGGGTCAAGCGCCACCGCCGCTGCTATCTGAGAGGGGGAATGACCCGCTGAGGATGATGATGGCGAACCTCCACCGTTCGTGAGTCAGACCTCATCGCTGAAGCAGCAGACAAAAATGAATGAACCAGTATTAGGATGCATCGCCATCGCGCTGCACGAGCGGGTCCGCACGACCGTCACCTAGTGATGCACCGCGGGTCTCCATCGTGAGCCGAGCAGCGCTCGGTGGATGAGGGATAAATTTAGGATTTCAAAAACCCCAATTGTGAGGAAGACGAAGGGTGCAGCAAATAAGTGGGTGGGTTTTAACTATTAGAATCCACCCACAAACAAAATAAAGACAGACAAATTCGTACACCCCCAAACTTAAAACAAAACAATTTATGGTGTGGTTAAACCTAGTTTGGTCATACTATTGGAATTTAGAGGCACGTAAACACGTAATACATGTGCAGCGGAAATAAACAATTCACCAACAACAAATAATTAATTGCATAAATCGATTACATTAAACATAAAGAGAAACCTTACAGTAATTCGAAAGAAAATTTCTCAACTATGGTATCCACGTAATCCCCGTTCACAGACTTGCACAGATTTGTCAGCGTTGAATCCCGAGACGAATTTACTAGGAAAATTATTACTCTAGATTTTATGGAGAAATAGGTTTCTTGTAGTGTTTAATGAATCCCTAGGATCTCATATATATAGGGGAAGCCTAGTTTAAAGATTACGCAATCTTTATTAGGAAGATTATTTCCTAATCTTGCATAAGCAGCAACATTGGTTCATGGGAACACATATAAGAATAAATGCAAACAATCAAACATAATATTCGAATAGGTGTATTGTCATACATTAATATAAAATGGATAATAATATTAAATCAAACTGAATATCATCGAGTATTATTTGCTTTCAATAGATTGTCTCTAGGACAGTAACACTAACAATCTCCCACTTGGACTAGAGTCAATCACCTACATGTCTAACCCCCTAGACCATCAAATGTCTACTATGTACATGAACACTCAGTGCTTTGGTGAAAGGATCTGTCAAATTATCTTATGTGGGAATACGTTCTAATTCTATTTCTCCTATCATTATGATCTCTTGGATCAAATGATAAGTATGGGTACATGCTTGTTTCTATTTATTGATCTCGGTTCCTTTGCTTGCGCAATCACACCAGCGTTGTCTCAATACGACTTTATTAGACAACTGGCACTCAAAACTACCCCTAGTTCTCTTAAGAATTATAAAATCCAGACAGCCTCCTTGGGGCTTCTGATACAACAATGTATTAGCTTCGGTTGTTGAATATGAGGTCATCTCTTACTGACCGCCCCAACTTTGAGAGTGAAAACATGACTTGACTGTGATTTGTAATCATCGCAGTCGGATTGGAAACTTGTGTCAGCATAACCAGTTACTACCAGTTCTGACTGTCCACCGTAGATAAGGAAACATTCTTTAGTTCGTCTAAGATACTTCAGAATGTTCTTGACAGTAATCCAGTGAGATTCACCTGGATTATGTTGGTATCTACCAGTGATATTGACAGCGTAGGCCACATCTGGCCTAGTGCAAGTCATGGCGTACATGATTGACCCAATTGCAAATGCATATGGGACATCCTTCATGTGTTTGATATCGGTTTCACTAGAAGGACAATCCTTCTTTGACAACGTTATCCCATGATTTACCGGTAGAGACCATCTCTTAGAGTTCTCCATCGATTAACGCTTCAACACCCTATCTACATAGGTGGACTGTGACAGCCCCAACATCTTCTTGGATCTATCCCTATGGATCTTGATCCCTAGGATGTAGCAGGCTTCACCAAGATCCTTCATCATGAAGGTCTTTGACAAACAATCTTTAACGGACTATATTAACGGGATACTGTTTCCCAAAATCAATATGTCATCGACATATACGATTATGAAGACAATATTCTTCTCGTTGCATTTACGATAAACACAAGGATCTTCTGAATTTCTGATGAAGTAAAAAAGACTTGATAGCTTCATCAAATCGGATATTCCAACTCCTACAAGCTTGCTTCAATCCATAGATGGATCTCCTTAGCTTGTATACTAGATTAGAATTTAACTTAGATATGAACCCTTCCGGTTGAGTCATAAACACTTCTTCATCAATGTTTCCATTGAGGAAAGCTGCTTTGAGATCCATCTGCCAAATCTCATAATCATAGTGTGCTGCTATCGCATGTAAAATATCGAATGTACTTGATCTTTGCAACTGGTGAGAAGGTCTCATCATAGTCAATGCCTTCGCGTTGACTATAACACTTCGCCACCAACCAAGCTTTGTAGGTTTGTACTTTTCCATTTGCATCAGTCTCTCACTTGAATACCCATTTACAACATATGGGTCTAACCCCTTTAGGCAACTCAACCAAGTCCCAGACTTGATTGGTGTACATCGAGTCCATCTCGAATTTCATGGCTTCATGCCACTTCTCTGAGTCAACATGTAATGTTGCCTCAGTGTAAGTTCTAGGATTGTCTTTATCCGGGATCTCCACGTTATCATGTTCCTCTACGAAGAACCATAATATCTAGTGGGTGGATTACGAATCCTAGTAGACTTACGGAGCTGTGGTTGTGCATGTTGTACATTCTGATCGTAAAAATTTTGTGGTGCATCGATTTCATCAATGTCCGGAGAGTCCTCAAGAGCTACATTTGCAGATGCCTCTTGGGCGAGAGTTTGAACTATGTTGTTCTCATTCAGCCGATTTGGAGGTTCTTGCATAGGCAAGCCAACTCAAGTCAACTCCAATTACGCTCCCACTGGCTGAAAGACGATCATTAGTGAAACACTCCCACCGTGAAAATCGTTGAATGCTCCCACTGATTCCTTGTCATGTGGCTTTGACAAGATATCAATCTCTTTGTTAATTTGTGATTCTTGAATTTCTTCAAGTTCTATCGTCTTACGGCCTTGTTCCTTAAAGACGTAATTGTCTTCAATAAACTTGGCCTGCCTAGAAACAATCACTCTTTGTTTCTCAGGTGGATAGAAATAGTATCCTCTTGTTTCCTTGTGATATCCCACAAAATAACCATTTTCACCTTTGGATTCCAACTTGTCAGTTAGCATCCTAGAAACAATCACAAGGTTCGGTTTCTCCTTTCGAACACACCGTTCATCTGAGGTGTTCCGGGAGGAGTACATTGTGATTGAATTCCATGCAGCTTCAAGTAATCAGTGAATTCATGGCTAAGGTATTCACCTCCTCGATCTTATCGAAGAGTCTTAACACTCTTATCAAGTTCTTCTCTACTCCAGCTTTATACTCCTTGAATTTCTCAAAAGATTCGGACTTGTGTCTCATAAGATACACGTATCCATATTTCAAGAAATCGTCAGTAAAAGTGATGAAGTAACCGAAGTGACCCCTAGCTAGAGTAGGCAATGGTCCACATTCATCACTTTAGATCAACTCTAGAACTTCTTTGGCACACACCCCTTTCCCAGAAAAGGGTTTGTTGATCATCTTGCCCTTGAAACAAGATTCACAATCTCCATAAGACTCAAAGTCGAATGGGGTTAAGTAGTCTAAATCTCTTAACCTTGCAATTCTTTTCTCGTTTGCATGACCAAGTCCACAATGCCATAAGTAAGTTGGGTTTTCCTGATTACTAAGCTTGAGTCTTTTATTTTGTATATTAAGAATATCATGTCCACAATTTAACAAATATAAACCATTTACCAAAGGGGCATTCCATAAACCACACCATTTAACGTGAAATAACAATTATTATCACCAAAATGGAAGAAAAAACCCTCAATGTCTAACATAGGAACGAAAATAATGTTTTAAATAATAGAAAGAACGAAATGACAATCATTAAGTTCTCATCTAAAACCAAAGGGTAAGTCTAACACATAAGTCCCCACACGTTCAGTAGCAACTATTGCTACATTTTCACGTGTAAGATGACTTTACCAGGCCTAACTGCCCTAAGACACATGAGACCCCTCACATTCGTACAAATGTGTGAGCCACATCTGGTATCTAATACCGAGCAATTAGCGATATTAGTGAACACGGTTTTCTTAATAACAAACATACATGTTCTAGTGCCAGAAGCACCTAGTGCCTTCCTTTCAGCAACCAGAACCTTGCAGTCCTTTTTCCAGTGCCCTCTTCTGCTTAAAGTAGAGACACACATCCTTGTCTGCCCTCTCCTTCTTTTGAACATCATCTTAATGATAGTGAACTCAAAAATATGGAGCATGTAATTAAGTTCAGGCATGGTCGCATCCGTCTTATTCATATTGTAGTTCACAATGAAGCTTGAATATGAATCCGGGAGCGAATGTAGGATAGCATAAATGGAAACGATTGTCTTTTAGCTCAATGTCTAAATTACCAAGTTTCTCAATCGAGCCTACCATCTTCAGCACATGAGGTGAAATTTTCCCTCCTTTCGCTAACCGGCATCTAAACAGACCTCTCATCACTTCATAAATCTCAGAACGAGATTCAGAATCAAAGAGATCCTTCAGATGCTTGAGCATCTTGAAGGGTTTCCTCATGTTTCCTTAAGAAATTCGGGAGTTATGCCGAGCAACATCACACACTGTGCCTGTAAAGCATCCTCTTGATGCTTCTTCTGAGTTGCTACGTCAAACATAGTTGTCTCAAGAAACCAGCTGCAGGGGGTAACAGGGATTGACGTGTCCCGCACGTACTCAATCTTTTCTTGCCTTAGCACCAAACACACGTTTCGGTGCCAGTCCACAAAATTTGGCCTAACCAATTTATTTGTTTCCAAAACACATCTCAATGAAAGTTATACACTTCGACTAACCAAGAGAAATAAAATAAAACTGGAATTAACCACATAATTCCTATGATCAATATTCAGTAATCAAAATAAACATGGTCTTTATATTTATTTCGTCTCCATTATTTTAACATACTCAACGACGTCATCGGAAGAGCACGAATTTATATCTAATATAAATTGTAATGGACTAGGATCCACGTTCTTATTATCACAATATCTGCTTTGGCTGATTACTGTAATAATAAAACTTGTAGGTCTCTAAACCAATTGCAAAAATGCAATTCCTAGTTGATTAAACCTAGTTTAATCGGATGTCCCTTAATTTTCATTTCCCTACTTTGGCTGGTGAAACAAAGTTAAGTTGGTTTACAACCATCAAGCGGCGACACTACGTGTCCCTATAATAGTCCCATTAGATGTAGATCCGAGCAAAAGACTTTGGTCTTAAATACCCATTGGAATAAAATCTCCGGTTTACTTTTAATTTTGATGGAAGACATCTTATCAAATTAATGAGAAAACCATATTTTAGTGAGGAACGTTTTAAAGGCGGGGTATTAATTGCTTAATCGAGATCCAACATGTTAATCTACATCACATTTGAGCAATTATTGGGTGTCGCCTACCCAAACATGATTTCACACGGACTAACACTTATATGAACGCCGTCTACCCAAACAATTAATACGGTCCGACAATTATTGGGTGCCACCTACCCAAACAAATATGATGCGGACTATTAATGCGTTAACAATTTAATTAAATAAATAATTAATCAAGTGGGATTTAATAATTCTTTTAAAACGAATTTCAAAATCCAATTTTAAAATCAGTTTTAAAATTATTAAACTTCAATAATTAATTATTTGGTCCAAACAAAATCCAATTTTAAAATTAAACTTTATTAATTTAGAAAATCAGATTTTAATTTTATTTTATTTTATTTGCCAAGGGCTCATGTGCAAATTTCAAAATTGCACGGAAGGGCCTGTCCTAAATCCAATTTCGGCACAGTCCTTCCCCTAATCATCGTCCGGTTTCCAAAACCGTTTTCAATCGGGTCAACCAAACCAACCAAATGTCTAATAATTCTTCACAATTGATTAGAATTATTCCAAAAAAATTCCCAAAAACTGTTCTAACTATTAGGGTTCAATCAGATTACAGTTTCATTAGTTCCAAACCAAAAACCAATCGACAAGCAAGCAACAGTCATCAAAGAATCAGAAAAAACCCAAAACCATCGGCACCCACATGCAACAAAGAACAACAGAGGTGCATAACCAGTCGACGAATAGGCGTGAGTCACCACCGCGAACGAAAGGACCAAGTGGGGGCGCGAGCGGAGCCGCGACCCCCTTTCTTCGAACTGGTTCGAAACCAGAAGGTGGACAATCGATTCAGCGGCGCGCCGCCACTAGTTCATCTCAATTTTGGTGGCGCTACACCTTGAATTGTATCAAGACGGACATGACGGTCAAGACTCGAAGAGATTCAAGCATCGGCGACTAAAATCGAGGTGAATCAGTGGCGCACCACCACAAATCGAGACGATTTGAGGGCGCACCGCCATAAAAAGAGATGAAACCAGAAGCATCGCATCTCAACATGATGAAGATGACGAGCGATGCATCGGGGAGTGTGGGCTTGCACGACAGATCCGAGTTGTGGCATGAGGCCGCCGGCTCGAGCATCGTCGTGGCGCCCCACAGAACTAGAAGGTCGGTGGAGGCAGAAAAAAGGGTTTTCCCAGAAAATCTTAAAAAGGGTTCTCTATAAATTAAATAATAAATCCAAATTAATATTTTAATCAACCAACTATAATTTGTAAAAGGGAATTATTTGTTGTATGACCCATAGGCCCTTATATATCGAGTGATTAGTCAAACTAACGGTCTTAATTGAACCCTAGATAATAAATTAGACATACTCAATATATAAGGTACGTTGCGAGAGAAGTGCAACTACCTGTAACTGAAACATGGGCTATTGCGATATCTTCCTTTCATTCACCATTACTCGATTAGTCTTGAACATGATGAAGTGTCTATTCAAATAACTTAGTCATATTATCTCTAATCACTAATTGATCATGTATGTCACACTTAGCCTCAAAGTCTAAGTTGACGTGCATCGACCGATGACTTAAATCCAATTATGACGAGAAGATGAGTATTCTCTCTAAATCCACTTTGAGGAATGAATCTTATTCTTGGCTCCACTACCACGCACATGCGCTTTGTGATGAACCCAATCCAAGCCATATTTACCCATGGAAGGGTGCAAGCGTCGGTCATAGTCAAAGTTCATCACTCCACACATGTCGTGCGTATTGACCTTAAGTCAAAGGAGTATCACATCGCTCCGACTAACCGAGACACCCGTAGACACATATAGTGGAACTACATCAAACAGATTCTCGGATGGGTATACCAATACCCTCTAAGGTATCTGTGCATCCATTATGAGATACCTAGTATCTCGTAGTAAGTGAGATCTTACTACACTCTCTAAGAGTATGATGCAGATCGCACACCAATCTCAATTGCATCATCAATATCACATTCTTGATGATCCTTGATCGGGGCTATTTGAGAACCATGCTTAAGTCATCTAAGGTCTCACTTCCTCAATGACTGCATTGGTTCATGGGAACACATATAAGAATAAATGCAAACAATCAAATATAATATTCGAATAGGTGTATTGCCATACATTAATATTAAATGGACAATGATGGGAAATTTGTAGTTTTGATGGAAGTTCCAAAATAGGTTGTAATAGGACCAGTCAGACCTGTTAGCTGACTGATGACTTAGAAATCAGGATAGGATGACCAGCTGAGATGTATAGACAACTGATGTATTAGTTAGGTCATATATTGAGGGGGAACTCAATATGTATAGGTCAAGTCAAGAAGATCAGAAGATCAGACAAGTCAAGAAGATTATAAGATCAGACAAGTCAAGAAGATCAGAAGATTAGACAAGTCAAATAGTCAGATGATCAGGTGAAGACATGAAGCTGAAGAATCAGAAGACCTGAAGATCAGATGACTACCAGAAGAACAAGACCAAGAAGACCCTCAGATAACCTACATCAGAAGAAAAAAATAGAGTCTGTAAGTTGGGCTAAGACAACATACATCAGAAGACTCAATCAGGTAGGTTGATCAGTTTTTAACTGATTAGGTCAGCTCAACCAAAGATTTACCAAAGTCATACGAATTCATCAGACAAGAAGAATATCAAACTAAGTTGGTAAATCAAACACTGAACAAGTGTACTTGATAACCAATGAGAGCAAGACACGTATGTACGGAGCTGGCAGTGCGGGATTTGGCGGATCACAGTCAAATGACAATAAAGGACAAACTTGCATACTTTCGGCCATGCCGTCTCTGTGCACGTCATATCCATCATGCAAACCTACCTTAAATAGACCGAAATTCGAATTGCTCTCCAACGGCTAATTCGATTTTGTGCCTATATATATGGGATCAAACCTTCATAGTAAGGTTACATAAATTATCATCAAGCTCAAACTATCTGCAATTTCCACACGAAGAACACAAAATTAAGAATATTTTCTAAGTGTTCATCCCATAAGTTCTTAGCATAGAAATCTTATCCTTTAGCTTTAGGCTACCCAAATACTAGGATATATTTCCAGTTGGAACACAACAAGTCTTAAACCCAAACCAAAAGTTAGGGTAAGTTTGTTTAACAAGATTTTAGACTAGGGTTTCTAGTTCTGATTTCTGGGATTGGTTGAGTGAGAACTCTTGAAACATCTGTTGTACTGTGTTGGACTAACATATTAATCTAAGTCCAGTTGGTTAAGTTGGTGCCCCTGCTTATAGGGAAGAGTGGACGTAGGACGAGTTGTCCGAACCACTATAAAAATCTTTTGTGCCTTAATTTGCTTCCCCTGTTTTACACTATCTGCACACACCTGTTTAACTATTACATGCATATTCTAAGTATGAATCAGATTTGCACCAAGCAACTGATCTGATCAGTTTGGCACTTTGTCATCTGATCCGATACAGATTACATAGAATCTGATTTGAGAAAACTGGTTTTTCACACGGGTTAAATCTTATCTCCCGCACATCAGTTAAACTGATAGACACCGAACTGATATGCTATCAAGTGATCAGTAAGTTGGATATTAGTCCAAACTGATTCACACGCACTCTGATCAGACAACTTGCTATTCACACCTGATTCCACAAAAAAGTTTCAGAAGTCTATTCACCCCTCCCCTCTAGACTTCTGCGTCACTAAAACCCGTTCGGGACCTACAAGTGGTATCAAAGCTGTGGTTCTACGGAAATCCACGGGGTCGACTCCGTCAGATTCCGAGCCAGCTCGGAAGAGGATGAGGGAGGAGATATGCTCATACCGGTCGGAGATAAACCAGGGGATAGGGAGGACGCCGCTCCGTCCGACCTCATAGCCCGCCTCAGCCCTGGAAGGAAGTCGTCATCCGGAGGATGACACCTGGTTGGGCTGGGATGAAGATCGGGTTAATGAGTTGTTGGGGTTATACTGAGAAGTATGCTTTTACTTTGTATAACCAAACTGAATTTCTTATTTATTTTACTGAAATAAATTATTTATCACATGTTGCATTAAATATGAATGGATGTTATACATATTTACTGCATACCCATTCGATTAAGTCAGTACGTGTCACATTGTAGTTAATTTGGTGATACCAGATCACAGAAGATCAAATTAACAATTCCTCGTCACTAAGTACAAATTCACAACCCAGATGGAAATGAACAACCCATCGTGAAAGGTTGAGGTGTAAAGCTCAGATTGGCTTGTCTTAACCAAGGGATTACACTAGTGCATCATGATGCACTGAACAGGACCTACGGGAGGATAAATTCTTCGGTACTTAATATACAAGAATTAGACCTCAGTGGTTCGTTATTTCTTAATCTTCGTTCCTTAAATATGATCGTGTGAAATTAATAACTATTGCTTTGACTTATGATGGGAAGAGAATCAATGTGATTCGATACCTTGTATTTTGGGCAATATTATTAATTACATGACGATTGCTAAGATTTAATACGGAGAATCGCGTGCAAGCACTGCTTGCTTGATTTGTCCCCTTGGTGGGCTCAGAATCTTTATCATACCAAATCTTGCAAGTGGAAATTTATTTCCGGTATGGATAATAATGTTGAGCTGTCTTTACTCCAAGGACAAAGATGTTAATTAATATAAAGTCTGTTCAGTGGCTTAATTAATTAATGGACTAAGATAATCTTAAACGCGAGAAATAATAACTGAGAGCCATATTATTGTGAAGTCGTAATGTGGGTTAACATGGATAGTTCAATATTAGTTTTATAGTGGAGTAAATTAATACTAATGGGCTTGAAAAATATTTTGGCTAAATATTAAAGCTTCATAGCCCATTGAAGGTCCAATCTCAATTCTCCTAAAGGCCCCTCAAATAGCCCAAACTAAAGTCCAATTAATGAAAAGGAGAAGAAAATATTTTGGCTTATTTTTCCTCATTAAATTTTCGAAAATATTGGGTAGGAAGAGAGAAAATATTTTCTTGATTTTCTTGGAAAGATTTTATGGAATATGTATTCTTGGAATACAAGTTTATCCCATAAATTCAAGAAAAGTCAAAGATCTTATTTCTTTCCTAACTAATTAGAATTTTTGAAAATATCCCTTAATATTAGGAGGTGGGATTTTTGTGGAATATTTTAAATATGGAGAAAAGAATATATTTGATATATTCAAGATTTCTTGGAGATCAAGAAAAAAAATTTCCCATCTTATTCCTAGGTCAAATTTTCGACCACCCCTAGTATTATAAATAGGGGATGAATTTTTCATCCCCAAGTGCAATTCCATGTGTTGGAAAAATTAGAAATCCACAAAGGTGGTAGCAAAAAAATTTATTTTCTCTTTTAAGATTAAAATCATTCGTTGATAATCCTCCCACCGGATTACGTTCGTGGACGTGGGACATATTTGAGAAGGCACTTTGGGTTGATCCAACGTCTCAGCGGTTGTCTCTACGAGAGGTTAGTATTTACGTGATTCCTAGATTTCACATGTTTAGGTTTTACGTGAAATACGTGTACGCATGATGTTTATTTGCTTGTTGATTATTATGTTAAATTGATTACTATTTATTCATGTTAGTAATTAATTGATTAATTTAAATATGTATTTAAATTCAACTCGAATAGATCCGGGCACCCCTTATTTCCCAACATGAGTAAGTCTGTTCACCCGTGTTTTCCTTGGTTTCTATCATTGCTCTACTAACGACTTGCATTTTTCTACAACCCGGACATCACACCGGCCAAATTCTCGCCGGAGGCATTGAGCTTCTTGAGGTCGCGCCAGCTCATTCCGGAAGGGGTCCCCAAAGGTTGTCCGTCTTATCTGTCGAGGGCCTTGCAGAATCTGCCCCAGGGTTGGACACAGACCGATCATGCCAATGCTCGCCGTCAGAGAGTGACGAGCAACTTGTATTCGGCCCTTGCCCATTCTCAAAAGGCGGCCTTCTACCTGGAGAAATCTAGTGCTCAGTTGGAGACCAAGCTCAAGAATCTGAGGAAGGCGCAGGAGAGGGTTACTGATCAGGCCAAGTCAATACTCTCCGCGGCCGAGATTTAGAAGAAACTGGAGTCCAACTCCGAGCTGACCCAGCGAATCTCGACTCTTGAGAATCGCTTGGGGGATACTGAGGGAATGCCTCACGGCGGAGAAGGCGAGCGTGGCTTGGGTTGAAGGCGAGCTGGTCGAGGCCAAGAGGTAGTTGGCCGCCAAGGAGGCACAATTTAAAGAGGCCGAGGAGCTGAATGCCAATTTTGCCTATGTGATGGCCTTCATTGAGGCTATTCGGATCTTCCATAACGTGAACCCCACTGGCGACCTCAGTGGGTTTGTCACCGAGTTGGCCGACTACGTCCGTGACAACCCTCCCGCCCCTAACGTCTTACTAGAGATCAAAGATTTGGAGGGCATGGACTTCGACCTCTCATTCTTTACCAACCCGAGCAGGATTGTGTACCCCACTCCCAATCCTGACGAGACACACCCGGGATCTACTGATGCGGTCCTTGAGAACCACCTTGACGAGACTCGGCCTCCTCCGGAAGTCGCAGGGGAGGACGTCTCTGAGAGGTCAGGCACTGACCCTACTGGGAGTGTTACCATTCCCGGGCTCTGATGGGGATGCTTATCGGGATTCTGGCTGTTCTTAAGAATGACAACATCAAGAATCCTGATAAGAAAAAGGAGATTGAGAAGTTGTTGAGCCCCATCCCCAACAATACTTTTGATTAACACACTTTGAAGCTGGAGTCCGCCCAGAGGTCGCAGTGAAATCGAGCAGTGGTAGATAGTTGATAGGATATCAGAATTTGCCTTGATGTATTTTGTTTTCCAATGGCTTTAGGCCGCTTCGTGTAATCATCCCTCGAACTCTATAATGTACCGACATTCGGGCCTTTATCATTAATGAAAATTCCATCTTCTTCTTTCCTTTGCTGTGCCGACTTGATTTCCTTATGTGACTTTTATAATTGCTTTGGTTCTTATCGTCTTATTGTCAATGCGATTTTTCTTGAACTTTGCTTAGTCGTCTTACAAAGTCTGGGGAGGATCACACCTCTTTGGATGGTGATCTCATTGCCAGTATGTCGAAAGTCGTACTCAAGGTGGTCGATATTTTATATAACTGACCCCCTTAGTTTAAACACATGAATTTTGAAAAGAGGAACTGACATTATTATTGATTGGTTGATTGGTTTACAAGGATGCAATTTCGAACCTACTGATAATAATTCTTTAGGTGAGCTGCATTCCATGGGTACTGAGCCTTAGTGCCATCTGGATTTTTGAGCTCGTAGGCGCCATTTGACAGGACTCTTGTGACCTTGAACGACCCTTCCCAGTTCCGGCCGAGAGTCCGTTAAGATACACCAAGCATTTTCTTCAACACCAAGTCTCCATTTTTGAATTGTCAAAGTCGCACTTTAGAGTTGTAGTACTTCTCCGATTGTTGTTTATATCTCGCATTTCTAATGTTAGCCTCTAGTCGTTTTTCTTCGAGTAGGTCCAGGTTTCTGGCTAAAGCCTCATCGTTGTGGTCGATCGCAACTTGACTCATGCGGAGGTTAGGGAGACCGACCTCCGCGGGTACGACCGCCTCGGTTCCAAAGGCCAAGGAGTAGGGAGTTTTCCCTGTTGAATTTTGGCAGGTCATCCTGTACGACCACAACACATCTGGCAGCTCGCTAGCCTATTTTCCTTTTCCCCCTTCAATTGTGGCTTTCAGTGTGTGTTTGATGATCTTGTTCACAACCTCGATTTTGCCATTCGATTGAGGGTGGTATGGAGTTAAGAAGAGCTTTGAGATCTTCCATTTTTTGAAGAAGTTGTCGATTTTGAGGCCATCGAACTGTTTTCCATTATCCGATATAATGGCGGGCGGCAAACCGAATCTACAGATGATATTCTGCCATATAAAATTGATGACGTGATCTTGATCTATGGTTGCCAAGGCCTCAGCCTCGGCCCATTTTGTGAAGTAATCCACCGCAACCAGGGCATATTTGACTGAGCCTGGAGCTGTTGGGAGTGGCCCAATAATGTCTATCCCCCACTTTGCAAAGGGCCAAGGACTGAGGATGCTCGTGAGTTCTTCTAGAGCGATTTTGATGGATGGTGCATAAATTTTGTATTTATGGCACTTGCGTGCGAAGATGATGGCGTCGGCCCTTCAGGTTGGCAAAAAATACCCTTGTCTTGTGATTTGTGAGCCAATGATTGCCCCCAGCGTGGTTTCCGCATACACCTTCGTGTTTCTCCCTTAGGACGGCTTGCCCTTGTTCTTCTGTGATACATTGAAGTAGTGGAATGCTGAAGCCTCGTTTGTACAACTCGTTGTTGATCATCGTATAGCGCGCGACTCGCAATTGTAACTGCCGAGCTTGAATTTTGTCTTGCGGCAAGAGACCATTTGTCAAGTATTCAATGATGGGTGTCATCCAGTTCACTGTCGGGGTTTCTAGGGTCGCGACCACTGCATGAGCAGTGGAGGGGTGGGAGAGCTTTGTGATGGTGACATCCTTCATCTCTGCTGGCTCCTCTGAAGTCCCTAGCCGTGCTAGAGCATCGGTTCGTGAATTTCGATCCCTCGAAACTAATTTAACGTGGATTTGTTCGAATTTCTAACATAGTACCTTGACCACCTCTTGGTAGGCCGCCATTCTATCGTCTCGGGCCTCATATTCTCCCGAAACTTGACATGCCACGAGCTGAGAGTCCGTGTGTACCTGCAACCTCTTGATGCCCATTGCTATTAACATCTCCATGCCCCTGATGAGTGCCTCATATTTAGCCTCGTTGTTTGTTGCGGGGAAGTCGAAAGTGATGGCATTCTGAAACGAAATGCCCTCCGGACTTATCAGGACTACCCCGGCACCCAACTTGTGGGAAGTCACTGATCCATCTACAAATAACTGCCTAGGCGGACTGGCTGAACTGCTGGCCTCTGAAGAGAAGGTAAGTTCGATAATGAAATCAGCTAGTGCTTGAGCTTTAATTGTCGGCCGAGTTTCATAAGTTACCCCATATTGTCTGACCTCAATAGCCAACTTGAGGCATTGACCTGCTGTATCAGGTCGGTGGAGCACATTCCTTAGAGGCAGGGAAGTAAGAACTTCGACTTGATGGTCGAAAAAGTATGGTCTCAACTTCCTTACACTCATGACTAGTGCATATGCCAGCTTTTCTAGTAATGGATAGTGCTGCTCGGTCTCGTTCAGCGTTTGGCTGACGAAATAAATGGGAAGATGACTCTGACCTTCTGCCCAGACGAGCACTGCACTTAGCACGGTTTCTGAAGCCGCAAGATATAAAAAAAGTTTCTCTCCCGGAACAGGTTTGGATAAAATGCTCACGTCTGCCAAGTAAACTTTGATTTTATCAAGGGCTTCCTGGCTTTCGGGTGTCCATTCGAACTTTGATTTCTTCTGAATCGTGTCGAACATTGGCTTGCATTTATCCCCCATTCGGGAGATGAACCTATTCAAGGCGGCCAGGTAACCTGTCAGTTTTTGCACCTCTTTCATATTTCGAGGTGTCCCCATATCCAGAATGGCCTTGACCTTTGCTGGATTCGCCTCTATTCCTCACTTGCTGACCAAATGCCCCAAGAACTTCCCCGATTCAACTCCAAAATTGCACTTTTTGGGGTTGAGTCTAATGTTGAATTTCCTTAGGATGTCAAAGGTTTAAACGAGGTGCCCAAGGTGGTCTTCCCTCTTCAGGCTTTTGATGACTATATCGTCGACATAGACTTCTACCGCCTTGCCGATTTGATCGGCAAACATGTGGTTGACCAACCTTTGATATGTTGCCCCTGCATTTTTTAGGACAAAGGGCATCGTCTTCCAGCAGTAGAGGTTCTTGTCTGTCAGGAATGAGGTGTGTTGTCGGTCTGGTTCTTACATGGCTATCTGATGATAGCCTGTGAAGGCGTCCATAAACGACATCATCTCATGCCCAGCCGTGTTGTCTATCAATGCAAAGTCACTAGGTTCCGTTTGATTTTTTCACGAACACCGCATTGGCCACCCATTGTGGCTGGTCGGTCTGCATAATCAGGTCGTTATCTAGCAACTTCTTCACTTCTTCAGCAAGTGCTGCATATTTTTCCAAGCCAAATTTCTGCCTCTTTTGGGTTATCGGCCTCCGAGCTGGGTCGATGTGTAGTTGATGGCATGCAAATTCCAGATCGATCCCTACCATGTCTTTGTGTGACCATGCGAAGACGTCCAAGTTCTTTTTGAGAAAGTCGATGACTTTCCCCTTCAGGTCGTCCAGTATCTTGGAGCCTATGATGACTTCTAGATCTGGCCGAGCTGGATCTACTTTGACCTTCTCGAGTTCTTCCCCCGGGGTAGCCCTTGAGCCGTCTTGACGGGGATCATCGATCTTGGCTTTGCTTAGAAACTCTTCAGGTTTCCCCCATTCTTGGGTCGAGGTCGTTATGGCTTCTTTTCTTGTTTGGCTTTTCATTATTCAATTCTTTACACTGATTTTCACTATCTATTACAAATATTTGCTTGCCAGATACTAGTGCTGAATTGAAACGAGACAGAGAATAAACCAAACAACCCCTTGCATCAACTTGGTCGCCCTTAACGGTGCCGACCAACCCATTCTTGGTGGGGAACTTTACACAAAAATAAAAAGTTGAGGACGCAGCCTCAAATTCGTGCTCAAATGGCCTCCCGAGGAAACCATTATAGGAACTCGGGAGGTCGATAACAAGGAAATCTAACAATCTAGTGGCCCTAACCTTATCATCTAGGGTAGACACTAGTTCGACAGCCAAATGGATCATGCCAGACGGCTTCACAGTAGCATCCCCGAAGCCCTTCACAACGTGGTCACAGGGGGTGATATAACCATCATAATCCCCGAGCTGGTCTAAAGTTTTCTTGAAGAGGATGTTGCAGAAGGCCCCTCCGTCCACCAGCAATCGGTACACAGCGGTCCCCATGATGTTAGCCTTCATCACTAGGGGTTCGACATTCGGATAGATTATTCCGGCTTCATCATTTTTGCCGAACTCGATTTTATCTGTTTCCTCCGCCACCGAGAGGATTGGTAATACCATTTTTCTGGCGTTCTCCATCTCCCTGATTTTGGCCTTCATCCGCTGCTTGGACGAGGATGTCGATGATAGTCCCCCTACTACCCCGAGCAGGGAAAATGTATGTATGACATGTCCTTCCGCGTTCTCGGGCATAGGTGGGACGGGTCGTTTCCCTTGTTCAGCTCTTGGGTTTCTCTGGGCCTGTTCCGCCTGCCTGGGATGATTACCTTGTTGACGGCCCGCCAGAGTTGTGGGAGCAGGTCTCTGCATTCACTTGTGTAGTGACCCGCCTGTTCGTGGAAGTGGCAGAACTTGTTAGGGTTTTGCTTGCCCTTATTTTTTACAGGACGAGGTGGGAGAAGCAGCTCCCGCTCCCGGATTTGAGTGTAGATATGCCCAGGTGTCATACCTAATGCCTCCATCAGCTTTACTGGGATGTTTTCTTCAAAAGGCTTGAAGTTCCCGAGTGCCTTGTAGTGACCCCCAGTTTTCTTGGACCCCTTCTTCGAATCTGCGACTTCCTTATTCTCTGAAAGTTGGGATTCCAGCAGTTCCGAAGTATGAATCAGATCGCTAGCCTGCCTTCGGAAGTAAGCATAGCTAGTCGGGTAGTCGGTGGTCATGCACTGCCATAGCTCGGTACCCTTTCTGAGGCTAGAGACGGCCCCTAGTAACTTCGCCTCATCCCCTATGGGATCTCCTTTGAGGATGAGTTTGTCGATCCTTTAAAGATAGGACCGATCCGACTCTATTTCTCCCAGCTGGGTATTCATGAGGCGCTGCCTGGTCGTAGGTTAGGGAGCCAATGCTGTGAAGTGGGTCAGGAACAGCCTAGCGAGCTGTTCAAAAGTATCTACCGAGAAAGGCGACAATGAGGTGAACCACTGGTGAGCCTGGTCGCTCAAAGTTAGCGAGAACAGCCGGCATTTGGTAGCGTCGGATGCGCCCATAAACTCCATGTAGGAGTTGTATTTCGCCACATGGACCCTTGGATCCGAGTTTCCATTGTAGCGGTCCAAGGTCGCTATGTTGATTTTTCTATGGGTAGGTGCCAGGGTAACCATGGCCCCGAGTGGAGAATCTGGAACAACGAGACTATTGTCTGTCCCCGTCGGCCCATTTTGATTCTCCACATGTTCGAGAAGTCACTGGACCGTTCGCTGTAGCGCCACCTTTTGCACATTATGACGGTCCCCCGTAGGGAAGGCTGCCTTGCCTGAGGGTCGCCCTGATGGACAATCGAGCCTCTCGTCACCTCGTTGTGATGTATGTTTAGAGCTAAAGCGAGGTCGCGCTCCACCTGGTCAGTGTGTCAAGGTTGAGACTGAGCCTCATCCTTGACGATCATGGGAGCCTTGCGGGTCCCTAGGTCCCCAAGGCGGTCGAACACATTTTCTGACCCGACAGGTTTTTCCAGGAGTCGACGATTCCAGATGATAGCGTGCTTCGCCGGGTCGTAGGCCAGTTGGCCCATTGAACGTCCCTTTCTGGCTACGTCGCCCTTACCCTTTGAATTTTCGGCATCATGGGCGGCCTTTTTGATCGGGGGTCGTTCCCCATCATCGTCTAAAGCAATGCATTTCTTCTTGAGGACGGCCATCACGACCTTTGCGTCTTTTGGTGTTTGGACCAGATTCCACCAGTCAGGAGTGATCAACAGGGCCGCGGGGCGAGTGCGCTGCGAGCTCAGAGAGGCTTCGACACCATCATGGACATCCGCTTCATGTCCAGTAGGGTTATCTTGGTGGATCGCCATTGTTAAATGTGTGAGGGAGGTTAAATGGGTTTTCTTGAGAATTTATGAACAATCCTGCAGAAAATATTCCCACATACTGCGCCAATTGTTGTGCCCGGTTTATGTATCCCAGCCAACAATTAATTATAGGATAATAGGATAGCAATTTAGGCGATCAAAACAGGTAAAAGAGATGATATTTGATTACCCAGTTCGTCTATGAATGAGACTACGTCTGGGGGCAACCAAGCCAAGTATATTTCACTATAATTTCTGCCTGGAATACTAAGATTTTTTCCTCCTTTACAATGAACATGACATGAAGTATTTATAGACTAGAAACTAGGTTTTAGGGTCTTCATGGGCCTGGACGATCGACCCTTAGGATTGGAGACAGACCGGATGAGTATCCCACAATCCTCGGCCGAGATCTTCGGTATCTGATACACTTTCTCTCATTAGGTCCTCAAAATCCGCTCCCTAATAAATCTGAATACATTCCTTCTTTACAGTGATAAGACTCGGGCTGCGACCTGTGGACATATAGAGCAAGTCGTCATGCGACTTGGGCGAATCTTGTAAGTCGTCCGGCGACTTACTTCTTGCGTGACTTTGGGCAAGGTTCCCAGTCTTGATAAACAAGTTGATCTAATGGCCATTTGGAGCCCAGGTCGCCTCTCATGGCATTGGAGAGGCGAGTTGTCGTTCATGAGACTAACCCAGGGGTCGGGTTTATCCATGCTATAACAGGTAGCAGTCGTACCTATCCCTTTAACCATAAATCCAGGACATCTGCACCTGAACCACACTGGATTAAAAGAAGACAGACTAATCAGAAAATTCCCAAGTCTTCTGATTCATCCAAGGTTCACACTCATAATCATACTGACCAGAAAGCACATGAAGAGATGTATGATTATGTAGATGCTTATGGGAGACAAATTAGGCCTTCTGTTTGTTAGGCCTCAGGACCCAATCCTACAGGGGTACCTAAAGCCTGATTTGATTGCAGGATCACGTGGGTTTGGCCAATAAGGGAGGTGTACAAGCAACTATCTGGTACATCGATAGTGGATGCTCAAGGCACATGACTGGCAACAAACTTCTCCTCAGTTCATACAGAGAACAAGAAGGCCCACTTGTACTCTTTGGTGATGATAACTTTGGTTTTACCCGAGGGTTCGGAACCTTAGAGAATGAATATGTACAGGTTATTGGAGTCTCATAAGTCGATGGCTTAAAGCACAACCTGTTATCAGTTTCACAATTCTGCGACAACAGGTTCAGTGTTGAGTTCTCGACTGATCAATGCACTATCAAGAATCGAGCCACTCAACAGACTTTACTAACAGGTTCCAGAAAGGGAACGATCTACACTACAGACTGGAACAGTTGTCCAAGAAATGCATGTCTGATTGTTAAGAGTTCCAAAAGCAGCAGTTGGCTCTGGCACAAGAGAATGAGTCATCTGAACTTTAAGACTCTTAACAAGATAGCAAGGATGTCTCTGGTTGAGGGTCTCCCAAATGAGGTATTCTCTAAGGATCAGACATGTGTCGCATGTCAGAAGGGAAAACAGGTTAAAGCCTCATTTAAGGGGATCCCAGGACCAGCATCCAGTAGAGTATTGGAATTGCTCCACATGGATTTGTTTGGACCAGTTACACCACTTAGTTTCAGCGGACACAAATACACTCTGGTGATCGTGGATGATTATTCCAAGTTTACCTGGGTTGTATTCTTGTATAAGAAGAATGAAACTACAACAAAGATACCTGAGCTGCTCAAAAGATTGCAGAATGAGAAGGGTGTCAGTATAGGGAAAATCAAATCAGATAAAGGTACAGAGTTTCTGAACTCTTTTATAACTGATTTTTGCACTGATTTTGGTATACAACATGAAACATCAGCCGCCAGAACACCACAACAGAATGGCGTAGCAGAACGGAGAAACATAACACTCAAAGAAGCTGCTCGCACAATGTTGGCTGAACATGCAACTTCAAACCACTTCTGGGCAGAAGCTATCAACACTGCATGTCACACTCAGAACAGATGTTCTCTGACTAAGATTCACTTCAAAACACCCTATGAACTGTGGAAGGGCAGAAAACCTCATGTTTCTTACTTCCATGTTTTTGGGTGTAAGTGTTTTATTCACAACAATGAGAAGAGTCAGTTGAAAACCTTTGAAGTTATGTTTGATGAGGGTATATTCTTAGGATATTCCTCAACCAGCAAAGCTTTCAGGGTGTTCAACAGGCGAATCCTAGTTGTGGAGGAGACACCTCATGTGGTCTTTGATGAGACATCATCTGAACAAGGGAAATCTGCCTCAGAACAAGTAGTACCAGATCAACCAGTACCTGATGCTCAGAAAATGGATCAGTTAAGTATAAAAAAAAGGATCAGATCACGTAACAGTGTATGTTCCTAACCTTGATCTTAATGATTCACCAAGTCAATCAAACCCTAAGGTACGTACAACTGTCGATGAAGAAGTTGGTACAGCTGAGACAGTAACAACTTAATCATCTGGTTCAGGGGGAACACCAGATATTCCGGCGGACAGACATCAGCCTATGATGATTCCAACATCAGCTGAGACTTGTCCATGCCAAGTGGATCCTATTACTGTACCACTCCCAACCTCTAGTGACTCAATATCAGAAGAGGATGACAATATCCAAACTGATATACATTAGAGAAGAAGGACTTGGTTGAAAGACCATCCAACTGATCAGATAATCGGCAATCCTATTGCCCATGTCCAAACTAGACATTAGGTTGGTGAAAGTGCTATGTATTGTTGCTATCTGTCTTTGAAGGAACCTACCACAATAGAAGAAGCTCTATAAGATGCCAGCTGGATTCTAGCTATGCAAGAAGAATTAGAGCAGTTCGAGAGGAATCAGGTTTGTGAACTTGTAGACAGACCAACTCATCAAGACGTGATAGGCACCAAGAGGGTATTCAAGAACAAGAGGGATGAGAATAATGTCATCACCAGAAATAAGGCAAGACTTGTTGCGAAGGGGTACTCACAATCAGAAGGGGTTGATTATGATGAGACCTTTGCACCAGTCACTCGCCTGGAAGTCATTCGGCTGTTTCTGGCATATGCTGCTAACATAGGGTTTACTGTGTATCAGATGGATGTAAAGAGTGCATTCTTAAACGGGGTGCTAATGGAGGAAATTTGTGTCGAACAACCTCCTGGCTTTGAAAAAGGCAACCAGGTGTACCGTTTAAAAAAAGCTCTTTATGGCCTGAAATAGGCTCCCCGAGCTTGGTATGATACATTATCTCAATTCTTGATAGACAACAGATTCACTAAAGGAGTCATAGACAGAGCCTTGTTCAGAATAGAAGATGAAGACATTCTAATGGTTCAGATCTATGTGGACGATATAATCTTCAAATATCCCAACAAGAGCTTATGTGACAGATTCAACAAACTGATGCAAGGGAACTTCGAGATGTCCACGATGGGTCAGATGAATTACTTTATGGGTCTTCAAGTTAAACAAAGTACAGAAGGAATATTCATCTGTCAGGCAAAATACACAAGGAATCTGTTGGCTAAGTATGGAATTCAGAACAATAAGGTAGCCAAAATTCCTATGATGATTGGATTCAAGATGGATCCAGATGAAAATGGTCAGAAAACTAATCAGAAAGAATATAGGGCTCTCTTTGGATCTCTACTATACCTGACTGCCAGTAGACCAGATATAACCTTCACAGTAGGTGTATGTGCTAGATTTCAGGCAAATCCGATGCAAAGCCACCTGGAAGCAGCTAAGCGGATTCTTAAGTATCTGAAGGGGACAATAAACCTTAGTTTATTCTACATATCAGATGATAATCTAGATCTTAGTGGGTATTCTGATTCTAATTATGGAGGTTGCAGAATAGACAGAAAGTCAACCTCAGGTACATGTCAGTTCTTAGGAAGCAAGCTAATCTCTTGGTTTTCAAAGAAACAGACGTCTATTGCCACGTCTACTACTGAAGCAGAATACATGGCTGCAGGAAGCTGTTGTTCCCAACTGCTCTGGCTTAGTCAGCAGCTGAGGGATTATAACATTGAAGCTATAAACGTGCCCATATTATGTGACAGTAATAGTGCTATTGCAATCACTCAGAACCTAGTTCTACACACAAGATGCAAGCATGTGGACGTCAGATATCATTTCATAAGAGATCATGTGGAAAAGAAGAATATCAGAATGGAAAAGATCTATACTGATAAGCAGAGATCTGATATCTTAACCAAGCCACTAGCTGAAGTCAGATTCAGAGAACTATGCAATGAGCTAGGACTTCAGGACCTAGTTGAAAGTGCACCAGAAATCTTTGGTGGACTGGTCTCGAAGACCAGTTGGTTAAGAAACTGATCAGAAAAGAAGGATGAGTTGAGAAATGGAACCTCAACTGATCAGGGGCTGATCAGAAAAAGGATATCAGTTGAAGGGGGAACTTCAACTGATCAGTTAGGATCAGAAGAAACCTGATCAGAAAAGTGGGATATTGTTGGGAAAATACTAAGGATTAGTTAGGCTACAATCAGTAAGGTCAACAGTAATCAGGCAAGCCAGTTCAGAACAACGTGGTAACTGACTGATTATAATATCAGTCTGATTTATTTTTATATAAGCCTATGTTAATCTATGCTAGTTATTACTGTGCTCATTACTTTGTGACGTCATACCTGCAAGCATTAAATGCGGACGTGGGGTTTTTGTATTAAATGAATTTATTGCGAGTTTTTAAGTCCTAAAGTTTGTCGTTTTAAATCCTTGACCGCACGATTTAATTCCTTTTCAACCGCTTAATCTTGACCGTCCGATTAAAACACGGATACTCAAGTACTCTAAAAAATATTTGTGCAAAATATTTTCCCTCCCACCTATTTAAAACCCTAAACCCATTTTCTAAAAACCTTTCGCATTATCGTATTCAAACACTCAAACTTATCCAGAAAGTTTTCAAAATTCACAACAGTCATCAAACGATTAAAACTTATTTCAAAATCATCAAATCGCTTTTCTGGTAATTTGTTTACTTTGAATCTATTGTTCATATATACTATGCGTTAGGGTTATGGGTTGTACATGTATGATGTACTGTTCATTTGTTCATATTGTATCGAATCTAATCTGCTTTATACTTAACCTCTGAAAACTATGAACAATATGCATATTTGGGGATATTATCTGTGCAAATGTTTGACATATTGTTCTACTGCACTTTGCATTGCAGAAGTGGCAACTTCACGAGCAACCTCTGAAGTTTGCGATTACGCTTCAATGGTGAAAGAGGTCATAGACGAGAAATATATGATCTTCACCGCAACCACCGATCTGGAATCTCTGGAAATTTTGGATTGTCTTCGTCAGTGTGGGCTGGGGCAATTTTGTTACAGACACTAGGACAGTGTCTTCATCATTGAGTCCATGGAATTCCTGAGAAATTTGAAGGAGACGAACAACAAAGAGCTCTATTCTTTTGTCAGTGGAACAAGAATTGATGTATCAAATGATGATGTGCAACAGATCTTTGCCCTACCAGCAGGAAGGAACGCACCTGATGAGTTCACCGCTGGAATGACGGACAAAGAGTATCTTCAAAAAGTCCTTCTGAGACCTGCCAACAACACCCACATCACGAATGTTAAAGCACCATACATATTACTCTTTGAGATTGTCTCAAAAGTAATTCTAGGAATTGCTTTCAGTCCTGATGCCTTGACCCAACAGAAGCAAAGTGTGATGACTGCCATTATTGAGAAGGCACAGGATATGAACTGGTTGGGATTGTTCAAGCACAGATTACTGTAGAAGACAATTAAGTTTATGATCGATGAAATGAATCATGTTGTGCTATCCAAGAAGATTAGCAACATCCACAAAGTCTCTCTCATCCTACCTGATAAGCTTCCTGACTATAGATGGTCAGAATAAGGCAGAAAGGCCTATCCACCAAAGTACAAAGCTCTTCTCTCAAGAGATGAAGAGTTATCAGGACAAAGAGATGATGACCCTGCCCCCTACGTGCCCAAGATAAAGAAAGACAAGGCACAAGCTCCATCTGTGCAATCGGAGGCACAAGGCCAGCCTCGCAAAAGAGTCATGAAAAGGAAGCAGATGGCAACAAAGTCGTGAAAAAAGACAAAGAAAGCTCACTATAATGCTACCAAAGAAGAAGGGAATACCATCTGGAGGCCTGCAAGATGAGGATAATGATGTGGAGATTTTGGAATCTGTTGAAAAGCAACTTGAAGAGCAGATTGTGGAGTTAGCTGGTGGAGAGACTGGTGTGAGCTCTGAGCACACAGTCAGCACGAGAAGGGATCTGACTACAGAAGACGGAGCTGGTCAGATGGAGGTTGTGACCATTGCTGGAGAAGAAGAAGGTGACAGTGAAGAAGAGGAGGAAAGGCTGGAAGAGGCCCAGGATGAGTCAGAACCATCTGACTCTGCTCACATGAGCTCTCTATTTAAAGGAGGAGAACCTACTCACATACCCAGATCACCCACTCCCCCATCACCACAATCAGATATCACCCTACCATCACCCCCCAGACAAATCAACCTACCTACTGCTCAATCAGAAATTCCCACAACTGAGCCAACCCCACCTGCAGAAACCACACAAACTCCCACACCCACACCCAAAAAACCATCTGAGGAGATCCCACCTGGTCAAGAACTTGATCAAGAGATGCAGGAGGAACAAGAGAGAGAAGACATGTTTGTCTCTGTCTCACAATCCGTTCAACAAAAAAACTATCCTGGAATCACCTGAACAAGAACACTCCACGGTGTATTTCTTATGAAGACAGGTGAATGTTTTTCTAGATAAGAACTTTCCTGATCTAATTAACCATCCGGGGATCAGAAAGCAGATGGAGGAAATTATCTTCTGGAGTGATATCAAACTCAAGGATATTGAAGATTTTCTCATTCTGTTGAAAGCCTTGGAGTCTGATTATTTTGTTGATTTGGAGAAGAGGGCCAAGCTGAATGCTGGTGTATCCAGTGTTGCGGAGTTGGCATCTGATGAGGATATCAGATGGCTGGTGCATCAGAAACTAGGCATTTCTGAGGAGGAAGAAGAGTTTGCCCATGAATTCTTGGAGTATGAGCAAGCTGCCGATGAATCAGTCCAGGGTGCTGCAGATGAGACCCTAACTGCTGAGGCGTCAACATCTGGACAGGTTATTGTCTTATCTGCTGAATCGCTAGATCTTCTTTCGATGACTATTCAAGATGGGGTGGAGGCATCTGTTGATTCACAATTCAACAGTTTGGCACAGAACCTGATGGACAGATTTAGAGAGGAACAACAGGCATTGGTCGAAGCAGAACGAAAGATGACAATCGAAAAGTTATTGCACATGCACGACAAAATATCTAGAAGATTGATGAAGCGCATAGATCCACTTTCAGATAAACTTACAGCTGAAGTGTCTATTCTATCTGATATTGGAGTCCTTCTGGAGAGTGTTTACTCTTCTTTGGAGAAGACTGATACAAGTCTTGATGCTGCCTGGAGGAGATTTGAAGGCTCCATAAGCAAGGCCAAAAAATCTCTGGAATCAGTTTTGAGCAGAATCATGGGACCTGCACCCACAACTTCAAATGTTCAGATTACCCCCTTAGCCTTCGAAGAATTGAAAGACGAGGTGACGAACCTTTTTGAAGTAACCAAAAAGGGGGAAGAAGGACCAGAAAAACAGGCTAAAAAGGCTACAACTTCATCTGGTCAGGGTCTGACATTTGCCATTGTGGAGGAAACAACTGCTGAGGCTCCAGATACGGAGCTAGCTGAAATGTTCCAGACAATTGAAGAACACAACAGGTTGTTGGAGACTCAAGATAGGGCCATAGCTGAACATAAATCTTCCCTTGGTGAACTGGTAACAAGGGTTGACAAAATTGAAGACTTTTCTTCAAATATTCAGACAAGATTTGATATTGTAGATCAGGCCAAGAGTCTTGCTCTGGCAAGGAAGCTACAAGAAGAAGAAACTGCAGAGACTAAGGCTGATGAGAGGAAACAAAAGAAAGCCAAACAGGTAAAGAAACCGATTCAGAAGCCAATAATAACTCGCTCTCAATCGCAGATGACAATTGCACAAAAAGAAGAACAACAAAATGAGACAGAGAATCATTGAGGCTGCCATCAAGAAGAAGCTTGCTGATGCTGCAGGGCTGAGCAGAATATATGTCATAAGACAAAATAAGAAAGTTGCTGCTACAGAAGAGAGGGACTGGGAAGAACGTGCCTTACCTGAAGAGGTTGAGGGGATTTTGGTAGCCTGACGAGATCTGATCCCAGAATGGACCAAGATCAAGGTCGATTGGCTAAGGGATGTTTACATTCTACAGAAGATACCAGAACACACAGATCAAGGGACTTTTGATGTTGAGTTTTTGGACTGGCTAGAGACAAAATACAAAAAATTTTACAAGGTTCAGATGCATTAAGGCAAGATCATGACCTTGATGCCTTCTGCACCCAAATTTGAAACCATGATCCCGCCCCTTCGATCTGACAAATCCCTCGACCCGATTGGCTTCAAAAAGTTATTCTACGACTTTGCAAGGAGAGGAGACATCATTGAACGAGACAGACTGTAAGCCTTACTGCAAAAATGTAAAAGATTTTTGCTATCCCAGTTGATCTCCAGAGGTTCACCTTTTGAAGTTTGGTTCAGAAGACTGCTGATAGGATCAGATAAATAGATATCTACTTGCTTTTTCACTGTACTTGTAATCCTTCTAGCATCAATGGAAATGCACTACCTTTTTTATCCTAAGACAACTTCTCATTGTCTTATGAACTATTATTTATGTTCTTTACATTTTTGGTTATCTGTTTTTCTGTTAACTATTTTGGTTCCATAAAAAAGGGGAAAATTGCTGGGAAATTTATAGTTTTGATGGAAGCTCCAAAACAGGTTGTAATAGGACCAGTCACACCTGTTAGCTGACTGATGACTTAGAAATCAGGATAGGATGACCAACTGAGATGTATAGATAGATGATGTATTAGTTAGATCATATATTGAGGGGGAACTCAATATGTATAGGTCAAGTCAAGAAGATCAGAAGATCAGACAAGTCAAGAAGATCAGAAGATCAGACAAGTCAAGAAGATTAGAAGATCAAAAAAGTCAGATGATCAGGTGAAGACATGAAGCTGAAGAATCAGAAGACCTGAAGATCAGATGACTACTAGAAGAACAAGACCAAGAAGACCTCAGATAACCTACATCAGAAAAACAGAATAGAGTCTGTAAGTTGGGCTAAGACAACATACATTAGAAGACTCAATCAAGTAGGCTGATGAATTTTTAACTGATCAGGTCAACTCAATCAGGTGACAACCAAAGATTCACTAAAGTCATATGAATTCATCAGACAAGAAGAATGTCAAACTAAGTTGGTAAATCAAACACTAAACAAGTGTACTTGATAACCAATGAGAGCAAGACACGTATGTACGGAGCTGACAGTGAGGGATTTGGCGGATCACAGTCAAACGGCTATAAAGGACAAACTTGCATACTTTCGGCAATGCCGTCTCTGTGCACGTCATATCCATCCTGACCGAAATTCGAATTGCTCTCCAACGGCTAATTCAATTTTGTGCCTATATATATGGGATCAAACCTTCATAGTAAGGTTACGAAAATTATCATCAAGCTCAAGCTATCCGCAATTTCTGCACGAAGAACACAAAATCAAGAATATTTTCTAAGTGTTCATCCCATAAGTTCTTAGCATAGAAATCTTATCCTTTAGCTTTAGGCTACCCAAATACTAGGATAGATTTCCAGTTGAAACACAACAAATCTTATACCCAAACCAAAAGTTAGGTTAAGTTTGTTTAACAAGATTTCAGACTAGGGTTTCTAGTTCTGATTTTTGGGATTGGTTGAGTGAGAACTCTTGAAACATCTGTTGTACTGTGTTGGACTAACACATTAATCTAAGTCCAGTTGGTTAAGTTGGTGCCCCTGCTGATAGGGAAGAGTGGACGTAGGACGAGTTGTCCGAACCACTATAAAAATCTTGTGTGCCTTAATTTGTTTTACCTGTTTTACACTATCTGCACACACTTGTTTAACTATTACATACATATTCTAAGTCTGGATCAGATTTGCACCAAGCAACTGATCTGATCAGTTTGGTAGTTTGCCATTTGATCCGATACAGATTACTTAGAATCTAATTTGAGAAAACTAGTTTTCACACGGGTTAATCTTATCTTCCGCACATCAATTAAACTGATAGACACCAAACTGATCTGCTCTCAAGTGATCAGTAAGTTGGATATCAGTCCAAACTGATTCACACGCACTCTAGTCAGGTAACTTGCTATTCACACCTGATTCCACGAAAAAGTTTCAGAAGTCTATTCAACCCTCCCCTATAGACTTCTGCCTCACTAAAACCCTAAAGGAGTTCTTAATGAACTTCATCAGATTAGCTTCGAATTCAGGAGAAGTTTGTAAAATATGTGTTACATGATCTGCTGAAGTCAAAGGAGCTCCCACTTCCATCTCCTCTGCTTGACTTCCTCCAGCAGTCAAGTCAATCACATTCTCGGCTGATTGAGCCTCAGCTGATGGGGACTGTGCCGCATCTCCCACAACAGCTTCATCGGCAACTTCTTCGGGTTCCTCAATAATTATCATCTCTTTTGCTATTTGTTCGGTGTCAGGCCCTAGTTCAAATATCTCTTCAATCTCGATCGAGCCGACAACAGCAAGTTCTTCAGTAATAATAGAAACCTTTATTTGTTGCATCACTCGACTGTATTTGACCATCTTGTGGGTCATTTCTTGGTGCATGGGGGTATCTGGCAGTCCCAGCTGTCGAGTAATTAGTCCAGCAACTGCATCATCTGAAATTAGTTCTGCAACAGTCTCCACTCCAGCGATTTGGACTAACACATTAAACTTAGTCTAGTTTGTTTGTAAGTGCCCCTGTTGATAGGGAAGAGTGGACGTAGGACCAATTGTCTGAACCACTATAAATCTTGTGTGCTTACCTGCTTTACACTATCTGCACACTACTATTTTGATATAAGTTAACATGCATATTCTAAGAAGAGATCAGTTCTGCATCAAGCAGCTGATCTGATCAGTTTGACAGTTGGTCATCTAATCTGATCCAGAAAACCTTAGAATCTGATCTCCTTAAAACTGGTTTTTCACACGGGTAAAACTTAGCTTCCGCACAATCAATTAAACTGATAGACACCAAACTAATCAGTTTACCAGCGATCAGTAAGTTGGATATCAGTCTATACTGATCACCTGCACTCTGATCAGTAAACTTGCAAACCACACTGATAACTCGAGAGAAGATCAAGTACCTGAAGACTGCTAAACATATGACGAAAAACTTTTCCTGAAATCTATGAAGGAAATGATCTAATTAAGGATAGCAGATTGCAAGCTGAACTATTGAAGTTTGAGAAACTCAAAATGATGTCGAATGAGACCATTAGTTAGCTTGATGGAAGAATCACCATGACTATCAACAAGCTTCGTGAACTAGGTCATGACATGGCTGATAAGGATATCAACTACAAGATTCTGAGGTCCCTGACCTAGAAATGAGACATGAAAGTGACAGTGATTAAGGATTATCAAGATATTGCTAGAATGAAGCCAAGCAACCTGTTTCTCAGTCTGAAAGCTCGTGAGTTTGACCTGATTGAGAGAAGTCAAGAAGAAGATGAAACTCCTACTGAAGTTGCTCCAAACACTTCAAAAGCTATTGCATTTCAGGCAACCAGTAGCAACTCAAGATCTATTGAACCAGTAGGAAACATCATGAGTCAGACTGAACAGATTGCTTTGCTAACCAGAAATCTTGAATGATCAAATATTCAACTGGGAAAATATCGAAAGTTCTACAATGATTACAAGCAAACCAGAGGAAGAGATAGGAGATCTACAGATAGATCACAAGAAAGGAATCGTTCTGATGAGAAGAGAGATGACAAAAGAGACGATAGAAGAGACGATTGAAGAGATGATCTCAGAGATGACAAGAGAGATGATCGAAGAAATGATCATAAGGATGACAGACGAGATGATCGATCAGATCGAAGAGGTTCTGATTACAGGTAAGCTGGTAAATCTCCTAAAAGATCTTATAGGAGAAGAGACTTACCTGGTATAAAGAATTCTGTGGAACCTGGAACGTGCTTCAACTGTCATAAACAAGGTCACTACAGTGTCGACTGTCTTGACCTGACTCCTAAAGAGAGAGAGGAGAAGCGGAACATAAGAGAGCAAAGATACAAGGACGGAAGAGCTATGATTGCAGACACTTCTACTCTCGATGACTCTTACCTGCCATCAGATGACTCTGGATATTCATTTGTTGAGGACTTTTGCCTGATGACAACAACTAATGATGTCGACGATCTGATATTCTCACCTGATAACGACATCTGTCTCATGGCCCAAGAAGCTGACCAAACTAACGTAACTTCTAAACCTTCTGTGTCTTCTCTTTCCACACCTGCTGCGCTGAGCACACCTGCTGGAGAGATTGACCTGCAAATCTACAATGAGCAATTGCTTAATGATCTCTCTAATGCAATAGACACTTACTCAATAGTGGAAGCTGAGAACGATATGCTTAGGCTAAGAATACTCAGCTTGTCAAGGATAATGCGATAAGTAGAGATGCTGAACTGAAATCAGTTGAGACTGTTCAGAAGATGACTACAGAACTAGAGTTTCTAAAAGTCAGTACTTCAGATCAGGGTAAACTGGTTAAGGAATAGTAGGTGTTGTAGCCATAATAATTGGCCAGCAGCCACATGGGAAATGGCGATGATGTGGCAATTAGTGATGATGCGGCGACAAGAACCGAGCTCAGCTGAAGAGTACGAGATGCTGAGATCGGCCCTCACAGGGCGACCTGGCGACGGTCGAAGAAGATCAAGCTTGCCTTAATGAGAGACCTCTCCCGAGGATGATCCGTAGGTGAGGTTGGAAAGAGAAGAATGAAGGCTGCCTGAGCGGGCGACCTCCCCCGAGGTCGCTCCACAAGCAAAGTCGACAAACACAGTACAAAGAGATAATTCGACTTTACTTTTATGTTTCTAGACTAGATTGGCTCTACGGGTCCATTTATAAAGGCCCACTATGAGGCCAATTGATATTCTCTACTTCCCTTGTAAACTCTATATAAAGAAAAAAGAAGTCCACACAAAAAAAGAGGACAAAAGACACACGAAAAATCATAGTAAAATGATCCTGGCTTGGTATGCCCCCAAACATAGTCCTTCCGGATGAACTGGGTCAACAGATCCATTCGTTCTTTATGCTTTTCGTTCATTTATTCATTTATTATTAATTAATTACTTGTTTGTGGCATAGACATAAAATATATGTTACAACAGTAGGCTCTCAACCTAAAGCAAGCCGATGATCTCAAAGTCCTACAAGCTAAGTTTGATGAACTTTTCCAACTGCATGAGAGTCTAAAAATTAGTGAGGATAGTTTGCGAAAGTAAGTAGAGGTTTTCAGAAAAGCTTCTAAAAATGTTGACGAAATAACCAACTACTATCGCAAGCTAACAGATAAGAAGGGAATTGGGTTTGAAAGCCCTTCTGGATCCTCACATGTCCAATTTGGTTCACCTTCAAAAAGTGAATCAAAGAAGATTTATGGAAAAGATACAAATTATGTTAAATTTGTATCAGATAAGGGAAAAAGACCAACTGATCAGGCAAGGCAAGTGTCTGGTAAGAAGGGGAACATAAATGAACCTCAACTAATCAGACATCAGTCAAAGAATCAACAGAAGAGCCTCGTTCTTTTGAAGAGACCTCAGCCCAATCAGCAGACTAGGAATCAGCCTTGACCATCTCGCAAGGGACAGTCCCAGCTGAAACCTAATTAGGTCAAGCTGCCTAACCAGCAAGCTAAGGGTAAACTGCTAAAACCATTTGTTCAAAGAAGATATGAATCTTTTGATGGTAGCAGTCGTACTTATCCCTTTAACCAGAAATTCAGTTCAGCTGCACCTGAGCCCCACTGGATTAAAAGAAGTCAGACTAACAAGAAAAATCCCAAGTTTTCTGATTCATCCAATTCTCACACTCATAATCATTATGATCAGAATGCACATAATGAGATGTATGATTATGTAGATGCTTATGGGAGACAAAAAAGGCCTTTTGATCTTTGATGATTACAATAAAAGTTCCCTATTTATTTGGATCCCTAAAGATAAAACTAACCCCCCAGGACCCAACCCTACTGGGGTACCTAAAGCCTAATTTGACTACAGGTTTGCGTGGGTTTGGCCAATAAAGGAGGTGTACAAGCAACTATCTGGTACATCAATAGTGGATGCTCAAGGCACATGACTGGTAGTAAACATCTCCTCATTTCATTCATAGAACAAGAAGGCCCACGTGTACTCTTTGGTGACAATAACTTTGGTTTTACCAGAGGGTTTGGAACCTTAGTCAATGATGATGTACAGGATTCTGGAGTTTCGTATGTCGATGGTTTAAAGCACAACCTGTTATTGGTTTCACAATTCAGCGACAACAGATTCACCGTTGAGTTCTCGACTGATCAGTGCACTATCAAGAATCGAGCTACTCAACAGATTTTGCCGACTGGTTCAAGAAAAGGAACGATCTACACTGTAGATTGGGATAACTATCCAAGAAATGCATGCCTGATTGTTAAGAGTTCCAAAAGTAGCAGTTGGCTCTAGCATAAGAGAATGAGTCATCTGAACTTTAAAATGCTAAAAAAGATAGCAAGGATGCCCTTGGTTGAAGGTCTCCCTAATGAAGTTTTCTCTAAGGATCAGACATGTGCCGCATGTCCGAAGAGAAAACAAGTCAAGGCTTCATTCAAAGGGATTCCATCACCTTCATCGAGCAGAGTATTGCAACTGCTCCATATGGATATTTTTGGACCAGTCACTCCACTTAGTTTCAGTGGACTCAAGTACACTCTTGTGATAGTGGATGATTTCTCCAGATAGTGGATGATTTCACCTGGTTTGTATTCCTTTGTAAGAAGAATAAAACTACAAAAAAGATACCTGAGCTGCTCAAGAGATTATAGATTGAGAAAGGTGTCAGTATTGTGAAGATCAGATCAGACAAGGGAACCGAGTTCTTGAATTTTTTCATATCTAATTTTTGCAAGGTGTTTGGGATATAACATGAAACTTCAGCCGCCAGAACTTCTCAACAGAACGGTGTAGCAGAATGGAGAAACAGAACACTCAAAGAAGCTGCTCGCACTATATTGGCTGAACATGCAACTCCAAACCGTTTTTGGGCAGAGGCAATCAACACCACATGTCATACTCAGAACAGATGTTCTCTGACTAAGATTCACTTCAAAACACCCTATGAACTGTGGAAGGGTAGAAAACCTCGTGTTTCTTACTTCCATATTTTTGGGTGCAAGTGTTTCATTCATAACAATGGGAAGACTCAATTGAAAACCTTTGAAGCTAAGTCAGATGAGGGTATATTCTTAGAATATTCCTCGACCAGCAAAGCTTTCAGGGTGTTCAACAGGTGAACCCTAGTTGTGGAGGAAACACCTCATGTGGTCTTTGATGAGTCAACATCTGATCAGAAGAAATCTGCTTTAGAAAAGGCCGCAGCAGAACAAGAAGTACCTGATGCTCAGAAAATGGATCAGGTAAGTATCAAAGGAAAGGAATCAGAACATATCATAGTGTATATTCCTAACTTTGATCTTGATGATTCACCAGGTCAATCAGTCCCTAAGGTACGTACAACTGTCGATGAAAAAGCTGGTACAACTGAGACAGTAACTAAACCATCTGGTTCAGGGGGAACATCTGCTGTTTCGATGGACAGACTTCAACCTATGATGATTCCAACATCAGCTGAGACATGTCCATGCCAAGTGGATCACTATTGAACCTCTCCCAATCTCTAGTGACTCAATATCAGATGAAGACGATGATGTCCAAATTGATATAAATCAGGAAAGCAGGATTTTGTTGAAAGAGCATCCGGTTGACCAGATAATCGGCCCTCCGAATGCCCAAGTCCAAACTAGACATCAGATTAGTGAAAGTGTTATGTATTGTTGTTATCTGTCTTTGAAAGAGCCTACCACACCAGAAGAAGCCTTACAAGATGCCAACTGGATTCTAGCAATGCAAGAAGAATTAGAGCAGTTCGAGAGGAATCAATTTTGGGAACTTGTAGATAGGCTAACTCGCCAAGATGTGATTGGTACTAAGTGGGTCTTCAAGAACAACAAGGATGAGAATAATGTCATTACCATAAATAAGGCAAGACTTGTTTCAAAGGGGTACTCACAATCAGAAGGGCTTGATTATGATGAGACCTTAGAACCAATCTCTCGCCTGGAAGCCATACGGCTATTTCTGGCATATGCTGCCCACAGAGGGTTTATTGTGTAGTAGATGGACGTAAAGAGTGCATTCTTAAATGGGGTACTAGCGGAGGAAGTTTATGTCGAACAACCTCCTGGCTTTGAATCAGGCAACCAGGTGTACCGTTTAAGAAAAGCTCATTATGGCCTGAAACATGCTCCTAGAGCTTGGTATGATATACTGTCTCAGTTCTTGGTAGACAATAGGTTCACTAAGGGAGTTATAGAAAGAACACTGTTCAGAATTGAAGACGGAGATGATATACTTATAGTTAAGATTTACTTGGAAGATATCATTTTCAGATCTCCCAATCAGAACTTATGTGAGAAGTTTAGCAAATTGATGCAAGGGAAATTCAAAATGTCCATGATGGGTCAGATGAACTACTTTCTAGGTCTTCAAGTAAGACAAAGTACTGAAGGAATATTTATGTGTCAGGCAAAGTACACTAGAAATCTATTGGTCAAGTTTGGAATTCAAAACTGCAAGACTGCCAGAATTCCCATGATGACATCCTTCAAGATGGATCCAAATGAGAATGGTCAGAAAACTAATCAGAAAGAGTATAGGGCTCTCATTGGATCTTTGCTATACCTAACTACTAGCAGACCAGATATAACCTTCACAGTATGTGTATGTGCTAGATTTCAGGCAAATCCAATGCAAAACCACCTGGAAGCAGCTAAGGGAATTCTTAAGTATCTGAAGGGGATAGTAAACCTTGGTTTATTTTACCCATCAGATGATAATCTAGAGCTTAGTGGGTACTCTGATTCTGATTATGGAGGTTGTAGGATAGATAGAAAATCAAACTCAGGAACATGTCAGTTCTTAGGTAGTAAACTGATCTCCTTATTTTCAAAGAAACAGACATCTGTTGCCACATCTACTACTGAAGCAGAATACATGGCCACGGGAAGTTGTTGCTCCCAACTGCTCTGGCTTAGTCAGCAGCTGAGGGATTATAACATTGTAGCTACGAATGTGCCTATATTCTGTGACAGTAATAGTGCTATTGCAATCACTCAAAACCCAGTTCTGCATACAATTTGCAAACATGTTGACATCAGACATCATTTTATCAGAGATCATGTGGAAAAGAAGAACATCATAATGGAAAAGATCCATACTGATAAGCAAAGAGCTGATATCTTAACCAAACCACTAGCCGAGACCAGATTCAGGGAATTATCAGTTGAGCTAGGGTTACTGGACTTAGGAGAAAATGCACCAGAATTCTTTAGTGGATTGGTTTCTAAGACTAGTAGGTTAAGAAACTGACCAGGTAAGGAAAATCAGTTGAAGGGGGAACTTCAACTGATAAGAGAAGATCAGTTAGACATTGATCAGGTAATGAATGACAGATGAAGGGGGAACTTCAACTAATAAATAGGGGTCAGGTAATGAATGAAAGTTTTGCAACACTCACCTCTCAAGTATAAGAGGATCGTTTCGTGCCCGGTTAAATATCGATCCACGGGACTAGGGTGTGAAATATACCCCAATTGATATGTGTCGGTGCGTGATTATAGTGTGAAACATGTTTTGGTTTTCCGATTAAAGCAAAATAAACAACAAGACAATAAGATATCAATAAGAGAAATCAACAAGCACCTAAGAAAACAATAAGACAACAAACAAATTTGTTTCAAATGAGTGAGAGGTGTTCGGGTGTTTTTCCTTGTGAGATGATTATCAAAAGATTAATTATGGAGTTTGCCACTATTTCCGATTATACTCTAAGAGCGATCACTACACAATATACTATTCCCGTACTTGGTAAGCCTAGGGTCCGATATCATTTTAAATCCTAAGATCCGAAGTAGGATCTCCCATTTCTTACCCGAGTAATTGCACGGATATGGTCCTCTAATTAACTAACTACTCCGTCCCCGTGTTTTTCCACTTGTATACTAAGTTCAATTATCCTATATGCTCTTAACTTTCCACTTTAGAGTTCAATTATCCAATACCCACATATCTTATCTCATCTATCCAACTCTCATTGCAACAAACAAGAATCAACACACAAGCTAATAGTAAAACCACCAAAATTGAACAAGGAAATATATCAATCTAAAGGATCACCATCAATAGAGATAAATAATCATAATCAAAGCAATTAATCAATCATCGTCACAATTCCAAACACCCAAACACTAAGAACCTTATCCCATGGTGCACAAGGCAAAACTCATGGCTAAACAACAAGAATTCAAGGAACCCAAAACAAAATTAACAAGTAAATTGCAATAAAAAGTAATAATACCTTTTGGATGAAAATGTAGCACAAAAGCATAACAATACTCACAAAACCTCTTTGAATCCTTGCTTGAAATGTAAATTAAGCTAGAACTAAGCTATTCTATGAGGATCTAAACTATCTATGGAAGAAAAAATGAAAAATGAGCTAAAGTATTACTTGGAACTCTAAAAAGTATCACTTGCTTGCTTCCCTATCTCTCCCCTCAGCTGCTCCATCAATGAAAAACGAACTTGGAGGCTTTTATATGCTTTTGAGTCAGCTGGCATGTGTCCCTAGGTCAGATTTGAGAAACTAAGGATTTTTTACGTGCTCGACTCGAGCAGAAGTGCTCAACCATAAGGGAGGTCGTGCACTGGTGAAATCGTATCCGCATTTTCACTTTTTGGGCTGCTTGACTCGAGCAGTTGTGCTCGACCAAATTTTGGTCGAGCAGCTCAAGAGTTGGCCAAAATCAGTGTATAAAATGGCGTGCTCGACCAAAAATGCCAAGCAAGGTTGCTCGACTCGAGCAGCAGGTCGAGCAACTGCAGGTTGTGCAGCTTCAGTCGTCATTTTCTTCATAACTTGAGCTCCCGAACTCCGATTGAGTTGATTCTTTTTTTTGTTGCGACCGTCTCTTCTAGGAGCTTTACGTGGTTTCACCCTCTTCTCAAATCTCCTTCTAAATCAAAGCAATTTTTAATTCATTATTGCTCGTTTCCACTCATTTCCCTACACAATAAATGAAACAAGACCTTTTGTTGGGAGATGAATTTAATAAAGATATATGATTTTGATTAGATCCCAAAACCCCTGAGTATGACATGTTCAGGATAATCTTGATAGTTGAGTCAGGATTCAGTTTTAGAGTATTCAGGATGATATCTGCAAAATGTATAGTCAGCAGATATAGATCGGGTTAGGATCTAAAGGTTCTGAAGAACTCAGTATGTTTCTGAAGAAACTGAAGTTTCAGTATGAAACTAAAGTTTTCAAGGCTCAAGAAGAAATCGAGAATCAAGACTCAAAGCAGAAATCGAGAATCAAGACTAAAGCAGAAATCGAGATATCAAGACTCAAAGCAGAAATCGAGATATCAAGACTCAAGATGAAATCGAGGAAATCAAGACTCAAAGATGAAGATTCAAAGATATCACCAAGATATCTGTGAAGACTCGTAAGACTCGTAAGATGTCAAGACTCAAGACCTCAAGACTCGTAAGACTCAAGACATGTAAGATGTAAGATCAAGAATCAAGATCAAGAATATCAAGGCACAAGAATTATCAAGACTTAGTAATGCTTCAATGCTCAGTATAAACCTGAATGTTCCGAGGCACTGAACATATCTATCTGAAGGATGCAATACTGAGAAGATCGCGATTCCTTAGAAGAATAGATATTTGCCAAGACATTCAAATGCAGACAAAAGGAACTAAGTCAGAGTGTTGTTAAGGTTATATCAACTCAGAGTTTGTAACCAAAAGAGCCGTTGAAGGTGTCTACCTTTAGCGGAGACAAAAGTCAAAAGAGGAAGACATCATCAGACAAATATCGACCTAATCGACAAAGGATGTGTCATTTGAAAAAAGATGTCAGATGTACAAAAGTTCCAGACTGCAAAAAGTGAAGACCGGCTACATGAAAGACTATTGCCTAAAACGTGTTAGGGAGTTTCAAACCCTAAATATAGCCGTTCCTCACACACCATAAGAGGAAACTCACGAAGCTATCTTTCCAACGGATAGTTTTCAAGAGTGACCTTGGTGTATGCCTATAAATACTTGTGACCCTCTACATTGTAAGGTTACGGGAAATTTGTAAGCAACTCAAGAGCTCAAACTTATTATCGCAAAGTTAAAGCACTCGAAAAACTTAGAATTTCCCAAGTGCTTTTAAATCGAAGAGAGCTCATTAAACTAAGCCTAGCTTGATAAGATATATCCGAAGCTTAGTCGAGATATCCTAGCCTTTGCATTGTACTTTATTGTAAAGGATATCTCATCCTAGTTGGAAACCAACTAAGAAACCCCAAACCCTTTAGAAGGCAGTTGGTGTGTGATTGTTGGTGAGAAGAGTTGTAAAGAGTTAGTAAACTACGCGGAGTAGTCAGAAAGCTCTAGAGGTGAAGTTAGTAAGCTACAGAGGTAGTCTGAAAGCTTGTTTGTGTTTGAGTAAGTAAACTACGGAGGTAGTCAGAAAGCTCAAGGTCGGGTTGAGTAAGTAAACTACGTGGAGTAGTCAGAAAGCTCAGGGCCGAGTTGAGTAAGTAAACTACGCGAGGTAGTCAGAGAGAGTGGACGTAGGAGCTTCAGTCTCTGAACCACTATAAATTGCTGTGTTGTTTATTGCTTTCTTTATCTGTGCTTAACTGTTGCATTGACTTAAATCTGAAAGCATATTTTCACTGATATTTCAGTTGGAATCAATCCACTGGAAGTTGCATGTAATTGAATCACAGCCTAATCACTATTCCATTAAAGGAAGATTTTCAGCAAAGCTTAAAACGAGTATAAACTAAAGGGTCAACCATTCCGCACATCTGAGTAGCTAGAATAGATAGTTACCAAACTGAACTTACTCTTCTAAGGGTTCAGTAAGTTAGTTATCTGATCCAAGCAACTCAGGATCTCTGAAAACTCAGGACTCAGTTGGGATTATCTAAGGTTTCTGAAAGCAGCTCAGGACCACTGTCTCAGTAGACTTTGAATCAGAGTGATTTGTGCTTTATCAGGAACTAATCTTCAGGATTATCTGACCCAAGCTGACCTCAGTAAAAGAAAAGTTTTAAAAACACTAAACACGTGTATTCCCCCCCATACACGTGTAAGACTCGTTTGCACCGGGACCAACAAGTGGTATCAGAGCAGTGGTTCAACTTGACCACCTGCTTTGTTGACCAAAGTTTTATTTGCTAAAAATACTTGTGGTCTATATGAACTGATCTTATTTGCTGAATTCTTAAAAGACTCAGTTAAAATGTCTTCTAAGAAACTTCCCATGTTCTCAGTGGAGAACTATGATTTGTGGAGACTGAGAATGCAGGCTCACCTGTATTCCAAACATGAACGAATGTGGAGAGTGATCTCTGAAGGGTCATTCCAATTTACTGTGGTGAATCCCAGAGGAACAGAAAATGAGAGAAACGATCCTAGAGCAGAATTTCCTAAGTCTGATGACCAACTGACTCCTGAGGAGAGAAAGTTAGTCAATCTAGACTACATTGCTAAAGACACACTATACAGTACAATTGATGATGGTGTGATGGGAATGATCTCTCACTGCAACACTGCAAAAGAAATTTGGGACACACTAGCTGTAATGTGTCAAGGCACAGATCATATCAAAGAAAACAAACTTTCAGTTGCAATTGGAAAGTTTGATAGTTTTGAAATGGAAGAAGGTGAATCTATTGACAAATTGGAAGTCAGATTCACTAGTATTATGAATGATCTAAATGTACTTGGAAAGAAATATCCACAGAGAGAAGTTGCATTGAAAATTCATAGAGGTCTTTCTAAGAAATGGGATATACATGCAGTGGTGATAGAAAATACCAAAAACATTAATTCAATGCCCTATCAACAAGTCTTCTCTGAGATGAAGGCCTATGAGTTTGTAATTGATAAGAAATCCAAAAAGGCTGACAGCAAAGATGATTCATGTTGGTCCCGAAAAACCCGATTTAAAACTCGTAAAATCTCAATGGGAGGTGACTAATTTTTTTTTTAATGTGTTATGCAGATTTGCTAAAGTATGTATGACAGTTAATATGAAAGCAAATAAGAACACACGTATTTTTATAGTGGTTAGGACAACTCGTCCCTACATCCACTCTTCCTTCATGGGGCACCAACTTAACCAAAGAGATGTTTCTGAAGTTCTCACTCAAAGCGGGACTTATCTCCCTCACGGGATCGCCTACCCTCCCTTTCGGGATTGCTAGATGTTTACCGAGTTCACACTCAAACGGGACTTATCTCCCTCACGGGATTGCCTACCCTCCCTTTCGGGATTGCTAGATGTTTACCGAGTTCACACTCACCTACAAACTTATCCTATCAAACTGATTTGAGTAAGGTTTGTTTGGTTTCCAACTAGGTTGAGATTTTCCCTTACATTTGTTTAGCCTCAATGCTAAGGATGGGAAAATCTCTCTAAGCTTAGGATATTACATTTGTGCTTAGATCTATTGAAGAACACACTTGGGTAAATTTGGATATGAAATGCTCTGTGTTCTTGAATGGAGATGCTTGAATATTTGGCTTTAATCTTCACTTTGCAGCAAACTCCATCACCATCTTTTGAAGATAGTGCAATGTATTTATAGTGTGAATTTGAATATTACCGTTGGAGAGTAATATTCAAATCCATACTAATAGTCTTCTAGCTTTTCTTTGTCCTATCAGACCTTTGTTGTTTGCGACTTTTTATGTCACATCAATATGTGTGTTGTCATCTTCTCATTAAAGAACACACGATTTATAGTGGGTTCCACTCCTACATCCTCTTCCCTATCATCGGGGGCACCCTCTTAACCAAGCCCGGACTTAGTTTAACGTGTTAGTCAACATCAATAGATGTTTGCGAGTTCACCTCAAAGCGGGACTTATCACCCTCCGCGGATTGCCTACCCTCCCTTTCGGGATTGCTAGATGTTTACCAAGTTCACACTCACCTACAAACTTAACCGACCGATTTGGGTAAGGTTTGTTTGGTTTCAAACTAGGTTGAGATTTTTCCTTACATTTGTTTAGCCTCCTCAATGCTAAGGATGGGAAAATCTCTCTAGGATATGGCATTTGTGCTTAGATCTAGGAGTAGAACACTTTTGAATATATGTGTATTTCTTGCTCTTTTGTTCTATGTGGTGGAAAGGCTAGATGATATGGCTCTGTAGCTTCAATGGTGTTTTTCACACATTCCTTCCTTCCACACTTTAGAATGAAGAAAGTGTGGATTCGATTACGGGCTGCGATCGATTCAACAAAGATGCGATTGAAACTGATTTTTTCTTCTTCTGATTTCTGATTTCTTCTTCTTAACTTGTTCTTTCGTTCCCCCTCAACTTGTTATCTGTAGATTAATTTAAATAACACAAGTTGATAATGTTTTGGCATAATTTATCAAAACTAAAATATCCCAACAATTTCCCCCTTTTTGATAATGATGCCAAAACTAACTAACAATAAAAAAATACGAGAAAAACAGTGTTAGTTAAACAAGAGAAATGATGAAGAACCATTTTTTTTTAAATGAGAAGATGATTGTCAACCTCCATGAATTTTATAAACTTTATGCATTTTAAACTAAATGGGTTTTAATAAAAAAAATCAGTTCAGGTGTTCACATTAAAATCTAGTGAACTTTTGAACCCCTGCTCTGATACCACTTGTTGGTCCCGAAAAACCCGATTTAAAACTCGTAAAATCTCAATGGGAGGTGACAATTTTTTTTTTTTTAATGTGTTATGCAGATTTGCTAAAGTATGTATGACAGTTAATATGAAAGCAAATAAGAACACACGTATTTTTATAGTGGTTCGGACAACTCGTCCTACATCCACTCTTCCCTTCATGGGGCACCAACTTAACCAAAAGATGTTTACCGAGTTCTCACTCAAACGGGACTTATCTCCCTCACGGGATCGCCTACCCTCCCTTTCGGGATTGCTAGATGTTTACCGAGTTCACACTCAAACGGGACTTATCTCCCTCACGGGATTGCCTACCCTCCCTTTCGGGATTGCTAGATGTTCTGGAGTTCACACTCACCTACAAACTTATCCTATCAAACCGATTTGGGTAAGGTTTGGTTGGTTTCAACTAGGTTGAGATTTTCCTTACATTTGTTTAGCCTCAATGCTAAGGATGGGAAAATCTCTCTAAGCTTAGGATATTACATTTGTGCTTAGATCTATTGAAGAACATTCTTGGGTAAATTTGGATATGAAATGCTCTGTGTTCTTGAATGGAGATGCTTGAATATTTGGCTTTAATCTTCACTTTGCAGCAAACTCCATCATCATCTTTTGAAGATAGTGCAATGTATTTATAGTGTGAATTTGAATATTCTGGATTGGAGAGTAATATTCAAATCCATACTAATAGTCTTCAAACTTTTTCTTTGTCCTATAAGACTTTGTTGTTTTGCGACTTTATGTCACATCAATATGTGTGTTGTCATCTTCTCATTGGCCAGCTTTTTGTGTGTCTAACGGATCGATTTATTTCGCCAGATCGGTATCTTGATTTCCGGTGCGGTGCGGTGCGATGACCGCATCGATTCGAGATCGATCTTGCATCGATTCAAGACGGGATCGATCTTGCCAATCGATTCGACGATCGATCTTGATATCAAGATCGGCATCTCGATCTAACATCGATTCAGCCTCATGAATCGATTCGAAGCTAAGATCGATTCAACCTCGCGAATCGATTGAAGCCCGAATCGATAAACCTGAAATCGATTGAAGCTACCGATATCGATTCAACCTGCAGAATCGGTTGAAATCACGAATCGATTGGCTATCGAATCGATTGAAGCTGCGAATCGATTGAAGCTACCAGATCGATTCAACCGCTCTGTGAATCGATTCGGGTTTTTCGATCGATTCAACCTTCCGAATCGATTCGAATGAAAGAAGAATTAGTTACGGGCTGCAGATAAGTTCAAGACACACGGATCGATTTGAAGCTGCGAATCGATTAAAACAGCTGAATCGATTACGGGCTGCAGATTAGTTAAACCTGGCGATTTGGCGATTTCTTCTTCTTCTGATTTCTGATTTCTTCTTCTTCTGATTTCTGATTTCTTCTTCTTAACTTGTTCTCTCGTTCCCCCTCAACTTGTTATCTGTAGATTAACACAAGTTGATAATGTTTTGGGATAATTTATCAAAACTAAAATATCCCAACAATTCATCATCTAGTAAAAATGTGGCTTTTAAGGCTAAAGATAAAACCTGTAAAACTAGAGAGTCTGAGAACTCCCTTGCTAAAAATCAGGATGAGCTTGAGGATAAGCTAGCACTGATGGCAAGGAGGTTTGAAAGACTTAATAGTCGATATGGAAAATACAAAAGCTATTACAGGAATCACAGGTACCAGAAGAAACCTGAGGACAGATCAACTGAGAAGAAGAAGGACCTGAAAGCTGAGGGATCTTCATCCAAAAGGAAGGACTCCAAGTCCAAAGAAGAAAGTGGTCAGGATGATGATGCCAACAGATGCTACAATTGCCAAAAGAAAGGTCACTTCAAGTATGATTGTCCAGATCTAAGTCTAAGGAGAGAAGAGAAAGGCAAGCTAAAAGAGACAAGAAGTTCTCTAGCAAAAAGGCCATGGTTGCAGAAGAAGAACATTCTGAGGAGGGATCTAGCTCTTCAGATGAGATATTCTCAGACAGTGAAAGTGATGACATTTGTCTGATGGCCATTGAGGAGGTAAACTCTTCTTTCTCTGTTGTTGCTCCTACACTAGCACAAGAGTTGTCAAGTTCAACTGTAAACAGCCAATTTGACCTGATGGATTCTTTTGAGAATCTGATGAAGGACTATGCTGTTTTACAAGAACTGCTAAATGAAACTCAAGAGCAGAATAAAGAACTGAAAGCTGAAAATCTAAAATGGAAAGACTCTAGCAAAACTGAAATCACTTCTCAATTAATGGGAGCTACTGATGAACTGGATGTTCTGAAAGTACAACTCTCAGAGAAAGAGAAGTTGATAGTGACCCTAACTGAAAAGCTAGAGAAATCCACTGAAGAGATTCAGCTGATCAGAACTACATTCAGTGACCTCTCTGAGAAGCATGAAACTCTACAGAACTGTGAGGATAGTGCACAGAAGAAGCTAACTATATTGAATACTGCATCTAAAGTAATAGATGAAATTCAGAGTTACCAGAGATCTGCCACTATAAAATCTGGATTGGGATACATTCCAGGAGGAACCTCACAAGGTCATCTGAATGCTGCATCAAGTAGCAAGAAGACAATCTTTGTAAAACTAGTGGTACCTACACTTCAAACTGAAGAAATGCCCAAGGTTGTAGACAAGGGAAAAGGACCTATGGTCTCAGTAAAACTGAAGGATCAGGTAGGAAAGCCCAAACCTCAGGTGAAGGCTAGAAAACCTGAGCACTCAGTTGGAAAGTTTCAGGCAAGTACTTCAAAGCCTTAGGCTAAGAATGCAAAACTGAAAGGCTCCACACTGAACCATCAGAGGAATCCTCAGATGAGAAACACTCAGCAGAGACATTCTCAACTGAAGAGACCAAGTCCTCAGTAAACCGAAAGACCCAGATTTCAGTATAGGCAACCTGAACCCCACTTGCCTAAGGGTAAAGGTTACCTAAACCCGAGTCATCAAAGATTTAGACCGGTTGCACAAAAGCCAAAGCAAATGAATAGAAGGCCTGAACCAAAGAAAAATTCAAAAGCCCATGTTCATGCTAAGGCTAGCACTCATACACAGAAGACTGCTAAGGCACCCAGAGTAGTGAATGTGTATGTTGATGTTTATGGAAGACAAATTAGCCACTCTAAAGTGATTAAAGTTGTCAGGCAAATTTGGATTCCGAAAGGTACATCTAACCTTGTAGGACCCTACACAAATTGGGTACCAAAAAATTGATCTGTTTTTCAGGAGGAAAACAAGGGCACTGAGCTGATTAAAGATCACATAGCACTGATGAGCAGAGATGAAAAGGCCCCTGATGTATGGTATCTTGACCGTGGATGTTCAAGACATATGACAGGATTCAAGAAGATACTCAGTGACTATGTTGAACAAAGAGGCCCTCAGATCACTTTTGGAGATAACTCCAAGGGACAGACTGAAGGATATGGAACTTTGGAAATTGACTCAGTTCATATCCATGGTGTTTCATATGTAGATGGATTGAAGCATAATTTGCTTTCAATAAGCCAATTCTGTGATAAGGGTTTTAATGTTGAGTTCTCTAAGAACTTATGTTATGTGAAAGATGATACAACACATAAAATATTACTGACTAGTACTAGAAAAGGAAATGTGTATCTTGCTGATTGGAGTTCAACTCCTAAAGATACATGTTTGGTTGCTAAAAGTTCCACAGATATCAGTTGGTTATGGCATAAAAGAGTGAATCACATTGAATTTTCAAAACCCGAATAAGCTTGCAAGATTAGCTCTTGTAAGAGGGTTGCCTAATGAAGTGTTCAGTAAGGAACATATTTGTGATGCGTGCCAGAAAGGAAAAAAAGTTAGAGCATTATTTAAAAGCAAAGTAGATGTTTCTACTGAAAGAATACTTCAGTTACTGCATATGGATCTTTTTGGTCCTATAACACCAGTGAGCACTAATGGCAGGAAATACACATTGGTAGTAGTTGATGACTACTCAAGATATACTTGGGTCATATTCTTACTCAAGAAGAAAGAGACTCGAGATAAAAGTGCGCGAATTCATCGAAAAAAGGCTCAAGATTGAGAAAAAATCGAGTGTGGTCAAAATCGATCGACAAAGGAACTGAATTTATAAATCATATCATATATCGATTATTGTGCAAAGAAATGGAATTACTCATGAAACATCACCGCAAGGACCCTCAACAAAATGGTGTTCTTTGAAAGAAGGAACAGAACTCTGAAAGAAGCTGCAAGGACAATGATAGCTGAAGCTGATATTCCTAAAAGGTTTTGGGCTGAAGCTGTCAACACTGCATGCTACTCTCAGAACAGATCCATGCTGACCAAGAGTCAAGGCAAAACACCTTATGAGCTTTGGAATGAAAGGAAGCCTCTTGTTTCTTTCTTTCGTGTGTTTGGTTGCAAGTGTTTCATACACAATAATGGTAAAGATCAGTTGAAAACATTTGATAGTAAAAGTCGATGAAGGAATATTCTTAGGATATTCTGAAGTCAGTAAAGCTTTCAGAGTTTACAACTGTAGGACTCTTATTGTGGAGGAAACACCTCATGTTGTTTTTGATGAATCTACTTGTGTTCAGAAGAAACAGGAACATGATGCAGATGAACTGACCAAGAGGATCACCAGATTAAGCCTGAAAAAGAATGACAAATCATCCACTGAACCTGAAAAGAAGAAGTCAGTCACTATCTATGATTGGAGTGACTCAGACTCAGATAAAGAAGTTCAGGATGGAACTCAGGATGGTGAGACTCAGGAAAGCCAACACACCAAAGGTGACCAATCTGAACAAACACCAGTTCAGACTCAGGTATGTGATGCCAATGAAGATGTGGTCACAGCTGAGGCAAATTCTGAATCTATCAACCAAAGGGGAACAAATGTCTCTGACAATGTTCTGAATAGAATTTCCCCTGAGGAAGATGATTCCTTTCTCCTTTTTCGTTGTTCCTCGAAGTTTCTTGAATTAATCGAACCTAACATTTCAAATGTTGAAGATATCTTTGAAGGGGGAACATCAAGAAGGAAATGGTTAGATAGTCATCCTACAAGTCGATTGTGGGTGATCTAATGAAGGTGTTAAACAAGAAGGTTCCATGGTGAGAGTGCACTATTCGGCCGCTTTCCTATCGGAGAAAGAACCTCACCGAGATTGGTGAAGCTCTACAAGATTCTCATTGGATTACTGCTATGCAAGATGAGCTGAATCAATTCTCAAGGAATGAAGTATGGGAGCTAGTAGATAGACCTGAAAGGCACAATGTCATTGGAACCAAGTGGGTTTTTAAGAATAAAAGAGATGAAAACAACAACATTGTAAGAAACAAGGCAAAATTTAGTTGCACAAGGTTATTCCCAAGAAGAAGGCTTGGATTATGATGAAACCTTTGCACCTGTTGCAAGACTAGAAGCCATCAGATTGTTTCTTGCATATGCTGCCCACATGAAGTTCACAGTCTATCAAATGGATGTGAAAAGTGCATTTCTGAAAGAGTATCATACCATGCTCTAGGTGCTTGCTTAAGACCATACAAAGCTTTTCTGAGCCTGTAAACTTGGTCATTCTGTTTGAAACCAGGAGGTTGTTCCACATAAACCTCTTCTTTAAGCACACCTTTCTCAGTTTCTTACAGACCATGGTTTTGTCAAAGGAACTGTTGATAGAACTCTGTTCAGGATAGAAGATGGGGAAGATATCTTACTGGTTCAGATATATGTTGATGATATCATTTTTGGATCTCCAAACCATCAGTTGTGTGAAAAGTTTTCAACACTGATGAAAGGCAAGTTTGAGATGTCAATGATGGGGGAGATGAATTTCTTTCTAGGTCTTCAAGTGAAACAATCAAAGGAAGGAATATTCATCAACCAGGCAAAGTACACCAGAGATCTGAGTGCCAAATATGGTGTACAGAATTGCAATGCAGTTAGGATTCCTATGAATACTAACTACAAGATGGATCGATTACGAAGGCAAATCGGTGAGTCATAATCGATTATAGAGGAATCATTGGATCATTGCTCTATCTCTCACGCAAGTAGGGTAGGATATAACATTTCTTTGTTGGGATATGTGCAAGATACCAAGCTAATCCTAAGGCTAGTCACATGGAGGTTACCAAAAGATCTTTGAAGTATCTTAAAGGCACGATGAATAGAGGATTATGGTATCGGTGATGATAACCTTGAATTAGCTGGTTACTCGAGATGTCGATTATGGAGGTTGCAGAATTGACAGGAAGTCCACTACAGGAACTTGTCAGTTTCTAGGAAGTAAGCTGATATCTTGGTTTTCGAAGAAACAGGCCTCAGTAGCAACCAAGTCTTCTCTTTGAATACATGAATACATAGGCTGAAGGAATTGCTTTGTGTTTCGATTCTTTGGCTCAGACAACAATTAAGGTATTATAAAGTTGTAGCCAATGAAGTACCAATATTTTGTGACAATAATAGTGTCATTGCTATTTCACAAAATCCGGTATTGCACACCAGATGCAAGCATGTGGATATCAGACATCACTTCATCAGAGATCATGTCGAGAAAAAGGACATAAGGATGGAGAAAATTCATACTGATAAGCAGAGAGCTGATATCTTGACTAAACCTTTGGCTGAATCAAGATTTCAGGAACTTTCAATTGAATTAGGGATGTTAGATCCAGGTGTATTGAGTAAAATCTGAAAATTTGAAGATTTTCATATGCATGAAGTTTTCTCAGGATTCTACTGAGAAACTCAGGATAAAATGGAAATACTGAACTGAGTCTCAGGAAACTCACATTTACTGAAGGTCAATTTTCGAAGAGTATCTTGAACCCATTCAATTTTCATTATTATCTTGACATTTTATCAAGGTCGAAGACTTTCGAAGAAGACTGATAGAGAGAAATTAGTCTGAAGAAGTAATGACTCATGCGACTCATTTATTGCTTAAGTGAAGCTCAGTAATCATTTGCAATAAATACACAACACCTAAGGAATGGTTTTGGGCGGGATCTTTTGAAATTCGGAAGAAGGTCAACAGTCATTTAATGCTCTGTTACATTAATGACCAATGAGGATATATTGGCAGCTGACTTTTCGGGAATCGACCTTTCACATAGCCGATTAATCAGAGATTAATCTCAACCGTTGCTTTTCACCTATCCAACCCGAATTCCCACGATCTCGAAACTATATATTCCTCAAGAAGCCATTCAAGCCCAATTTTATCAAACCCTTCATTCCCAAAATCCTCTGTAAGAAATTTCCCTTTGCCCAGAAAACCTAAACCCTAAATCTTCAAATTTTTAATCTCAAATGGCTCCTACCGTTTTCGACAAATTAGCCAAAACTAATAAACCTTGGTACGAGTTCGTTGTCTCACTCGATAGCACAACCATCTATAAACCAGAAGAGGAGGCTCTCCATATGATCCGTTTGGCCAAGCTCACTCATCTCGTTGCAAGCCGACCGGACCAAGAATACGCGAAAGAGGTAATCGAGTTCATCTGTAATATGAAAATAGATGAAGAGGATGGTATACATTCCGAGATTACTGTATCACATTTAGAACACTCGTCTAAATACATCGACTTTGAAAGGGAATTATATATAATTCCAAAGAATTTAAACGATGTTTTTGAGCTTTGTGATAGTGGAGAGGATCCTGCTGTGTATATGTTTGGTAGAGAGCAGGAGTTTTTAGATAGGATTGCTGAGAATCCTGTAAAATTTGAGGCTACACTGCATAAGAGGCATTTGAAGCCACAATATAGAGTTCTGTTGGATATTGTGAGCAAATGCATCATGAGTCATTCGGGGAGTTTTGAGCAGATTAGTACCCCGAAGCTCCGATTAATGGCGGCGATCGAGGCTTCACCCACCACCGACTTCAACTGGCTCAGATTCTTGATTCAGACGGTGAGTGAACAAGCCAAGGTAATAAAAAGAGAGAAGGACGGGGCTATCTCGATCAAAGGCAAGATCCACCATGCCACCAAAATAGCATTTATTTTGGAGATGTGCAGAGAGGAGGAGGGCATTTTTGGCCAAATTAGACCCCATTCCTAAATCCAAGGTGCTCTTCAAGCCCATTCTTTGTGAAGAAACAGCCATCGGGGGAAGAAAAAAAAGCGTAATCACCAAGACCTTTGTTTGAAAAAGAAACCCAACAAACTAGGGGAAGGTTTTTTGGAGGCCAAGATGGAGCAGGTGAGAAGTTGAAGAAGCAGAAAACCCTCGCTCCCAAAGCTTAAAAAGGATGGTGGTTCTCACCGATGATGATGGCAGTGATTCTGAAGAGATTCAACCTGAGGGCCAAACCGCTCAGAAATCACCATTACAAGTCTTGGCTCAGGTTATCTCTAAGGCACAGGACCAGACTGAGGAGCAGGTCTTCTCTGAGGTGCTTGAGACATCGCTCAGTTCAGATAAAATTTTTCAGGAAAGTTTTAAAGGAACTCAGACCTCAGAGATTCCTACCAAAGATGTGCCGGCTCAGACAGAAGAGCCAACTCAGAGTCAATCTGAGGACGTGCCAGCTCAGGCCCTAGAACCTACTCAGATGCAAACTGAGGACTGACCGCGACAACATTCGAGATCTTCTTTGAGACTCGAGAGCGTTTTTTATTTTTGATGAGCTCCTGAGTGATCTACTTCTTGATCCTTCAGCTGATGCTTCGACTGAACCAGAAAGCTCGAGATTGAAGAAGGGCAAAGCTGAAGAAACCGAGTGGAGGAGCAAGGGGGAACGGTTCATCATTGACCGCTACCCTGAGCTCAGCTCATACCCTGATCTGCAAGATATCTTCTTCAGATTAAGGACGACGGTTTTCAACCTCAATCAGACTCTACCGGAGATGCTTAACATTGCTGCATTCAGAGGGGAAGACTGGTGGAATGAGGAGACAACTTTCCTGACTGAGTTCTCAGGATTCAGGAAGACAAAGCTCAGGATGAAAATTTCCGATTTTGATGAGCTAGTTCAGAAGAAGATAGCTGAGAGGAGAGCTACTGAAGTTGGTGCCCCTAGCAGCAGAGACAAATCTCAAGATGGGGACCAACAAGGAGATGCTGAGGATCAGTCTCAAATGGAGAAGGAAACTCCTTGTGCTGATCAACCTGAAATCATTCAACCTCAGACTGAAGCTAGCACTCTTCAGGTACCTTTTGGCACTATTAACAATTATGCCAAAGTTACTGAAGTTTCTATCTTTAACTCTGAATTGTCTGATGTACAGACTGAGGCTCAGTTAGGGACTAGAGCTCGGGATGAAGGCGATGCTCGAGGGAGCGGAACCGACCCAAAGTTGTGTCTGAACCTCAGGATGATCAATCACCACAGAAGGTGCAAAATGTTCCTGAGATCGACCTCACTCCCTTGATGGAGAAACTTGAGAAGGTTGAGCCAATGCTGAACAAAATCGCTCAGATGGAAGAGACATTGGCCAGCCAAACTCAGAAGATGGAGAATCTGAGTTCATCTTCAGAACTGGTGCAACTCAAAGACACTCTGACCTCAAAGATGACCTCCATGGAAGACATTTGAAATGAGAAGTGGAGAGGAGTCAACGAAATGAAAGTCTTGAACTTAAATGAAGCACCTGAGGAGAATCTTGAGTTCTAGAGGTGAAATTGGCAGAGAAGAACGAAGTACTAATCAAGTCTGCTGTTGAGGAAATGAGCTCAATGCTCATGACCAAGATGACAGAGATGTTTAAAGATGCTCTCTCTGGCCAGTTTGCCCATCTTTCTGAAGAGTTCTCTATGGCTAAAAACCACCTCAGGAGGCTAGAAGATGAACAAGATCAGTTAGCAGGAGAGGTGCGTTGTGTAAGAAAAGAGCAATACCATATGGACACAGCACTCTCCAGACTTCTTCCAAATTACGGTGCCAAGAAGGGGGAAAGGCCAGATGAAGACCTCAGGAAGTTATTGGCACGTACTTTGGAGAAAAAGGCGCAAAAGGAAGCTGAATTGTATAGCCTATCTAAAGCCTTGAAGGAAGTCGAAGCTACTGACAAGATGAAGTTCAGTAAGGTGGAGAAGCCGATCTACACTCAGGTTTCTGAGGAAACCATGCTTGATGTTGCAAGAGAGAAACTGAGTGATAGAGCTAAGGTTGGAACAAGCCAGGCTGCTGCTGAATTGCCTATGAAGAGGAAAGCCTTGGGCATTGTTGAACCTGAGAGCAAGCGTGCTAAGGCTTCTAAGCCAGTACAAAGGAAGTTGGTTGTAGAATTAGAAGAGTCTGCAGGTCAACCTCAGAGAAAAGTCTTCAACAAAAGGAATGCTCTGAAGACACTCCAGATAGAACAAGCAAAGAAAGCTGCTTCTTCGGTCTCAGGCGTGCCTGTGATCAGGAAGAAAATAGATGAAGAGCAGAAGCGAAGGAGTGGATACAAAAAGTTTGCGAGCAAACGGAGAGGGACTTCTATAGCACAAAAATGGCCACACATTGACAAATGGATGCCCATCCAATTCAACGACAGTAGGGAAGAGGTCAAGAGAACCTTCTGGTTCTACTATGCTGTGCTCAGGGAATGGAAAGGGGAAAGCTCATATCCAAATGAAGCATTTATTGAATATCTCCTAACCTTCTATCCTAAATATCTCCAAAGCTGGATAAACCTTGCAGATGAAGGAAAGGAGCAGATAGTAGCCCTCGGTCCATATACCTACCCTCCTCCAAGACTTGATAATGGCTTGGTGAATGAAAAAGCCATTACTCAAGAAATTGCTCAATATGCTGCACAGTTAGGTCTGATAGGGAACAGTCCGGATATCATCAAGGAAAGAAATGCTCTGAAGAAGAGGTATTTCAGAATGTTCAACCTGGAGGTGCCCACTGATGAAATTGAAGAGGATGCAAACTGAAGAGCAGAAGACTGAAGAGCCAAATCTGAAGACTGAAGACTGAAGACTTACCTGAAGACACTTGTAATTTTTCTATCTTTTTGTCTTTTATTTTTGTTCTGATAAATTTCATTGTAACCTGTAACAGTCTACTCATCATCAATGAAAATTTATCATTTGTGCTCAAAAGATAATATCTCATTATCTTATTTACATGTCTTTTATTTTTTATATGCTGAATGATTGTCTCTGAATTAATTGTTTATGGGAAATTGTTTATTAAGTATTTGGTGATGAATCCTTTGAGAGATTCATTACTGAAGAAATTGTTGAATGATTAATTGTTGAGGAGATTCTCAGAAATTGTTGGGAGATTCTCTGTTCAGAAACCAATCTTGTAATAGGTTAAACTAAAACCTGAATTTAGGTTGTATGGTTGTAACAAGATAGGTTTTGGCATCATCAAAAAGGGGGAAATTGTTGGGAGATGAATTTAATAAAGATATATGATTTTGATTAGATCCCAAAACCCCTGAGTATGACATGTTCAGGATAATCTTGATAGTTGAGCCAGGATTCAGTTTTAGAGTATTCAGGATGATATCTGCAAAATGTATAGTCAGCAGATATAGATCGGGTTAGGATCTAAAGGTTCTGAAGAACTCAAGATATGTTTCAAGAAACCGAAGTTTCGATGATGAAACTAAAGTTTACGAAGGCTCGAAGGCGAGAATCAAGACTCGATTGTGAAACCGAGAATCAAGACTTCAAGATGAAACCGAGAATCAAGACTTCGCAGAAATCATGAATCGAAGACTCAAGTGTGAAATCGAGATATCAAGACTCGGTGTGAAACCGAGATATCAAGACTCGGTGAAATCGAGATATCAAGACTCAAGATGAAATCGAGGAAATCAAGACTCAAAGATGAAGATTCAATATATCGGTCCAAGATATCTGTGAAGACTCTGAAGACTCAGGAAAAGGAGCTTGTACCTAAAGTTTCCTTCAAGCACGTATCTTTCCTTTAAGCTCATTATCTTCACCAAGCCTCGTCACACGACCCCGACAACCTACAAAAAATGACACTACCAAACCAAGATCAAACGAACAAGATAAATACATAAAAGCACATAAAGATGGGTTGCCTCCCATTAAGCGCTAGGTTTAACGTCCTATGCCGGATGGAACTTGAGTCGTTCAACTCATCGAAAAGGCCATGGATATCGATCCTCCTTACCTTCGTATTTCAATCTTTTGGCCTCAAAATCAAGGAGGCTCTCACGAAAGATCGACCAATAACCTCCATCTCTCTTGCATAACTTATGGATGATGGAATTCTCCAAATTGTATCCATTTTCTCTCACCATCATCTCTTGCCTTTCTTTCTCTCTTATCTCAAGAATGCCCAAATCTTTCTCAATTTCTTTCTTTTGATTGTAAGTATCAAGAGGCAAGACAAAATCAATAGAAGAATCAATATCCAATAAAGTGAAAATTGAAGAGTCTAAGGGATTAAAAATGTTCATTTCACTCTCCAAAATCTTTTTGGGTGCTTCTTGTTTTTCCTTGTTGCTTACATCCATCAATGGATACTCCTCTTCATCTTTTCCGATAATAAGATTATCATCTTTATCCTTCTCATCGCTTGTGACCTCTTCCTCTTCTTCATCATCCTCTCCTTTTTCTTCTTCTTCAAATAAGGGATTAGTGTAGCAATCAAATGAAGGATTGATATAAGCATGAGGAAAGTAAGGATCAAGAGATTTCTCAATTTTCTCTTGGACACAATGTTCAACAACATCGATGGATTTGCACTCCTTCACTTCGAATGTATGCCTCATGGCTTTGTAGGAGTCGAAAACAAGCTCCTCATCATCGAGCTTCAAGGTCACCTTGAACGTGTACATGTCCACCACCGCCCTTGCGGTAGCTAGAAATGGTCTTCCCAAAATCAATGGTATATCAACATCCTCCTCCATTTCTAGTACCACAAAGTCCGCCGGAAATACAAACTAGTCAATCTTCACAAGCACGTCCTCCACAATTCCCTTTGGATAAGTGATAGAACGATCCGCCAATTGTAACGTCATGGACGTTGGTTTGAGCTCCCCCATTTTCAAACGGCTGTAAATCGATAAGGGCATGAGATTGATGCTCACACCAACGTCACATAGAGCGTTTATCTTCTCCTTGTTACTCAACTCACACAACAAGGTTATGCTCCCTGGATCTTTGACTTTTTTAGGGAGGTTTCTTTGGAGTAAGGCACTACACTCACTTGTTAGGCTTATCATTTCACACTCATCCGTCTTCCTTCTCTTAGTGACCAACTCTTTGAGAAATTTCGCATAAGACGGCATCTCCTCGATTGCCTCCAAGAAAGGCACGTTCAAGGTCACTTTCTTGAAGATTTCTAAGAATTTTACGAACTTATCATCTAGCTTCTTCTTCATGAAACATTGAGGAAAAGGTGATGGAATGGGAGTTTTAGGAATTCCCCATCCATCACACTCAACCTTCTCGTTTTTCTCCTTTAACTCCTTAGCCTTCTTCCATTTAGGAACCCTCTTCTCCTCAACACCTTCCACCTCAACACAAGGATCCTCAACAACAATCTCCTCCTTCTTATCTTTCTTTTTATCCTCCAAAGGCAGGCTCGGCCCATCATACCTCGTACCACTCCTCAATTCAATGGCCTTACAATGTTCTCTAGGATTCACCTCCGTTGTGGAAGAAAACTTCCCCTTATCTTTCCCTTGGCTTGAGGATGACACTTGCCCCATTTGGAATTCCAAGTTCTTCAATTGGTTTGAGAGAGAAGTTATGGCATGAGGGACATTACTAAGATTCTTCAAATCATCCTCTATCTTATCAAACCTTTGATTGGACTTGAGTGTTTGTTGATTCGATAGAGAGATGAATGTGGCCAAACTATCCTCTAAAGTTGGCCTCCCTTCATTGTTGGTTGCACGGACACCCGGATCAAATCCTGATGGTAGAGTAAGGACGGCCTTCGGGTTTGAGTATGGGAAGTTTTCATGTTTTCGGAGGTTTGGATTGTAGGAATTGTTGTATGGGAAGGCTTGGTTATTTTGGTATTGGTTGTTCCCTTGGTTTTGGAAGTTTTGTTGATGGTTGTTTTGGCTAGAAGGTTGGTTTTGGCTTGGGAATTGTGAATGTGGATTGTTTTGGTTGGGAAAGTTTTGGGAAGGGTTGTTTTGGTAACGATTTTGATAGTTTTGGTTAGGAGCTTGACTTTGGAAATTTTGGTTAGTGGCTTGGTAATGGTTTCCTTGGTAACTTCCTTGTGGATAATGACCCCTACCCATATAATTAGCCTCCTCCACATGATCAAAACTTTGTGGCATTTCCATGTTTCCTCCCATCATTCCCCTCTTTTGACTCTCCGCTAATGAATCCACTTTGTTAATGAGGAGCTTCATTGCCTCCGCCATTGCATTGTTTGGATCACTATCCACTTGAGCAACTCGATGAGCCATAAATCTTTCGGCAGGCCAATTGAAAGTGTTGTTAGCAATTCTCTCGATCAAATCAATCCCTTTCGTCCCAGTTTTATCAAACACCGAGCCACCCGCCGAAGAGTTTATAAACATTTGTGCCTTATCATTTAACCCATAGTAGAAATAGCTCACAATTTGATCCTTGACGAAGTTGTGTTGAGGACATATTCGAAGCATAGCATTGTACCTCTCCCAAGCCTCATACAAGTTTTCCCCATCCCTTTGACGAAATTGGGCAATTTCCTTCTTACAATGGAGGGTCATTGATGGTGGGAAAAACTTCAACAAGAATTTTTGACCTAAGACATCCCATGATCCAAGGCTATCGGGAGGTAGGGACGAGATCCAATCCTTCGCCTTATCCCTCAAGGTAAATGTGAAAAGTCAGGCCCTCCATGCATCGTCCGTCACACCCCCAATCTTGACCGTATCCGCATACTCTAGAAATTGGGAGATGTGCCTATTAGGGTCTTCATTCTTACCTCTCCCGAATTGTTATTTTTGGAGCATTTGAATGAGCCCAGGCTTGATTTCGAAATTGTTAGCCGTTATAGGTGGACGAGCTATGCCATCATAGTGCCTTTGCAGTTGTGAATTGAAATATTCCCACATAGGACGTTCCCTATTTCTCCAATTGCTCCTTGTTGGGCTAATCTTCAATTTTGGTCCCTGTTTCATCTCCTAGTTGTTGCTTCGATCTCAAGGTCAATTGGAATTGGTTTAATCCCACTTGTCCTTGTGTTCATGCACACCTAGAAAATCAACAAAGACCACAATCTCCAATCCAACTATTAGCAAGGTTAGTTACTAAAAAGAAAGGACAATAGTAATCACGTTCAACGAACAACTAGTTATATTCAACACAACCTAGTCTCCGGCAACTGCGCCAAAAACTTGACACGTGTTTTGCAACACTCACCTCTCAAGTATAAGAGGATCGTTTCGTGCCCGGTTAAATATTGATCCACGGGACTAGGGTGTGGATTATACCCCAATTGATATTTGTCGGCGCGTGATTATAGTGTGAAACATGTTTTGGTTTTTTGATTAAAGCAAAATAAACAACAAGACAATAAGATATCAATAAGAGAAATCAACAAGCACCTAATAAAACAATAACACAACAAATGAATATGTTTCAAATGAGTGAGAGGTGTTTGGGTGTTTTTCCTTGGGAGATGATTATCAAAAGATTAATTATGGAGTTTGCCTCTATTTCCGATTATACCCTAAGAGCGATCACTACACAATATACCATTACCGTACATGGTAAGCCTAGGGTCCGATATCATTTTAAATCATAAGATCGGGAGGAGGATCTCCCCTTTCTAACCCGGGTAATTGCACGGATATGGTCCTCTAATTAACTAACTACTCCGTCCCGGTATTTTTCCACTTGTATACTAAGTTCAATTCTCCTATATGCTCTTCACTTTCCAATCTAGGTATTAACTAAAGTAGCCAATGTAAATTAGGGGGGTTCTCAAGTACCTACCCAACTCTCGTTGCAATAGAACCTAAATGACTCAAATTCGGATGATTTAACCAATACCCACATATCTTATCTCATCTATCCAACTCTCGTTGCAACAAACAAGAATCAACACACAAGCTAATAGCAAAACCACCAAAATTGAACAAGGAAATACCTCTAATCTAAATGATCACCATCAATAGAGATGAACAATCATAATCAAAGCAATTAATCAATCATCCTCACAATTCCAAACACCCAAACACTAAGAACATTATCCCATGGTGCACAAGGCAAAACCCATGGCTAAACAACAAGAATTCAAGGAACCCATAACAAAATTAACAAGTAAATTGCAATAAAAAGTAATAATCACCTTTTGGATGAAAATGTCGCACAAAAGCATAACAAAACTCACAAAATCTCTTTGAATCCTTGCTTGAAATGTAAATTAAGCTAGAACTAAGCTATTCTATGAGGATCTAAACTATCTATGGAAGAAAAAAATAAAAAACGAGCTAAAGTATTACTTTGAACTCTAAAAAGTATCACTTGATTGCTTCCCTATCTCTCCCCTCAGCTGCTCCATCAATGAAAAATGAACTTGGAGGCTTTTATATGCTTTTGAGTCAGCTGGCACGTGTCCCTAGGTCAGATTTGAGAAACTCAGGATTGTTGACGTGCTCGACTAGAGCAGAAGTGTTCGACCATAAGGGACGTCGTGCAGGGTGAAATCGTATCCGCGTTTTCACTTTTCAGGTTGCTCGACTCGAGCAGTTGTGCTCGACCAAAATTTGGTCGAGCAGCTCAAGAGTTGGCCAAAATCAGTGTATAAAATGACGTTCTCGACCAAAAATGCCGAGCAAGGTTGCTCGACTTGAGCTGCAGGTCATGCAATTTCAATCGTCATTTGCTTCATAACTTGAGCTCCCGAACTCTGATTGAGTTGATTCTTTTTTTGTTGAGACCGTCTCTTCGAGGAGCTTCACGTGGTTCCACCCTGTTCTCAAATCTCCTTCTAAATCAAAGCAGTTTTTAATTCATTCTTGCTCGTTTCCACTCATTTCCCTACACAATAAATGAAACAAGACCTTTCTCCACATTTGAGCACAATTAAGTGAAATTAGTTCAATAAAAGTATGGATTCCTATCAAATTGAGCATGAAAATCACATAAATACGAGCAATTACGACATCCAATCAGGAAACATTGTTGGAAAATTTACCAAGAATTAGTCAACAAAATATAAGATCAACGGATATCAGTTAGACCTGATCAAACTTCATGTGGTATTGACTGATTACGATATCAGTCAATCAGATACGCATTTCTGATCTCTTGTCTTTCTGATTACTTATGTGTTATTGTTTGATCTTATCTATTTTAAATTGTACTCAAGTACATATGATGCACGCCCTGCAAGCATTTAATGCAAATGTGGGGGATATGTATTAAATTGCATTTATTGCGAATTTTTAAATCCAAAAGCTGCCGCAATAAAATCCTTGACCGAATGATTACACCAAAATATAAACCACCTAATCTCGACCGTTCATCTTGATTAGACCTTTGGGTTACCAACATTGGTTTTCCAAAACTTTGTTTCCCTCCAATTCTATATATAGCATCGCTTAAGCATTTTAAAAACCTTCTTGACCTAATCTTTCAGAAAACGCTTAACATATTTCTCTGCAAATATTCTGTGACTTTGCGATTCGAAACTCTTCCATTTTTCAAACTCTTCTCGCAAAATCTCTGGTAAATGTTTATGTTTAGTGTTTGTTTACTAAAATTATTTTGGGTATTTGATTGTTATATGTGTTATATGATAGAACTGCTGTAAAATGCCTATTGGATCAATTCTTTTGAATATATGTTGTTATTGAACATTGTATGGTATTTGTTGGCTATATTCTCTATGATTTTCTGTGCGTATGCAAGTTATGATTAATCCTACTTGTATTTATGCACAATTTTCCTTGAGTACTGCCAAAATTGATCTAATACATTAGTATATTTGCAGAAATGGCAGCCCTTGGATCTGAAAAAGTTATTTGTGACTATGCTTTCCTTACGAGTAAAATTGTCGAAGACAAGTATATTGTCTTCAATACCACTAGGGATCCAGAATCTATGGAAATTTTAAATCTTCTAAGGACGTACAATCTGTTAGTGTTAGTGTCCTAGAGACAATCCTATTGTAAGGACATAATGCTAAGATAATATTCAGTATTGATTTTAATATTATAGTTTGTTTAATATTAAATGTATGTCATTACACTTTTTTGAATATTATGTTTGGTTGTTTGCATTTATTCTTATTTGTGTTCCCATGAATCATTGTTGTCATTAAGATTGTGAGAACTCAAATGACTTAAGCATGATTCTCAAATAGCCCCGATCAAGGATCATCAAGAATGGGATATTGATGATGCAATTGAGATTGGTGTGCGGTCTGCATCATACTCTTAGAGAGTGTAGTAAGATCTCACTTACTACGAGATACTAGATATCTCATGATGGATGCACAGATACCTTAGAGGGTATTGGTATACCCATCCGTGAAACCGTTTGATGTAGTTCCACAATATGTGTCTATGGGTGTCTCGATTAGTGGGAGTGATATGATACTCCTTTGACTTGAGGTCAATACGTACGACATGTGTGGAGTGATGAACTTTGACCATGATCGACGCTTACACCCTTCCATGGGTAGATATGGCTTTGATTGGGTTCATCACGAAGTGCATGTGCGTGGTAGTTGAGCCAAGAATATGATTCATTCCTCAAAGTGGATTTAGAGAGAATACTCATCTTCTCATCATAATTGGATCTAAGTCATCGGCCGATGCACGTCCACTTGGACTTTGTGGCCAAGTGTGGCATACATGATCAATTAGTGATTAGAGATAATATGATTAAGTTATTTTAAACTCTTCATCATGTTCAAGGCTTAATTGAGTATTCGCGAATGAAAGAAAATTATCTTAATAGCCCATGTTTCAGTTACATGTAGTTGAACATTTCTCGCAACATACCTCATATATTGAGAATGTCTGATTTATTGTTTAGGGTTCAATTAAGATAGTTAGTTAGATTAATCGCTCGACATATGAGGGCATATGGGTCACACAACAAGTGATTCCCCAATAAGATTATAGTTGTTTGATTAATATTAAATTGGATTTAATATTTAATTTATGGAGAATTAATAATATATTAATTTAGAATTAATTATTATTACTATTTAATTCAATTGAATTTAATTAAATAGGAATTCCAAATAATATATGGAATATTATTGTAGAAAAATATATATAGGAAAAAATATATCTATGGGATTTGTTTTGCAAGATTAGGAAAGATATTCCTAATAAAGATAACTTAAGATTTAAGCTGGTATTCCCATATATATATGAGACCCTAGGGATTCATTATTCACTACAAGAAAACCTTGTTTTCTCCATAAAATCTCTAGTCATAATTTTCCTAGCAAATTCGTCTCGGGATTCAAAGCTGGCAAATCTGTGCAGATCTCAGCAAGGGGATTACGTGGATACCATAGTAGAGAAATCTGCGTACGATACTCTGCTGGATGCTGGTCCTGGGATTCCCTTGAATGAGGCTTTTACCTGTTTTCCCTTCTGACATGCGACACATGTCTGATCCTTAGAGAATACCTCATTCGGAAGACCCTCAACCAAAGACATCCTTGCTATCTTGTTAAGAGTTTTAAAGTTCAGATGGCTCATTCTCTTATGCCAGAGCCAACTGCTGCTTTTGGAACTCTTAACAATCAGGCATGCATTTCTTGGACAACTGTTCCAATCTGCTGTATATATCGTTCCTTTCCTAGAACCAGTTAACAAAATCTGTTGAGTAGCTCGATTCTTGATAGTGCACTGATCAGTCGAGAACTCAACACTGAATCCGTTGTCGCAGAATTGTGAAACTGATAACAGATTATGCTTTAAACCTTCGACATACGAGACTCCAGTAACCTGTACATCATCATTCTCTAAGGTTCCGAATCCTCTGGTAAAACCAAAGTTATCATCACCAAAGAGTACATGTGGGCCTTCTTGTTCTGTGTAAGAGCTAAGGAGATGTTTGCTTCCAGTCATGTGCCTTGAGCATCCACTATCGATGTACCAGATAGTTGGTTGTACACCTCCCTTATTGGCCAAACTCACGCGAACCTGCAATCAAATCAGGCTTTATGTACCCCAGTAGAATCGGGTCCTAGGGGGTTAGAAATACCTTTCGGGATCCAAATATATCTGGCACCTTTGTTGAAAACAGAGGGCCTAATTTGTCTCCCATAAACATCTACATTATCATACGTCTCTTCATATGCATTCTGATTAGTATGATTATGAGTGTGAGCCTTGGATGACTCAGAAGACTTGGGCCTTTTCATTGATATTTGTCTTCTTTTAATCCAGTGGGGCTCAGGTGCAGCAGCCCTAGGTTTCTGATTGTAAGGGTAGGTACGACTGCTACCATTAAAAGATTCATATCTTTTTGGCATAGATGGTCTTAGCAATTTACCTTTAGCTTGCTTGTTAGGCAGCTGACCCTGATTAGGTTTCAGATCAGATTTCCCTTTGAAAGGTTTTCTTTTCTGATACCTAATCTGCTGATCAGGTTGAGGTCTCTTCAGAAGAATTGGGTTCTTCTGTTGATTCCACGGTTGATGTTTGATCAGTTGGGGTCCATTTCTGTTCCATTTCTGATCAGGCACTTGCCTTACTTGTTCAGCAGGTCTCTTTCCCTTATCAGATACAGATTTTGCTTTATGTGTATCTTTATCAGAAACTCGTTTGATTACACTTTTCTGAAGTGAACCAGACGGGGCTTTTGAGGATGTAGAAGGGTTTTCATACCCAATTCCCTTCTTTTTAGTTGTCGTACGAAAATAGTTGTTCATATCTTGAACGGTTTTAGAAGATTTCGTGAAAACCTGTATTTTCTTACGCAAACTATCCTCAGTTAATTTTAGACTCTCATGCAGTCGGAAGAGTTCATCAAACTTAGCTTGTAGGATTTTAAGATCATCAGCTTGTTTTTTGTTAATGGCTAGCTGATCTTTAATCAGTTTATCCTGATCAGAAGAACTGACTTTCAGAACTTCCAGTTCTTCAGTCATTTTCTGAACAGTTTCAGCTGATTTCAGTTCAGCAGCTTATCTGATATCATTTTCCTTAATAAGCTGGATATTCTTAATCCTTAGCTTATCGTTTTCAGCTTCCACTATTGTATAAGTGTCTACTGCATTAGAGAGATCATCAATCAATTGCTCATTATAGAGCTGCAGGTCAATCTCTCCAACAGGTGTGCTTAGCACAGATGGTGTGGAATCAGAAAACATGGAAGGTTTAGAAGTTACCTCAGATTGGTCTTCCTCCTTTGCCATCAGACAGATTTCATCATCAGAAGAGAATATCAGATCATCGTAGTTGTATAAATCATCAGCATTACTCAGCAGGCAGAAATCTTCTACAGATGAGTAACCTGAATCCTCAGAAGGCATATAAGAATCATCAATCCCAGATGTATCAGCAACCATGGCTTTCCTGTCTCTATAACGTTGCTCTTTTCTGTTCCGCTTCTCTTCTCTTTCTTTCAGTGTCAGGTCCGGGTAATCTGCGCTGTAATGACCGGTTTCTCACAGTTGAAACATGCTCCATGATCCACGGAACTTCTTCTGTCGGGTGAGTCATTTCGTCTGTAGAATCTGTCAGGTGACTTTCCTGTTTGCCTGTAATCAGAATTTCTTCTCTCAGATCTGTTGTCTCTCCTTTCATCAGATCGATCATCTCTTTTCTTATCTTCTCTGCGATCCTCCCTGTGATCATCTCTTTGGTCATCTGATCTGGTTCTTTCTTGTGATCTGTCAGTTGGCCTCCTATCTCTTCTTCTGCTATTTTGATAATCTCTGTAGAATCTTCGATATTTACCTAGTTGAATGTTGGACTTTTCAAGTTTTCTGGTCAGCAAAGCAATCTGTTCCGTCTGACTAATGATATTTCCAACTGGTTCAGTAGACTTTGAGTTACTGTCGGTTGCTTTGAATGCAACAACTTTTGATGTGGTAGGTGTGGCTTCGGCAGGCGACTCATCGTCTTCTTCTTGCCCTCGTTCAATCAGATCAAACTCATGGGCTTTAAGACTCAGAAATAGGTTGCTTGGCTTCATTTTCGCAATATCTTGACAATGCTTTATCACTGTAACTTTCATATCCCACTTCTTTGTCAGAGAACTCAAGATCTTGTAGTTAATGTCTTTGTCTGACATTTCTCGTCCTAGTTCCCGTAGCTTGTTGACTGACATGGTGATTCTTCCATCGAGCTGATTGGTGGTTTCATTTGGCATCATCTTAAGTTTCTCAAACTTCACCAATTCGGCTTGCAATCTGCTATCTTTAATCAGATCATTTCCTTCACACATTTCAGCAAGTGTATCCCACATATGTTTGACTGTCTTGAGATACTTGATCTTTTCACGTGTGATCTTATACATTGTTTTCATGATTATGTGTCTCGCAACCGTATCCAGAGTTGACAACTTCCTTTCTTCAGCATCCATCAGAACTGGACTCTTTCTGATCCGAGCTCCAATTGGAAAATCTGGGTCACCACCTTCAGCTGGATTGTTGTGGTAGATGAGGATTGGTCCTTGTTCTAGAACTTCCATCATCCTGTTGCTGATGGCTCCCAGATGGTTGCTCATGATTATGGTCCAATCTGTATAATCATCAATAGTAAACTTTGGAAGATCATGATACATGCCGGATGTATTATCCATGCTGAGTGAGTTTTTAGAAAACAGGTGAAGTGTAAAAATGGTTTTTCAAGATCTGTTCAAGTGACCACAAAGGTTATTCCTCAAGAACCGATGATATTCAAAGCCAGTGGTCCATAGAACCACTGCTCTGATACCACTTTTAGGTTCTGAACGGGTTTCGTGAGGGCAAAAGTCTAGAGGGGAGGGGTGAATAGACTTCTGAAAAACTTTTCGTGCGGATCAGGTGTGAAAGGTTTTTCGATCGAGCGAGAGTGAAGTCGATTTGGATCGATATCAACTTCTTGATCGCGATGGCTGATCGGTTCGGTGTCTATCGGTTTAAGCGATTGTACGAAGCTAGTTTATACCGTGTGAAAAACCGGTTTTAACAAATCGATTCTCGAGTTCTGTTTTTCAATCGAGTTGACCAAGGAGTCAATCGACGATCGGATTCGATTTTGATGCAAACTGATCCTAACTCAGAATATGTATGAGATTTTAAGCAAAGTAGTGTGCGATAGTGTAAAGCAGTTAAGAGCAGATAAATACACACAAGATTTATAGTGGTTCGGACAACCAGTCCTACGTCCACTCTTCCCTATCACAAGGGGCACCAACTTAACTAACTTGGACTTAGTTTATTGTGTTAGTCCAACACATTACAACCAACAGATATTTATAGAGTTCTCACTCAACCGATCCCAGAAATCAGAACTAGAAACCCTAGTCTGAAATCTTGCTAAACAAACTTAACCTAACTTTGGGTTTGGGTAAGGTTTGTTGTTGTTCCAACTGGAAATCTATCCTAGTATTTATTTAGCCTAAAGCTAAAGGATGAGATTTCTATGCTAAGAACAATGGGATGAACACTTAGAAATAATCTTCAAGTTTGTGTTCTTCGTGCGGAAATTTTGCTATAGTATGAGCTTCTTGATAATTTCCGTCTCTTCACTCTGAAGAGCATTCCCATATTTATAGACCTCAAAATGAAAGAGCCGTTGGAGAGCAATTTGAATTTCCAGCTATATTTGGTAGGATGAAGGATTTGATGTGACGTGCTTCAGGGATGGCATGGCCGGAAGCGTGAATAGTTGTCCTTTCTAGCCGTTTGACTATGCATCGCCGAATCCTGCATTGTCAGCTTGTTCATACGTGTCATTTTCTCATTGGTTAACAAGTACAGCATTTCAGTGTTTGTTCACCAACTAATTTTGACATTCTTCTGGTCTGGTTTACCCCGTATGTTTATGATAAGTAGTTAAGCTTATCATCCTGCTGACTTGGCCTGAACTGATCTCAAACTTCTACTGATCAGTTGCCTTGAGTCTACTGATATGGTTGTCTTAGCTTCAACCAATCGACTCTGCTAATATCTTCATAGAGTAGGTCTTCTGGTCTTCAAGTAAAGTCTTTTGAAATCCGCTACTGATCTTCAGCTGCTGATCTTGCTACTGATCATCTCTTTGCTGATCTTCGCTACTGATCTTCACTTGACTTGTGCATCTTGAGTTCTTCTTTAAGAAAGACCTAGTCTAATACATCAGTTGTCTAACATATTCAGCTGGTTTCCTATCATATCATCGGTCGACTAACATGTTCAACTGGTCCTATTACAACTGTTTTGGAACTTCCATCAAAACTATAAATTTCCCAACATACCCACTTGAATCTAATGGGTTTCACCCCATTAGGTGGTTCGACTAGCTCACACACTTTATTGTTATCCATTGAGCCCATCTCGGCTTCCATTGCGGTTTGCCAAGATTTTGCATCCTTGTCTTGGATCTCCTCGTTGTAGGACCATGGATCTGATTCTTCTCCTGAGATCATGTCCGAGGACTCTCCTATCCCCAAGAATCACTCGGGTTGCTTAACAACCCTCCCACTACGACGAGGTTCTGGTTGTGTAGGTGTGACGCTTAGTACGTCGTCCTGTACAGTTGGCAACGGAGTAGGTGTGACGCTTGGTAGTTTCGGAATTCAATATATTCTATTTCCCAAAATATCTCCCAACAAAATCTTCTCCTCCTTATTATATTATATTTTTTGAAAATTTCTTAATATATAGGGAAGGAATAAGATCTTTTATCTTTCTCGAATTTATGGGATAAACTTGTATCTCAATAATACTTATTCCATAAAATCTTTCCAAGAAAATCAAGAAAATCTTTTTTATCTCCTACTTATAATTTTCGAAAATATTAAGGAAAAATAGGCAATAATATTTTATTCCCCTTTTCATTAATTGGACTTTAACTTGGGCTATTTGAGGGGCCTTTAGGAGAATTAAGATTGGACCTCCAATGGGCTATGAAACTTTAATATTTAGCCAAAATATTATTCAAGTCCATTAATATTAATTTATTCCACTATAAAGTTAATATTGAACTATCCATCTTAACCCACATTACGACTTCACAATAATATGGCTCCCGGTCATTATTTTCCGTGTTTAAGATTATCTTAGTCCATTAATTAATTTAGCCACTGAACAGACTTTATATTAATTCATATCTTTGTCCTTGGAGTAAAGACAGCTCAACATTATTATCCATACCGGAAATAAATTTCCACTTGCAAGATTTGGTATGATAAAGATTCTGAGCCCACCAAGGGGACAAATCAAGCAAGACGTGCTTGCACACGATTCTCCGTATTAAATCTTAGCAATCGTCGTGTAATCAATAATATTGCCCAAGATATAAGGTATCGAATCTCATCGATTCTCTTCCCATCATAAGTCAAAGCAATAGTTATTAATTTCACATGATCCTATTTAAGGAACAGAGATTAAGAAATAACGAACCACTGAGGTCTAATTCTTGTATATTCAGTACCGAAGAATTTATCCTCATGTAGGTCCTATTCAGCGCATCATAATGCACTAGTGTAATCTCATGGTCAAGACAAGCCAATCTGAGCCCTACACTTCAACCTTTCATGATGGATTGTTCATTTCCATTTGGGTTGTGAATTTGTACTTAATCAGAGGGACTGTTAATTTGATCTTCTGTGATCTGGTATTACCAAATTAACTTCAACGTAATACGTACTCACTTATCGAATAGGTTTGCAATAAATATATATAACATTCATTCATATTTAGTGCAACAGTGATAAATAATTTATTTCAGTAAATAAACAAGAAGTTCAGTTTGGTTATACAAAGTAAAAGACATACTTTTCAGTATAACCCCAACAGACTCCTCCCAAAAGACAAGAGTGTTATGACAATGAAGCCCATCGAGTTCTAGATGCTTTTCTCTCATTTAGCTGAGGCGATAATCGTGTATCTGGTGCTACCATCTGATCCTGAAGGGCTCAGATATGCTATATAATCTAGTATTGACGCTTAAGAGTCGTGCTAACCACTTATAACTCCCATCCAAAAACGGATCTAAGATCGACAAGCAATAAATGGAAAGAAACAAAATAGTAGTATTACATATAAAAACAAACTGTTATGCGTTCTACTTGTATAAAATAAGTATTAAATTTTGACACAGATATCTTCATTCCCTTTTTTTGGTATTCAACAATCTCTTCTTAAATACGTTTGAGATATTTCTTATATTCTTCTTCCTTCTTTCTTTATTAGTATGGATTTTGTTATTCAAACTTGGCTAAATAGTACATACCTTGAGGCTTTTCCGGTTTGCTGTTGTAGACGCCTTCCCCACCAGTAATATTCTATTAGGGTTTCATAAAAATTTGACTATTTTTTTAATAAATTTTAATTTGAAAGCAAAAATAAATCATTTGGTCCGAAGTTTTGAACATGAGCTCTGATACCACCTGTAACGCCCCGAAATTTAGAAAGTTGACTTTTGAGATCTCGACTATCTAAACCCGAGTCGTTACTTAGTGAACTTAAAAACTGAGCCAATTTTTTTTTTAAGTAAAACATTAATAGTAAGATAATGAATTTGCAACGAATTAACAAAAGTAGTCATGTTCAAAATAATCATTTCACAGTTTTATAGAAACATCACCGACGAGTCTCAAGTATAACTCTCAGAATGAAATTAAGTTCAACAGTTATCTTGTCCTTTAATCATTTAGATAGAAAAAGCAATCAGGCCTCCGTACCATAACCTGAAAATGTTAAAGATGGGGTGTGAGATCAAAATCTCAGTGGGCAACCTGCATGCTGTTATATAGATTGACAGAATTCTAAACGTATTTAAGTCTTTCCCCTTCCCTTTGATATATTCTTTTCTTACACATTATTCATTCTTTAATCATTCTTTAGTCTTTCTTTAACATTGAAACATTGTGATTCCTTTCATATCATTTCATTCTTGTGGGAATGGCACTAATAGCGACTCTACCACATCCAAACCCCGTAAATATCAACTACATCTCCTTTTCATTCATATGGGATGGCACTACTGGCAGCTCTACCACATCCAATCCCCATAAACAACCTACATCTCCTTTTGGGATGGCACTGATAGCGTATACCACATCCAATCCCCGTAAACAACCAACAACTCTGTGTGATGGCACGAATAGAGTATACCCATCCGACCACCGTAATTTGAGATGGCACGAGTATCATTTACCCGTCCAATCCCCGTAATATATTTACATTTGTTTTATTCATATGGAACTCATGGTCCCCATTCATAGGTTATGCATAGCTTTCTTTATCGTTTCCACTTTGCTTATACATTAAACGTTTAGTTTAGAAATCATCAACAGTCCATATAACATTAACCACTGCGATACAGATAGTGTCACCCACCTGGTAACTTTAAACAATAAAGTTATAAACTTCTTGAGATTTCGTGACTTGCAGAGACTTCCGAGCCTTGGAATTGAGTCGCACTCTACATAGCACAATCCGTACCATACTTAGTCATATTCATTTATAAAAAAATAGTTAGTAAGTTTGAAGGGCGTCATTCTTGTTTTTCTTAAACTATTTTCGTTCGATAAAACCTTTTAACTTGTTTAAGTTCGTGGTTCGGGAATTGAGTCCGTTGGATTCTCACTTCTTTCAAAATTCAAGTAAGATACATTGCCATGAAAGTTCCAAATCAAATATCAATTATTCAATTCACCAAAGTATGCAAACTTCACAAACTTAGCTAAACTTTCATAGTAAAACCCATTCACTCGATAAACGACTCATTGTAATATGTCCATGAATATTTTCACAATTTATTTTCATTGAAAAAAGGAGTCGAGTTCATGATCTCAAAACTGTGTTGAAACTATCTTCAAAACAACATCAACAATTAAAAAGTACTTACACTCTCACGATCTTGCTATTTGTAAAACACCTTAAAAATAATTAAACTTTAAATATGATTCTCAAACTTTACATGTAAATTCACATATACATATATGACATGCTCATACTGAAATTTAACCAAAACAATTGCTAAAGATATTATCTATAATTTTTTCTTTAGAAATGGGTTGTTTAACTTTAGAAAATCAAATAAAATACTTAGACATCTCAATAAATTCCCAAATTTTATCCGTAGGCATTAGACTTCTTTTAGAATATGGAACTATAAAGATTTAGTCAAAACTATTGATGAAAATATTATAATTGTAGTCATATTTCTAGAAAAGTAACACAAGCATATAATTTCATCACTGTTATTTATAAAATCAAAATAAAATACTTAAACTTATTGAAAATTTATGAAATTAATAAATGTTATACTACTATTAGCATAGAACAAATTTCATTAAGGGACCTAATTGATATTACTTACTGAATGTTCCCGATTTATTTGAAAAGGCTCCATAGTTACACAAATCGTCAAAACTGTACTAGTTGAATACAAAAATTCATTTATAACAGTGGATTTATGCTAAAGGATCAAATATTTTACATGTTATACTAAAATAGATTTAGGTTATTTAAATAATTTTTTTTCATGATTTTATCACAATTATAAACTATTTAATAAAATTCTTTAAGATAACAGTTTTGAAATTCGGAAGTGCTGAACACCCAAACTTCCCAGATTTATTACTATCAATTGGCTAAATGAAATACTACAAAGAAGAATATGATCATTACCCTATTAAATTCAGTATTTTCATTGTATTTGTAAAAACTCTTATCTTTCAACAATGAAATTTACTGTTGTTTTGTGTTCAAAAGATAACATCTCATTATCTTCGATTAATACTTTTGGTCATTCATACTGTTGCTAAATCTTCTTGTACTTATAGAAACTGAAACCTTTGTTAGGCTAGTTTTTATCTTGAAATGTAACAAGATGGTTTTGGCATCATCAAAAAGGGGAAAATTGTTAGGAGATGAATTTAATATAAGAGATTTTGATTAGATCCCAAAACCCCTGAGTATGACATGCTCAGAGTAATCTTGATAGTCAGTGTATAGGTTTCAGTTTGGGATGTTTTCAGGAAATATCTGCACCTTGTATAGTCAGCAGATATTACTCAGGATTAGTATAGGAAGAATACATTGAGGGGGAACTTAGTATATTCCTGAAAACTCTGAAGATCTGAAGACTCAAATTCCTGAAGAAGTCAGAAGACTCTGATAATCTGAAGACTCGGATGACATGATGACTTTGAAGACTCTGAAGACCTGAAGACTATCTCACTGAGGACATCTGGACCAATTTAAGTCCTGAAACATTTATTGAAAAATAAATGTTGTCCAAACAGTTGATTGCAGACAAAAGGAATTGAAACTAAGTGTCTTTTAAGGTTGTCTTATTCAGAAGAGTTGACCTAAAGACCCATTTTGTTTGTCTCTATTCACTGAAGATCTGAAACAATCAGAGAGCGACAACACTGTACTTTAATGACACTGAAAGTGACATGTCCCTGAGAAAGTAAGAGTTGTTGGGTTCCAGTCTGCAGATTCAAAGTGATTGGCTGCATTGGTTATATATTACCCAAACCATGCGAGGGCTTGTTCAAACCCTAATGAAGTCGTTTATCACTAACCAGAAAAAGAAACCATTGATGTTATCTCTTCCAACGGATAGTTTTTTAAAAGTGACCTTGGTGAGTTGCCTATAAATACCAGTTTCCTTCAATGTTGCAAGGTTACGGGAAATCAAACAACTCCAGAGCTCATTCGTATTCAAGTATTACTGTGAAGCACTCGAAACCCTAAGAATTTCCCAAGTGTTTCATCTTTGAAGAGAGGTCATTTACTAAGCCTAGAATCTGTTAAGTATCCAAAGCTTAGTAAGAGATATCCTAGCCTTTTGCATTTGTTCTTATTGTAAAAGGATATCTCACCTTAGTTGGAAACCAACCAAACCCAAACCCTTTTGTTAGGTAGTTTGTGTGTGATTGTTGGAGATTATGAGAGTTGTAAAGAGTTAGTAAGCTGCAGTTGAGTTCAGCCTGAAAGCTCTATAGAAGAAGTTAGTAAGTTGTTTGAGACAGTCTGAAAACTTGTGTGAGTTGAGTTAGTAAGCTGCAGTGTAGTTCAGCCTGAAAACTCATAGAAGAAAGTTAGTAAGCTGCAGGAGTTTAGTCTGAGAGCTTGAGTAGTAGTAGTAGTAGTAGTAGTAGTAGTAGTAGTAGTAGTAGTAGTAGTAGTAGTAGTAGTAGTAGTAGTAGTAGTAGTAGTAGTAGTAGTAGTAGTAGTAGTAGTAGTAGTAGTAGTAGTAGTAGTAGTAGTGAGTTAAGGAATTTCTCTGAAGGTTAGAGAGAGTAGATGTAGGAGCTTGAGCCTCTGAATTACTATAACTTGCTGTGTTATTTGCTTTCTGTACTACATATTTACTTGTTGCATATTTCACTAAAAGCATACTGAAATTTCTTATATTCAGTTGGAACCAATCCACTGAACTTGCATTAAACTGAGCACAGCCTTAATCATTGTTTTCATAAGAAAAAGGTATTTTCAACAAGATAAAACGAGTATAAAGTTAGGGCCTACACTTTTCGCACCCTAGAAAAGCTAGTGTAGATAGCTACCCAACTGAATAACTCACCTGAGTATTCAGTAACATAGTTATATGTGCAAAGCTTCTCGGACACTTTCGCACTCAGATCAGTTGAGCTAATTTGAAGCTTCTGAAAGCCGCTAGAGTGACTGTCTCAGTAGACATTAACTAAGAGCACTTTGTGCTTCTCAGGGCTGAAACTCAGGATAACCTGACTCACTGATCAGTAAGGTTTTAAAAGTTGAAAAATCACTATACACGTGAAAGAATGTGGAGAGTTGTCTAAACATGAAAGAATGTGGAGAGTTGTCTCTCAAGGACCATTTGAGTACACTATTGTGAATCCCAGAACAACTGGTGCTGAGAAAGATGATCCCAGAGATGAATTTCCTAAGTCTGATGACCAACTTACTCCTGAGGAGAGAAAGTTAGTTAACTTAGACTCTATTGCTAAAGATACTCTATATAACACTATTGATGATGGTGTTATGGGGATGATTTCTCACAGTAAAACTGCTAAAGAAAGTTGGGATACACTTGCTATCATGTGTCAGGGCACATATCATATCAAGGAGAACAAACTATTTGTTGCCACTGCAAAGTTTGACAGCTTTGAAATGGAAGATGGTGAATCTATTGATAAACTGAAAGTTAAATTCACTAGTATCATGAATGATCTGAATGCTCTTGGGAAAAGATACCCAAAAAGAGAAGTTGCACTGAAAATCCTTAGAGGACTATCCATGAAATGGGATATTCATGTTGTGGTGATTGAAAACACCAAATATATTGATTATATGCCATACAACCAAGTTTTCTCTGAGCTGAAAGCTTATGAATTTGTCATTGACAAGAAAACTAAGAAAACTGATTACAATGATGAATCTACGTCTAGCAAGAATGTGGTTTTCAAAGCCAAAGAAAAAATTTGTAAAGCTAAAGAGTCTGAGAATTCACCTGCCAAAGATCAGGATGAAAAAGATGAAAAATATGCCCTGATGGCAAGGAGATTTGAAAGACTCAATAGCAGATATGGAAAGTACAAAAGGTATTATAAAGATACCAAGTACAGGAACATGAACAACTCCGAAACTAAGGACAAGACTACTGACAGGAAGAAAGAGCACAAAGCTGAAGGTTCTTCATCCAGAAAGAAGGATTCCAAATCATCGGAAGAAAGTGATCAGGATGATGACACCAACAGATGCTACAACAGCAAGAAAAATGGTCACTTTCAATATGATTATCCTGAGTTGAGTTCCAAAGAAAGAAGTGAGAGACAAGCAAAAAGTGACAAGAAGTACTGTAGGTCCCGAATGGGTTTTGTGAGGGTGGAAGTCTAGAGGGGAGGGGTGAATAGACTTCCAAAACTTTTCGTGTGGATCAGGTGTGAACTGCAGATTACCCTATCAGAGTGTAGTGTATCAGTTTAGACTGATGTTCAATCTTACTGAGTGCCTGAGGGCAGATCAGTTTGATATCTGTCAGCTTAACTGAATGGTGCGGAAGCTTGTTTTTACCCGTGTGAAACACCAGTTTTATCAATCAGATTCTTAAGTCGCTTTTTTTTCAACCAGCTTGGTCAAGTGAAGTGTCGATCGATCGAATCGATTGGTAGTGATCGATCTTAACTTTAGAATATGTATGCATTTTAAACTTAGTTGTGTGACTTGTGTAAAGCGATAAGAAAGCAAGTAAATGCACACAAGACTTTTTATAGTGGTTCAGACGAAACCCGTCCTACGTCCACTCTTCCCTTAACACAGGGGAACCTTAACCTACTTTATCCTGCGGGACTTATATCCTTTTCAGGATGGCCGAGATGTTTACCGAGTTCCCACTCAAGCTTAACCTATGGGACTTATATCCTTTTTAGGACAGCCGAGATGTTTATTGAGTTCCCACTCTACAAACGTAACCAGCGGGACTTGTATCCTACAAAGAGGATAGCCGAGATGTTTAATGAGTTCTCACTCTACAGACTTGACCTAACTTGCGTTTGGGTAAAGAATGATTGAGGGTTCCAACTGGAAATCTATCCTAATGCTTTAGATAGCCAAAATGCTAGTGGATAGGATTTCTTGCTAAGAACTATGGGATGAACACTCTAAGAATAATCTTCAAATGTAGTGTTCTTTTGAGTGGAGATTTGCTGTAGCTTTAGCTTCTTTTGCGATGTCTCCTTGTTTGTTCTTGCGTTTTCACTTGTTGGTCCTTGTTGGTCCTTGTCTTCAAAATGAAGATCGATCCCATTTTATAGACTCCAAAATCAAAAGGTCGTTGGAGAGCAATTTGAATTTCGGGCTATATTAGGTAGGCTGTAGGATATGATTGTGTCGTGCTGCGATTTTCAGCGTGGCCGTAAGCATGATTAGCGCCGTTTTTGTCTGTAGCGTCGTATCCCGTATTGTCAGCTCTTTTTGTGCACGTGTCGCTTTCTCCTTGGCTTCGCGAGGCGGCACTTTAGATATTTGCCCGTTAGACGATTGATATTCCTTTTGAAGAGGATTCGTCTTGTCTGGTGTATCTTTTTTATTGTCACCAGGTGTGAGCTAACTTGATCAAGTAACTGATCAGTCTACCTTGTTGAGTCTTCAGTTGCACATTGTCTTAGCTTCAATATGCAGACTCTTTGAAAGTAGGTCTTGTGTCTTTTGATCTTGGTGTCGACGAGCCTCGGTGTATTGATCATCTTGAGTCTTGAGTTTGATCTTTGAGTCTTGAGTTTTATCTCGAGTCTTGAGTTCATCCGAGTCTTGAGTTCTTCGAGTCTTGAGTTCATCGAGTCTTGAGTTCTTCGAGTCTTCTTTGTCTTCTTGTCTTCACCTGATCTTCTGACTTCTTGTCTTCTGATTTGCGCTTAGTCTTCTGATCATCTGACCTTCTCTGGGTCATCTGATACTTCGACTTGACCTATACATATTGAGTTCCCCCTCAATATGTGACCTATCTTTTACATCAGCTATCTAAACATTTCAGCTGGTCATCTTATTCTTGAATCAAAGTCATCGATCAACCTAACAGTCCATTTGGTCCTATTACAACCTGTTTTGGAACTTCCATCAAAACTAAATTACATATTTCCCAACAATTTCCCCCTTTTTGATGGAACCAAAGCACTTAACCAAACTTGATCAGAAAAACAGATACCATGAATGGAAATGTAGATAATGCAAATAGTGCATACCTCAGAAGACAATTAGATGATTGTCTTAGAATCAGTGGGATGGAAAGTTTTATTCAGATAGGTGTGTGCATTGTAGAATATGTGTACAGCGTACCTATCGTCTGATTCCAAGTTGTCTTCTTCAGGTGTACTTGAACATTTGCAGTTCTTTGGGGATGCCAAACATCCTGTACATCCTTTGCATTAGCTTGTCCAGCTCTTCTTTTCTATGGATTCCTCCTTTTTCAGCTAGTCCATAGTAGATGTTCTTGAATTTAACGGGATCTAGCTTGTTGTCTGGACGCAAAGGTGGAAGGAGTAGTTCAAAGGGTGGAGCTTCTGGTATTAGTGACATGATCTTGCCTTCTGTCATCACTGTCTGGTAGAAGTCTGGATACTTTGTTTCTAACCAGTTCCAAAATTCATCATCATTTTCAGTCTGATCTTGATGAATTGGAATCTTCTCCAGGATGTGGACGTCACATAACCATTCTCCTCTGATCTGATCCCATTCTGGAAGCAAATCTTGTCGTGCACAGAGGATGCCTTTAACAGGTGCCGGAAGGGCATTTTCTTCCCAAGCAATCTCCTCTGCTGCAACTTTGGTCTTCCTCTTCCTTCAGATGTAGGCAATGTTTAGCCCCTTTGCCTCTGCTAACTTCTGCTTCTTGATTGCGGCCTCTCTTATTCTCTGTCTTGTTTGCTCTTGAACTTGTTCAGGAGTCATCTGGCTTTCGGTGGAGAATATCTGGACTTGTCTCTGATCTTCCGCAGTTGCTTTCATCATCTTGCCTTTGCCTTTCTTCCTCCTCAGAGTCTGCTCAGGTTCATCTTGTTCATCTTCTTCAGCTAATTTCTTAGCGAGTTCAAGGCTCTTGGCCTAATCATCAGCTTCCATTCTTTTCTGAACGGATGAAGAGAAGTTTTCAATTTTGTCGACTCTGGCAGTAATATCTGAAAGAGTACTTTTCTGCTCAGCAATCTCTTTACTATGCTGCTCCACAGTTTCTTTTATTTCAGCAACGAGATCGGTAGATGGAGTGGCTGGCAAGTTAGATACAGTGGTTTTTGGTAGAGATGAAAATTTTACCAGCTGTGTCTGAGTCTGTCTTTCTTCCTTCTCTTTGTTCTCTTTCTCTTGAGTCTGTTTTTCTGTATTCTCTTTTCCTTCAGACTCTTTTCCTTCCCCCTTTTTGGTTGCATCAAAGAGGTTGGACATCTTCTTGGATCGAGTTGTTAATTCTTGGTGAGATCTCCTCTCTAAGTTCCTCGACAACAAGAGGAGTGATCCGGGCCGGTGGCGAAGGTGCGGTGTGTAGAAGCGCTGAGAGCGGTTCGATTTCTGTCTTGCCTTTTTTCAGAGAAGCTAGAAAGTGTTTCCAACCCATATCCAAGTGATTGTTGGTTTTGTCCAAGGATGCCCAGACACTCTCCAAAAGTACCTGTGTCTGATTAATCATCTCTGTCTGAACTGAGAGTTTGTCAGACTGGAGCTTGAGCTTCTCAGCAAGAGGGTATACTAGTTGCATTACTTCAGTAAGGATGGCATTGTGCATCCCAACAGTGTGACTTCGATCCTTGTCAACTAGTTTCGCTTGCTCATCTTCAAACCGCTTCATCAGATCTGCTGTGAGCGCTGCAAATTTGTCTTCAAAAGCAGCCTGGATCCCATCCTGAATCTTCTTAGAGTGATGATCTAGGGTATCAGAGCTCATTTTAGCAGTCTGTTCAGATGTTGAAGCCTTGCCAAATTGGGTCTCATCTGCAGCACCCATTCTTGGTTCATCGGCATCTTCCTCATGATCTGTAGGAGGTTGAACGGTTTCCTCCCTGTTATCAGCAATTCCAAACCTTTCGTGAATCATCCATTTGATATCGTCGTCTGATGCTAATTCAACAACACTTTCAATCCCAGCATTGTGTAGACATTTCAACTCTAAGTCTACAAAGAAGTCTGATCCCAGAGTTGTCATTAGAATCAGAAGTTCTTCAATGCTCTTCAGTCTGATATCCCTCCAGAACACTATCTCTTCTATCTGTTGCTGGATGCCAGGATGTTGATCCAATTCAGGGCATAGATCCAGCAGATACTCTTTGATCTGTTGCTTCATTATTCTTACGATGGGGCTCTCTGGAGCAGGTGAAGCAAGTACTGTTCTGGTGTTGAAGGGATTATGAGAGATGGACACATGTTCGTCGAATCTCTCAGGTTCTTGAGACTGGATTGGGGATTGGGATGTTTGTTGTTCAGGTTCGTGTTCAGCGTGTAGAGGGTGTTCAGTTTCCTGAACGGGTTCATTGATTGGTGGTGTGGGAGATTTTGTTCTGAGAGGTGATGGTGAGGGAGAGAAGGTTTTGTGGGGAAAGGGTGGAGGTGATGATTTCTGAGGAGAGGGTGATGGTGATTTGGAAGTGGGCGTTGGCGATCTTGCTCTCTGGAAGATCTTGGTTAGAGGCAGAGAATCAGATGGTGATTCTTCCTCAGATTGCACCACTTCTGTCCTTCTGACAGATTGCTCTCCTTCTGCTGCGATCATCTGTTCTTCCCGCACTTCTCTGATAGTTGGCTCAGAGCGGACTGCTATCTCTTCGTCTGATCTTTCCTGTATCAGATCTTCTGTTCTGCTGGTTTGCTGGGCAGAACTTGGAGCAGTTTTCAGAGGAGATGAGACTCTCTTCTGTCGTTTCCGCTGAGCGTCTGGTTTCTTGGCCAGATCCTTCCTCTTCATCCTCTTCTCTTCAATGGCCTTTTCCTGCACTTTAGACGATGCAGTTGCCTTATCTTTTCCTTTCTTTTCTCCCTTGGGTTTGAGCACATAAGGAGTCGGATCCTCATCAGCTTGTCCATGTAGGGACTCATCTTTGCCCAATATGGCCTTGTGCTTTGCTTGATAAATCTTTGCTCCATTCTCGTTCCATTCATAATTCTGTGGCAGCTTATCTGACAGAATGATAGAGATTTTGTGTATGAATGAGCACTTCGAAGATAAGCACACTGCATTGCTCTGGGTCAGTTCAAACTTCCCGGAGTCTTTTTCTCAGTCTTGCTTTGACCATACCCAACCAATCGATGTCTGAAGCCTTCTTGATTATTGCAGCCATTACACTTATTTTGTATGAAGTGACCGCATCAAGGCTGTAAGTCGAGCACATGATCACCTTCTGAACGATCTCAAGAAGAAGGTGATACTTTCTTTTGCACATGTTCTCCTTGTTTGCTGGTCTCAACAGCTCGGCTTCAAGAAACTCCTTTTCTCCTACAGCAGTCGTGTAGGTCTCTGGATTGATGCTTCCTCGAGTTAGTCCGAATATCCTCTGTAGATCGTCATTCGTCACTCGAATTTTCATTCCGCCAACGGAAGAAATCAGGTCAGCATCATTGTCTTCATCCCTCTGCAGATTGAAGAGAAATTCCAGGGCTTCATGGGTGTGAACGATGTTCTGATGAGTAGAGCAATATCGTTCCAGTCCACACGCTCTTAAGCACTCCAGAATTTCCAATGATTCCGGGTCTGTGGTGATGTTGAAGACGACGTACTTTTCATCAATGATGTCTTTCTTCATCGATGCAAAATTGCAGTACTTTTTCCCTTGTCCCGGTCTTGAAACAAGATGTGCCATTTCTGTAAGATATGCAGATTGATGTTTTGTTTGAGTAAGATATTTCAATAAATTCATCCAAACTAGCAGAATTCAGCATCAATTTAGCAAATAAGCGTTTAGATCATAATCGATTACAGAAATATGACTTGTAAACCTAAGTACCATAGAGAAATCTAGATCATGCAATTAACAAGAATTTACCAGTAATTGATTCGAAAGATTTTGAAATCGGAAGTGTAGAATCAAATGATTTCGAAGGTAATTCTCAGAGAATTTTAAACGAATATGATCTTTTCAGAATTTTGAGAAGACGAAGTAGTGGAAGGCGGTTTTCTGAGAAAAAATTGGATTTTGTAGAATACGAGGGAAAACCTTTTTGCACAACTTTCCAAAGTACTTAAGTATTCGTGTTTTGAAATCGATGGCTGAGATTAGTCGGCCAAAAAGTATTTTGATCGTACGGTTGAGAAAAACAGTCTTCTCATTTTCTGGACTCGAAAAATCGCAATAAAACGTTTTGAAAAACATTTTCAGGTCCACATTAAAAGCTTTGCAGAGCATGCGTCATGAATAGTGTAAAATAAATCTATTAAAATAAATAACGGTGATCTGATCTGGTACTCTGTTGACTTATCTGATGTTTGCCTTATGCATTTCCCAACAATATCTCGCTTATCTGATCAGATTCTTTGCTTGAAACGCTTCGCCACTTATCTAATCCTCTTTTCTGAAAAACTTCATCCTTCAGTTTCCTTCTATCATCTCGCATTAACTGAAGTCAACTCCCGCCAAAACTTTTACTTCGGGGAGTCCAAAAGTCGCCTCGATTCCCAAATCGGTGCGATTTGACATTCCGTAATAATGGCAAGATAAAGTTGTGATTTAATCACACAGTTAACTCATCCAACCATTAGCCGCGTGTTCCTAACGCGTTGTCGATGCAAATTTATCTTAAGATCTTCTGAGACGATAAAATTTGCATTTATACCCCTAATTCTCTTCTATAAATTGCCTGGGGTGTTAGGCGAACAACACAATCATAAACCATTTCATCTTCTTTAGCATATCCTTCATGCTTTTCCGATGAGTTCCTTATTTCCGGTGAAACTTCCGGTGGGAACCTTTAGCCCTTTTCTAATGAAATCAGCTTCTCAGATCAACCCTGTGTGTTCCTTCACACTGCTTTCGTCGTCATCTAAGATTTCACATACAATCAATGTTAAGCTTCTTTACCACCATGGAGGCAGATCTGCTAAGGCAAATGAGAAGGCACTTCTCCTAACCGTATGCACCTTGTGCGCCTATCGAGATGACGGTATAAGCATCAACAGACTTAGTCTGAAATAAAATATGAGTTTGATATACACAATAGTGTATCAAACTCAATATTTGCATGAGACACTCATGGCCATATGGTCTTTGTGACCAAACCTGTGGCATTGTGTCCCATTTAACAGCTGGAGAGTCCATTGATTTTAGGTCTAAGGGCTCCTAGCTTAAAGATCCTTCAAGGCTCGCTCTCGCTTCTCACTCCAAGATTCTAAGAGCGGCTTTCAGGATTCTAGAAGCTTCTCTGCTGCCCCCTGGGTTGGAGAGTCTGAGAGCATCAGCTCTTAAAATCTCTCTCTCTCCTTCCCTGCCCAGGGTTGTCTTAGGGATGATGGTTTATATATCGACCTCCGGGTCTTCTTGTACTTGTAATACCACTTAAAGATAGATGTAGCATTTGTAGCTTGTGATATCACTTGTAACCTGTAAATCTGACCTCCGGGTCTTTATCAATGAAAAACTCTGTTATTCCATTGCTGTGTTGTTTTCTTCTGACTTATGCGATTTGTAGCTTTAAACTTGACTTGTTTGTTAACTGTAGCTTTAATCGACTTATAAAGTAATCTTTCCAATCTGATCAGTTCCCCCTTAATCTGATATATCTTGAATTGATCTGGCCTTTGTCTGAACTTCGGATCGGCTACCTTTTCGACTTTTCGACCGCTCCTATCGAACTTCAGATTGGCTCCTCGTCTGGTCGTCTGATCAGTTGAGATTCCTAACTCACCTGATTCCACTTAACCTTGGTTAGTCTTTTAACCAATCGAATCGGAGATCAATCCTGCAGCCCATATCGGTGCATTTTCTCCAAGATCCGAAGCCCTAGCTCGTTGCATAACTCTCTCGAATCGATCTCAAACTAGTGGCTTGGTTAAGATATCGACTTTTCGCTTGTCAAGATGGATCTTTTCCATCCCGATATTCTTCTTTTCAACATGATCTCGATAAAATGGTGTCGACATCCACATGCTTGCATCTTGTATGTAGAACAGATTTACGAGTGATTGCAATAGACTATTACGATACTACGAATATAGGCACGTTCTTAGCTACGATGTTGTAATCCTCACCGGCCGACTTAGCCAGAAAGCGGTTGGGAACAACTTCGCAGACCATATATTTACGCCCAATAGTAGATGTCGAATCGATGTACGCTTCTTTGAAAACCAAGATATCGGTTTATGTCCCTTAAACCGACATGATCCCGAGGTTGACTTTCAGATTCTACGCAACCTCCGTGAATCAATCGAATACCCATCGAGCTCTAGATTGTCATCTGATGGGTAAAATAAACCAAGGTTTATAGTCCCCTTCAGATACTTGAGAATCCGCTTAGCTGCTTCTAGGTGGCTTTGCATTGGATTAGCTTGAAATCTGGCACATACACCCACCGCAAAAGTAATGTTCAGTCTCTTTGGCGGTCGGGTATAGTAGAGATCCAATTAGAGCTCTATACTCCTTTCGATTCATTTTTTCGACCATCTTAAATGCGGATACATCTTGAATCCGGTCATCATTGGAATTTTGGCTTCCTTGCAGTGTTGAACTCTGAACTTTGCCAGTAGATTCCTTGTGTACTTTGCCTGGCAGATAAATATTCCTTCTGTACTCTGCTTGACTTGTAATCCCAGAAAGTAATTCATCTGACCCATCATGGACATCTCGAATTTTCCTTGCATCAACTTGCTGAACTTCTCACATAGCTTCTTGTTGGGAGATCCGAAGATAATGTCGTCCATGTAGATCTGAACCATCAGAATATCTTCTCCATCTTCTATTCTTAATAAGGTTCTGTCCACTGTTCCTTTAGTGAACCCGCTGTCTGTCAAGAACTGAGAGAGTGTATCATACCAAGCTCGAGGAGCTTGTTTCAGTCAGTAAAGAGCTTTCCTTAAACGGTACACTTGGTTGCCTTTTTCAAAGCCTGGAGGTTGTTCGACATAAACTTCCTCTGCTAGTACCCCGTTTAAGAATGCACTCTTTACATCCATCTGATACACAGTGAACCCTCTGTGGGAAGCATATGCCAGAAACAGCCGAATGGCTTCTAGGCGAGCGACTGGTGCAAAGGTCTCATCATAATCAATTCCTTCTGATTGTGAATACCCCTTAGCAACAAGTCTTGCCTTATTCCTGGTTATGACATTTTTCTCATCTCTCTTGTTCTTGAATACCCACTTTGTCCCAATTACGTCTTGATGAGTTGGTCCGCCCACGGTTCCCAAACTTGATTTCTCTCAAACTGTTCCGGCTCCTCCGCATGGCTAGAATCCAACTTCAATGCTCTTGTAGAGCTTCCTCATCAGTAGTTGGTTCCTTCATAGACAGATAACAACAAAGATATGGTACTTTCACCAACTCGATGTCTAGTTTTGATTCTATCGGATGGGTCTCCTATAATCGGATCGGTTGGATGACCGGTAATCCAGTCCTTACATTACGATGTAAAGGCTCATTTGGAGAACATCATCCATTTTCGATAGTTCATTACTAGTGATTGGGAGTGGTGCGGAATTATGATCCACTTGATAAGAACATGTCTCGGTGATGTTGGACTCATCATGTCTTTGAAGTTCTGTTCATAGGAACTTCGAAGTTCCCCGAACCGAGATGGTTTAGTTGATATTGTCTCACGGTAGAACGAACTTCTTCATCGACAGGTTGTTCGTACCTTTTGGGTCCGATTGACTGTTGAATCGAAGAAGATCAAGTTCAGGATGTGCACCATTACGTGTTCGTGTTCTTTATCCTTGATGCTTAGCCGATTCATTTTTCGCGTGTCGTATAGGTTGATCGGCACGGCTTGTTACGAGGCGACTTTCTCTTGTTCAGAGGATGTCTCATCAAAGACCACATGGGGTGTTTCTTCCACAACTAGAGTTCGTTTGTTGTAAACTCTGAAAGCCTTCCTTGGATGAGGAGTATCCTAAGAATATGCCCTCATCGACTTGGCTTCAAAAGTCTTCAACTGACTTTTCCCATTGTTGTGAATGAAACACTTGCACCCAAAAACATGAAAGTATGAAACACGAGGTTTTTTGTATTTCCACAGTTCATAGGGTGTTTTGAAGTGAGTCTTAGTCAGAGAACATTTGTTCTGAGTATGGCATGCTGTGTTTATTGCTTCTGCCCAGAAACGGCTTGGTGTGGCATGTTCAGCTAACATAGTGCGAGCAACTTCCTTGAGAGTTCTGTTTCTCCGTTCTGCTACTCCATTTTGTTGTGGCGTTCTTGCGGACGCGTTTCATATGTCAGATACCAAACTCGGTGCAAAAAATCGGTAATAAAGGAACTCGGGAACTCAGTACTTTTATCGATCGATCTTTACTATCTCGACACCCTTCTCATTTTAAAAACTTTTTGAGCAGTTCGGGTATCTTAGTCGTTGTCTCGTTCTTCTTGTATAAGAATACAACCCAAGTAAACTTGGAATAATCATCCACGATTACAAGAGTATATTTGCGTCCACTGAGACTGACTGGTGTAACTGGTCCGAATAGATCCTGTTGGGATATTTTAGTTTTGATGAATTATGCCAAAACATTATCAACTTATGTTTTTGAAGCTAATCTACAGATAACAAGTTGAGGGGGGGAACGAGAGAACAGATTGAGGGGAACTCACTTAAATCGGCGTAGATGATCGAGATCAGACGAGGCTGCAGATGAGACTAATCGAGATCAGATGAGTAAGATGAGTTCCGAAGTTAACTGATGAGCTGAGCAAAATCAGAAGAGAAGATAAGCTAAGCCCGCTTGATGATCAAGATCGATGACCGGATGACCCGATCGGATGTCGAACAGCCTGATCGGATGATCGGAAGAATGATTTAGCCGATATGGTGATCGGAAGAGCGCATAAGTCGATCGTAAAAGAAACCGACCGTAAGATCGTAAGAGAAGGTTGCAGATCGGAAGAGGAGCGGATGAGACCGACGAGATCGATATGAAGATGAGCGGATGATCAAGATCAGACGTGATTGAGATCAGATGTGCTAAACTGATATGCTAACCTAATATGCTAACCTAATATGCTAACCTGATGTACTAATCTGATGCAGATAAACCGATATCTTCGACTGATGCTATATCGATCCGATCATGTGAGCCGATCGATCAAAGTAGAAGAAATCGATATCGAAACCGTAAATCAGATACGGTCGGGAAAGAAGTCATCAAGAGAAGCCATCTGAAGTCATATTCACCGAGAATCGAACGCTGGCGATGATCGGTTAGCTCGAAATCTTAGTGACTCGAGGGTCGGGATGTCCGAACCAGAAGAGCCGAACTTCAGAAGCTCGAAAGTGTCTCAGATGCCTGATCAGACAAGGTCCGCTGAAGAGAAGTTCGGTTGAATCAAGAATCTTGAGTCCAAGGAAGCCTGAGTTTGAAGAAGCTGAGGATCAGACAATCCTGAAGAATATAGCCGTTAGATTCAGCTGACGTGGACCAATGAGAGGAAGACAACCAAACTGGAAAAAGCCAAAAAGTTCTGAGAAAAGTATGGATTTGAATGTGACTTCTTCCAATGGTAACATTCAAATCCACACTATAAATACAAGTTCTTCCCTCATTATCAGGTGTGGAAAAATGCGTGAAACATCCATCAAGCCAAATCATCAAGCATTCCCACCCTACAACACAAGTCTGTAGATATACAAATATGTTCAAGAGTGTTCTAGAACCCAATCTAAGCAACCCACGATGTATCCTAAGCTTAGAGAGATTTTCCCAATCTTAGCATTGAGGCTAAAACAAATGTAAGGGAAAATCTCACCCTAGATGGAAATCAAACAATCTTATACCCAAACTCAAGAGTTGGTTAAGATTTGTAGGTGAGTGTGAACTCGGTAAACATCTAGCAATCCCGAAAGGGAGGGTAGGCAATCCCGTGAGGGTGATAAGTCCCATTTGAGTGTGAACTCGGTAAACATCTGTTGGGTGTTGGACTAACACGTTAAACTAAGTCCAGTTGGTTAAGTAGGTGCCCCTGATGAAAGGGAAGAGTGGATGTAGGAGTTGGACTCCGAACCACTATAAAATCGTGTGTTCTTTATTGCTTTATGTTCTTACTTTCCATATGCATTTGATTATAAGCAAAACAACACACATGAGCTTAAAAAGCAAAAATTGGAAACACTCTGCCCTCACCCCTGTTTTATATGCATCGCTTTTAAAAATGATTTGCTTCCGCACCCGCAAAATGGGTTTTCCACCGGGACCAACAGATCCATATGGAGCAGTTGTAATACTTTACTGGATGCTGGTCCAGGTATTCCCTTGAATGAGGCTTTAACTTGTTTTCCCTTCTGACATGCGGCACATGTCTGATCTGTGGAGAATATCTCATTCGGAAGTCCCTCAACCAAAGACATCCTAGCGATCTTGTTAAGAGTCTTGAAGTTCAGATGACTCAATCTTTTGTGCCAGAGCCAACTGCCACTTTTAGAACTCTTAACAATTAAGCATGTATTCTTTGGGCAACTGTTCCAATCTGCTATGTAGATCGTGCCTTTCCTTGAACCAGTTAGCAAGATTTGTTGAGTGGCTCGATTCCTTATCGTACACTTGTCGCTCGAGAACTCAACGCTGAATCCTTTGTCGCAGAATTGTGATACTGATAGTAGATTGTGCTTCAATCCTTTGACATACGAGACTCCAGTTACTTGTACATCATCATTTTCTAAGGTTCCGAATCCCTTGGTAAAACCAAAGTTATCATCACCGAAGAGTACACGTGGGCCTTCATCACCAAAGTTATCATCACCTAAGATCTAAGGAGATGTTTGCTTCCAGTCATGTGCCTTGAGCATCCACTATCGATGTACCAGATAGTTGCTTGTGCACCTCCTTTGTTGGCCAGTCCCACGCGAACCTGCAATCAAATCAGGCTTTAGGTACCCCTTTGGAATTGGGTCCTGGGGGGTTAGTGGTGGATTTAGGGATTCACACAAACAGAGCACTTCTATGAAAATCTGGAAGATTAGAAGGTCTGATTTGTCTCCCATACATATCAACATAATCATACGTCTCTTTATATGTTTTCTGATTAGTATGATTATTAGTGTGAGCCTTGGATGACTTAGAAGACTTGGGATTTTTCTTTATACTTTGTCTTCTTTTAATCCAGTGTGGCTCAGGTGCAGTAGCCCTAGATCTCTGATTATAAGGGTAGGTACGACTGCTACCATCAAAAGATTCATATCTTTTTGGCATAGGTGGTCTTTGCAGTTTACCTATAGCTTGCTTATTAGGCAGCTGACCTTGATTGGGTCTCAGATTAGATTTCCTTCTCATGGGTTGTCTCTTCTGATACCTAATCTGCTGATCAGGTTGAGGTTTCTTCAGAAGAACTGGGTTCTTCTGTTGATTCCTAGGCTGATGCTTTATCAGTTGGGGTCCATTTCTGTTCCCTTTCTGATTAGGCACCTGCCTTACTTGCTCAGCAGGTCCTTTTCTCTTATTAGATACAAGTTTAGCTTTTAGTGTATCTTTTTCAGAGACTCGTTTGATTACACCCTTCTGAAGTGAATCAACCGGGGCTTTTGAGGATGTAGAAGGGTTCTCATACCCAATTCCCTTCTTGTTAGTCGTCGTTCAAAAATAGGTGTTCATTTCTTGAACGGTTTTAGATGACTTTGTGAAAACCTCTATTTTCTTTCGCAGACTATCCTTAGTAGATTTAAGACTCTCATGTAGTCGGAATAGCTCATCAAATTTAGCTTGAAGGATTTTGAAATCATCAGCTTGCTATTTGTTGATTGCTAGATGATCTTTGATCTGTTTCTCCTGATCAGAAGATTTAACTTTCAGAATGTTAAGTTCCTCAGTTACCTTCTGAGCAGTTTCAGCAGATTTCAGTTCAGTAGCTTTACTGAGAGCGTTCTCTTTAACAAGCTGATTATTTCTGATCCTTAGCTTGTCATTTTCAGCTTCCACTATTGTATAAGTGTCTACTGCTTCAGAGAGATCATCAAGCAATTGCTCAACGTAGAGCTGCAAGTCAATCTCTCCAGCAGGTGTGCTAATAATAGCAGGTGTGGAAATTGAAAAAGCAGAAGGTTTGGAGGTTACCTCAGATTGGTCCTCCTTGGCCATCAGGCAGACTTCATCGTCATCTGAAGAGAATATCAGATCTTCATGCTCGTGGAAGTCAACAGCACTGCTTATCAGACAGAAGTCTTCTACAGATGAGTACCCAGAGTCCTCAGAAGGCAGATAGGAATCATCAATTCCAGATGTGTCAGCTACCAGGGCTTTCCTATCTCTGAGGCGTTGCTCTCTTTTGTTCTGTTTCTCTTCTCTTTCTCTGGGAGTCAGGTCAGGGCAGTTGGTGCTGTAGTGACCTGGTTTCTCGCAGTTGAAGTATGATCCTCGATCTACGGAACTTCCTTTGCCAGGTGAGTCACTCCGTATGTAGGATCTGTCAGGTGACTTCCCTTTTTGATAGTAATCAGAACTTCTTCTGTTAGATTTGTTATCTCTTCTCTCATCTGTCAGATCATCTCTTTTCTTTTCTTCTCTGTGATCTCTTCGATCATCAGATCTGGTTCTTTCTCGTGATATGTCAGTTGGCCTCCTGTTTCTTTGATAGTCACTGTAGAATCTCCGATACTTACCAAGCTGAGTATTTGTTCTTTCAAGTTTCTTGGTAAGCAGAGCGATCTGTTCTGCTTGACTTATGATGTTTCCAACAGGTTCAGTGGCCTTCGATCTGCTGCTGGTTGCTTTAAACGCAACTGATTTAGACGTTGAGGCTTCAGCAGGCGTCTCGTCTTCATCTGCTTGTCCTCTTTCGATTAAATCAAACTCGTGAGCTTTAAGGCTTAGGAACAAGCTGCTTGGCTTCATTTTTTAAATGTCTTGGCAATCCTTGATTACCGTGACGTTCATGTCCCATTTCTTGGTGCGAGATCTTAAGATCTTGTAGTTGATATCTTTGTTTGACATCTCTCTGCCAAGTTCTCGTAGCTTATTGACTGACATGGTGATCCTCCCAACGAGCTCGTTGATGGTCTCGTTGGGCAACATCTTTAACTTTTCGAACTTCACCAGTTCAGCTTGTAGGCGGCTGTCTTTGATCTGGTCATTTCCTTCACATATCTCAGCAAGAGTATCCCACATTCCTTTTGCAGTTTTGAGATACTTTATCTTCTCTTTGGTGACTTTATCCATTGTCTTCATGATTATATGCCTGGCGATTGTATCTAGAGTAAACAGCTTTCTTTCCTCTGCATCCATCAGGGCTGGGCTTTTTCGCACGAGACTTCCCATGGCAAAGTCTGGATCTCCTCCGACTACTAGGTTGTCATGGTATATGATGATGGGTCCTCGTTCGATGACTTCCATCATTCTGCCGCTTATCGATCCTAGATGGTTGCACATATATATGGCCCAATCTGCATACTCATCAATTGAGAATTTAGGCAAATCATGATACCAGAGGTATTATCCATGCTGAGTGATTTTGAAAATGAATGAGTTTTAAAAATGGTTTTTCAAGATCTGTTCAAATGACCACAAAGATTCTTCCTCAAGAATCGATGATACTCAAAGCCAGTGGTCTGTAGAACCACTGCTCTAATACCACTTGTAGGTCCCGAACGGGTTTTGTGAGGGTGGAAGTCTAGAGGGGAGGGGTGAATAGACTTCCAAAACTTTTCGTGAGGATCAGGTGTGAAACCGAGATTACCCGATCAGTCTTTAGTGTATCGATTTTAGACCGATGTTCAATCTTCTTGAGTGCCCGAGGGCGCATCGGTTTGATATCTGTCAGCTTAACTGAATGGTGAGGAAGCTTGTTTTTACCCGTGTGAAAAACCAGTTTTATCAATCAGATTCTTAAGTCAGTTTTTCAACCAGTTGACTGAAGTGTCAATCTGATCAGATCAGTTGCTTGGTGCAGACTGATCTTAACTTTAGAATATGTATGCAGTTTAAACTTAGTTGTGTGACTTGTGTAAAGCGATAAGAAAGCAAGTAAATGCACACAAGACTATTTATAGTGGTTCAGACGAAACCCGTCCTACGTCCACTCTTCCCTTAACACAGGGGAACCTTAGCCTACTTTATCCTACGGGACTTATATCCTTTTCAGGATGGCCGAGATGTTTACCGAGTTCCCACTCTTACAAACTTAACCTGCGGGACTTATATCCTTTTCAGGATGGCCGAGATGTTTACCGAGTTCCCACTTAAGCTTAACCTATGGGACTTATATCCTTTTCAGGACAGCCAAGATGTTTATCGAGTTCCCATTCTACAAACGTAACCAGCGGGACTTATATCCTACAAAGAGGATAACCGAGATGTTTAATGAGTTCTCACTCTACAGACTTGACCTAACTTGCGTTTGGGTAAAGAATGATTGAGGGTTCCAACTGGAAATCTATCCTAATGCTTTAGATAGCCAAAATGCTAGTGGATAGGATTTCTTGCTAAGAACTATGGGATGAACACTCTAAGAATAATCTTCAAATGTAGTGTTCTTTTGAGTGGAGATTTGATGTAGCTTTAGCTTCTTTTGCGATGTCTCCTTGTTTGTTCTTGCGTTTTCACTTGTTGGTCCTTGTTGGTCCTTGTCTTCAAAATGAAGATCGATCCCATTTTATAGACTCCGAAATCAAAAGGCCGTTGGAGAGCAATTTGAATTTTGGGCTATATTAGGTAGGCTGTAGGATATGATTGTGTCGTGCTGCGATTTTCGGCATGGCCGTAGGCATGATTAGCGCCGTTTTTGTCTGCAGCGTCGTATCCCGTATTGTCAGCTCTTTTTGTGCACTTGTCGCTTTCTCCTTGGCTTCGCGAGGTGGCACTTTAGATATTTGCCCGTTAGACGATTGATATTCCTTTTGAAGAGGATTCATCTTGTCTGGTGTATCTTTTTTATTGTCACCAGGTGTGAGCTGACTTGATCAAGTAATGGATCGGTCTACCTTGTTGGGTCTTAATTGCACATTGTCTTAGCTTCAATATGCAGACTCTGCTGAAAGTAGGTCTTCAGGTCTTTTGATCTTCAGGTGTCTCTGAGCCTCAGTGTATTCATCGTCTTGAGTCTTGAGTTTTATCCGAGTCTTGGGTTTTATCCGAGTCTTGAGTTCATCCGAGTCTTGAGTTCTTCCGAGTCTTGAGTTCATCCGAGTCTTGAGTTCTTCCGAGTCTTCGAGTTCATCTCGAGTCTTGAGTTCTTCCGAGTCTTTGATGTCTTCTTGTCTTCACCGATCTTGACTTCTTGTCTTCGATTTGGCGCTTAGTCTTCCGATCATCGACCTTTCTCGGGTCATCGATACTTCGACTGACCTATACATATTGAGTTCCCCCTCAATATGTGACCTATCTTTACATCGACTATCTAAACATTTCAAATTTGGTCATCTTATTCGAATCAAAGTCATCGATCTAACTTGTCCGGGATTGGTCCTATTACAACCAGTTTTGGAACTTCCATCAAAACTAAATTACATATTTCTCAACAAGTACTCTAGCAAAAAGGCAATGGTTGCTGAGGAAAATGATTCTGAAGAGGAAGGTTCAAGTTCCTCAGAAGAAATGTTCTCAGATAGTGACACTGATGATTTGTGTCTTGTTGCTATTGAGGAGGTAAATTCTTCTATCTGTGTTGCTGCTCCTACACAAGCACCTGAGTTTTCAAGTTCTTCTGTAAATAGTAATTACGATCTGATGGGTTCTTTTGAGAGCCTGATGAAAGATTACTCTGTGTTACAAGAACTATTCATTGAGACTCAAGAGTAGAATGAGGAATTGATTGCTTACAATCTAAAGTGGAAAAACTCTAATACTGCTGAGATCACTTCTCAATTGATGGGAGTTACTGATGAACTGGATGTTCTGAAAGTACAACTCTCAGAGAAAGTGAAGCTGGTAGTTGTCCTGAATGGAAAATTAGAGAAATCCACTGAAGAAAATAAGCTAATCAAAACTGAATTCAATGACCTCTTTGAGAAACATGAAACTCTAAAGAAATGTGAAGATAGTCTGTGGAGAAAGTTAGCTCTATTGAATTCTGCATCTAGTTCAATAGATGAAATTCAGAGTTATCAAAGACCTGCAAGTATAAAAACTGGATTAGGTTATAATCCAGGGGGAACTTCTTGTTGGGGTTATACGTGAAAGTATGCTTTTACTTTGTATAACCTATGTATTAAACACTTATTTACTGAAATAAATTGTTTATCACTATTGCTTTAAATATGATTGAATGTTATATATATTTATTGCAAATCGTTCATAGCACGCATTACATTGTAGTTAACGTGGTGATACCAGATCACAGAAGATCACGTTAACAGTGCCTTATAAACGAGTGTGCGTTTCATAACTTAGATAGATCCTAACAATCTATTAATGGTAGAAGTTGATGTGTAAGTCTCAGATTGGCTTGTCTTGACCAAGAGATTACACTAGTGCATTCGATCTTATTTGGGGCGGACCGCAGAGAGGATAAACTCATTCGCACTGACTTAAGGGATGAAGAGTTAGACCTCAGTGGTTGTTGATTTCTTAATCTCTGACACTTAATAAGGACCGTATATGATTAGTAGTTATTGCTTTGACTTATAAATGGGAAGAGAATCATTGCGACTTCGTTACCCTATATTTTGGGCAATAATATTAATTATACGACAGTTGATAAATTAATACAGAGAATCGTGTGCTTGCAATGTCTTGCTTGATTGGTTCCCTTGGTGGGCCCGAAACTTTTATCATACCAAATCTTGCAAGTGGAATTAATTTTCCAGTATGGATAATAAAGCTGGGCTGTCCTTACTCCAAGGATAAATATATTAATTAATATAAATCTTTTCAGTAGCTTAATTAATTAATGGACTAAATAATCTTAAACACGGGAAATAATAATCGGGAGCCATATTACCGTAATATGGGTTAAGTTAGATAGTACAATATTAATTATATAGTGGCAATAATTAATATTAATGGGCTGAATTATATTGTGGCTCAATATTGGAATTCAGAAGTCCATTGGAAGATCCATCTTAATTCTTCTAAAGGCCCCTCAAGTAGCCCAAATTATAGTCCAATAAATAAAAGGTGCTTAAAATAAAATAAATTATTGTTGCATTATTTTTCCTTGAAATTTTCGAAAATATTAAAGAAATAGAGGGAGAAGATTTTTTGGAAAGATTTTATGGAAAGGAGATAAGTATTCTTGGAATACAAGATCATCCCATAAATTCAAGAAAACTCCCACTTGGCTTCTTTAAGAGGAAATTTTCGAAAATAATATAAAGAGACAGGGAAGAAAGGTTTTATTGATTTTCTTGGAAAGATTTTATGGAGAAAGATATGTATTCTTGGAATACAAGAGTGTCTCATAAATTCAAGAAAGATCCAATCTTGCAAATCTTCTTGTAATTTTCGAAATTTAAGGCTAAATAAGGGTGTGAGATTTTTGTGGAAAAATACACATGGAAAGAAGAATATATTGGATATATTCAAGATTTCTTGGAGATCAAGAAAAGATATTTCCTAAGCCCTAATTGGTCTCAAATTTTCTCCCTCCTCACTTATAAATAGGGGATGAATTTTTCATCCCCAACTAGTGTTTCATGTGTTGGAAAAATTAGAAATCCACAAAGGTGGTGCAACAATTTTTTATTTTCCTTTGTTTTATAAATCGTTCATTGGAGAACCTTCCACCGGGGTTATTGGACGAGGACTTGGGAATACTTGAGAATGACTTTTGGTGGGTATCAAGATACTTGATCATGTATGTCTCAGACCGTCTCTCCAACGGGTACGTTTACGTAAACTCCTAGAATTCCGCATGCTAGGATCTTTTACGTGAAATAGCATGTTGTTGTTGGATTAATTATTATTTGAATTCACTTAGGTAAATGCATGCTAGTAATAATTGTTGATTTAAATTTGTGTTTATGAGGTCATCACGATAGATCCTGTTATATGTTATCCCAACACTTCACAAGGTCAACTTAATGATGCTTCAACTAGTGGCACTAAGATGGTTTTTGTTAAACCCGCGGTTCGTACTGATCTTCTAATTGAAGAACAACCACGAGTTTTAGACAAGGGTAAAGGACCTATGGTTTCAGAGAACCTGAAGGTTCAGAGTGGAAAGCCTAAACCTCAGGAAAAGGCTAGAAACCCTGAACACTCAGTAGGAAATTCTCAGGCTAGTACTTCAAGGTCTCAGGCCAAGAATACTGTCCTGAAGAAATCTGCACTGAACCATCAGAGGAATTTTCAGAAGAGAAACACTCAGCAGAAATATTCTCAACTGAAAAGATCAAGTCCTCAGAACACTGAAAGACCCCAATTTCAGTACAGAAGAACCAAACCCCACTTGCCTAAGGGTAAAAATCCTCTGAACCCGAGTCAGCAGAAACTTAGACCAGTTGCACCAAGGCCAAAATATCTGAACAAGAGGCCTGAACCCAAAAAGAACTCTAAGGCTCATATTCATGCTAAGGCTGGCACTCATACACAGGATACTGCTAAGGCACCAGGAGTGGTGAATGTGTATGTAGATGTTTATGGAAGACAAATTACCCACTCTAAAGTAATTAGAGTTGTGAGGCAGATTTGGATTCCAAAAGGTACAACTTACCAAGTAGGACCCTACACCAAATAGGTACGTAAAGCCTGATTTTGTTTCAGGTGATGGAGTTAGGCACTGAGCTAAATAAAGACAACACAGCACTGATGAGTGGAGATGAAGTTTCACCTGCTGCATGGTATTTGGACAGTGGATGTTGAAGGCACATGACAAGATATAAATACTTGCTTACTGACTATGTTGAACAGAAAGGCCCTCAGATAACTTTTGGATATAATTCCAAAGGACAAACTGAAGGATATGGAACACTTGAAATTGAAACTATTCATATCCGTGGTGTATCTTATGTGTCTGGTTTAAAGCATAACTTGCTTTAGATCAGTCAATTCTGTGATAAAGGATTCAGTGTTGAGTTTTCAAAGAACTTATGTGTCACATCAAATATTACTGACTGGTACTAGAAAAGGAAATGTGTATCTTGTTGATTGGAGGTTAACTCCTATGGATACATGTCTAGTTGCTAAGAAAGCTACTGAAACCAGTTGGTTATGGCACAAAAGGCTGAATCACTTAAACTTCAAAACCCTAAACAAACTTGCAAGATTAGCACTTGTGAGAGGGTTACCTAATGAAGTTTTCAGTAAAGACCATGTGTGTGATGCTTATCAGAAAGGCAAACAAATAAGAGCATCATTCAAAAGCAAAGTAGAAGTGTCTACTGAAAGGATACTTCAATTGTTACATATGGACTCTTTGGTCCAGTAACACCTGTGAGCACTAATGGTAGGAAATACACACTTGTAGTAGTTGATGACTACTCTAGATATACATGGGTCAGTAAGAAAGAAACCCTGACAAAACTGCCTGAATTGCTAAAAAGACTCAGTAATGAAAAGAATCTGAGTGTGGTCAGAATCAGATCATATAAAGGAACTGAATTTATCAACCATATTATATCTGACTATTATGCAGCAAATGGAACAACTCATGAAACATCAGCTGCAAGGATACCACAACAGAATGGTGTTGTTGAAAGAAGAAATAAGGGGGTTTAAATCAAAATGGTCCCGTAATTTTGCACCTTTATTGAAAATATCCCGTATATATCACATGTTTCAATTTAGTCCCGTATGTTTTCAATTTGTGTCGATTTAGTCCCAAATCGCCGGAGACCGGTCAAACTACCCAAAACGACATCATTTGTTGGGCGTGTGATACACGCGCCGTGTCCAAATCGATGCCAGTCAGCATTTCCCGATCGAAATTAGGGGCGCGTGTATCACACGCCCAAAAAATGATGTCGTTTTAGGGTAGTTTGACCGTTCTCTGGCAATTTGGGACTAAATCGGCACAAATTGAAAATATACGGGACTAAATTGAAACATGTGATATATACGGTACATTTTCAATAAAGGTGCAAAGTTACGGGACAATTTTTATTTAAATCCCAAGAAATAAGACACTGAAAGAAGCTACAAGAACAATGATTGTTGAAGCTGATATTCCTAAAAGATTTTGGGCGAAGCTATCAACACTGCATGCTGCTCTCAGAACAGATCATGCTGACAAAGAACCAAGGAAAAACACCATATGAACTATGGAATGAAAGGAAGTCTCTTGTTTCTTTCTTTCGTGTGTTTGGTTGTAAGTGTTTCATTCATAATAATGGTAAAGATCAGTTGAAAATTTTTGATAGGAAAGCTGATGAAGGAATATTCTTGGGATATTCTGAAGTCAGTAAAGCCTTCAGAGTCTACAACTGTAGGACCCTTATTTTGGAAGAAACACCTCATGTTGTGTTTGATGAGTCTACTTGTGTTCATAGAAAATAGGAATCTGACTCAGGAGAATTAACCAAGAGAATCACCAAATTAAGCCCGAAGAACAAAATTGCTGAAAAATCATCCGAGGAGCCGGAAAAGAAACCAATCACTTTCTATGAATGGAGTGAAATTGCCTCAAAAAATGATACTCAGGATGAAAATACTCAGGCTGGTGGAACTTAGGATAATGCATCTCCACTAAAGGAAAGCCAACACACAGGAACTGATCTACCTGAACTGACTCCAGTTCAAAATCAGGTAAGTAATGCCGATGAAGATGTGGTCACAGCTGAGGCAAATTCTGAATCCATCAACCAAGGGGGAACAAATGTCACTGACAATGTTCTGAATAGAATTTCCCCTGAGGAAGATGATTCCCTTTCTCCTTTCTTATTGTTTCCTAAATTTAATGATATACCTGAAACTAACATTTCTGATAATGAGGATACCACTGAAGGGGGTAACATCAAGAACATCTTGGCTAGATAGCCACCCTTCAAGTCAGATAGTTGGTGATCCATCAGAAAGTGTTAAGACCAGAAGGTTCCATGGAGAAAGTGTTTTGTTCTGTTGCTTCCTATCAGAGAAAGAACCTAATGAAATTGAAGAAGCTCTTCAAGATTCTTTTTGGATTACTGCTATGCAAGAAGATTTGAATTAGTTCACTAGGAATGAAGTTTGGGAGTTAGTAGATAGACCAAAGAAGCACAATGTGATTGGAACAAAATGGGTATTCAAAAACAAAAGAGATGAGAACAATGGCATTGTAAGAAACAAGGCAAGGCTAGTTGCTCAAGGTTATTCCCAAGAAGAAGGCTTGGACTATGATGAAACCTTTGCACCTGTTGCAAGACTAGAAGCCATCAGATTGTTTCTTGCATATGCTGCTCACATGAAATTCATTGTTTATCAAATGGATGTGAAGAGTGCATTTCTGAATAGTGTGCTTAAAGAAGAGGTTTATGTGGAGCAACCTCCTGGCTTCTGTCAGAATGACCAAATTTACAGGCTCAGGAAAGCCTTGTATGGTCTGAAGCAAACACCCAAAGCATGGTATGATACCCTTTCTCAATTTCTTACTGATCATGGTTTTATCAAATGAACTGTTGATAGAACATTGTTCAGGATAGAAGATGGGAAAGATATCTTACTAGTTCAAATTTATGTAGATGACATCATTTTTGGATCTCCTAATCATCAGATGTGTGAGAAGTTTTCTGCCCTGATGAAAGGAAAGTTTGAAATGTCAATGATGGGGGAGATGAATTTCTTTCTAGGACTTCAAGTCAAGCAATCAAAGGAAGAAATATTCATCAACCAAGCAAAGTATACCAGAGATCTGATTGCTAAGTATGGTGTACAAAATTGCAATGCAGTTAGGATTCCCATGAATACTAACTACAAAATGGATCCTGATCCTGAAGGCAAATCAGTCAACCATACTGATTATAGAGGGATCATTGGATCATTGCTCTATCTCACAGTAAGTAGGTCTGATATTACTTTTGCTGTTGGGATATTCAGCTAATCCTAAGGCTAGTCACATGGAAGCTGCAAAACAAATCCTGAGATATCTTAAAGGCACAGTGAATAGAGGATTATGGTATCCAGCTGATGATAACCTTGAATTAACTGGTTATTCAGATCCTGATTATGGTGGTTGTAGAATTGACAGGAAGTCCACTATAGGAACTTGTCAATTTCTTGGAAGCAAATTGATATCCTGGTTTTCTAAGAAACATACTTCAATTGCAACTAGTACCACTGAAGCTGAATACATGGCTGCTGGAAGGTTTTGTGCACAGATTCTTTGGCTCAGACAGCAATTGAGAGATTATAAGATTATAGCCAATGAAGTACCTATATTTTGTTATAATAATAGTGCAATTGCTATTACGCAAAACCCGGTATTGCACACCAGATGTAAGCATGTTGATATCAGACATCATTTCATTAGAGACCGTATTGAGAAGAAGGATATCAGAATGGAGAAAATTCATACTGATAAACAAAGAGCTGACATTCTTACTAAGCCTTTGGCTGAGTCAAGATTTCAGGAATTATCAGTTGAATTAGAGATGTTGGACACAGGTGAGTGAAAAATATGAAAAATTGAAGGTTTTCAGATGCATGAAGTTTTCAGTATATTGAGACTCAGGACCAAAAACTCTTCGTACTGAAGAATTCAGGGACTTTGGGACAGATGAGACAAGTCCACTAAAATTTGTCAAAGTCAAAACTCAGTAAGGCTGATGTTGAAAATTAGCCTGAAGTAATATTGACTCACGCATTTAATTCACTGCATTTATTTCACTAAGAGATTACTCAGTAATCATTTGAAATAAATACATAGGGTCTGAATAATAGTTGGGCGGGACATTTCGAATTCAGGAAAATCAAACAGTTTATCGAATACTGTGCATAATTCACATTTTGGGTAACTAATTGCTACTAGTTATTCAAATTGAGCCAGATTAATGCCCATGTTAAGCTTAAAGACAAAACCAATATTTAATGTGGACCATTAGTTTTGTGATGATGATCTCAACCATCCATCTTCGAAACTCTTTTATAAAACCCAATTTTGCTAGAAATTGTTCATTTACATTTGAACATCTTCGTCTTCAAATTTCCCTACAAATATTTTTTTCTTAAAAATATTCTGCAAACAGTCATTCTTCAAAATCAAAAAATGACTCCACCTTCAATCTTCAGGAAATTAGCCATTTCAAACAAACCCCACTACGAAAATGTTGTATCTTTTGAGGGAACAGACAACGAAGTCCACGAGGAAGAAGTTATGCACATGATCCGACTCGTAAAGCTCACATACCTGGTTGGAAATAAACTAGAGGCAGGATGGACTCAAGAGGTATTGGAATTTATCTCAAATCTTGTGGTAGATAATGATGGTTCCATGACTTCTAGTATAACTGTTACTCAAGTTTCGGATAGCGCCCAATTCGTTAAAGTTATTAGGGATCTTTACATTATTCCTAAGAACTTGAATGTGGTTTTTGAGTTAAACACTAAGGGGGAAGATCCTACTCTGTATATGGTTGGGCGAGAGCAGGATTATTTGAATAGAATCATGGAGAAACCTATTAAATTCGAACCCACTCTCAACAAGAGGTATTTGAAGAAGAAGTACATTGTGCTTCTTGATATTGTGTCTAAATGCCTAATGAGCGGGTCTGGCAGTTTGGAGCAAGTTAGCAAACTGAAGTTGAGGTTAATGGCTGCCATTGAGGATTCTCCCAGAGTTGATTTCAACTGGCTGCAATTCTTGATCAAAATTATTAGTGATCAAACGAAGCATATCACTAAAGAAAACGACACCATTTTGGTGAAAGGAAATGTGTTACATGCCACAAAGATAGCATACATTCTTGAGACTGCAAGAGAAGAGAAGGATACATTTACCCCAACAAATGTTTTTCCCATCTCTAAAATCATGTTCAGACAACTGACGAATAAAGCTCTAAAAAGAAAGAAGGAGAAAGCTGTTGAGTCTCAGGAAGACGTGTTTGTGGAAGAGTCTGAGGAGGAACAAACATTTGTTGCTGAGCAATTCCCACCAAAAAGGACATGAAGAGAAACGTCTAAGGCCATTGAGCTCTCATCTGAAGAAGAGAAGAAGGCTAGAGCTCAAGCTCTTCTAAAAGTAAAAAGGGAAACTAATGAAAGGATGAAGAAAGCCATAGCTGAAAAACCAAAACGGAGAAAGTTGAAAACTATTGCTGAAAGTGAGGCTGAGAACACTGAGAAAGAAGCAAGTCAAGAAGAATTGGCTATTGGACAGAAATCACCAATGCAGATGTTGGCTCAGGCTGTTGAGACAGTCAGGATGGAAGGGGCTAGTGAGGATGAGGTTGTCTTCTCTGAAGTTTTGAGAACCAATATCGCCACCGATAGAATTTCTCAAGAAATCTTCGCAGGTTCCCAACAACCTGTGGAAGAAAGCCAAATTACTATCCCACCTACTCACCCCACCTCAGAGCCAAAAGATCCTCTAGAACTTTTGGATTTGGATCATCTCTTGGCCAGTCCATTCCTTGACCCACAGGAATTAGCTCCTGAAATCCCCAGTTCACCCCCACGATTTGTCTTGGATAGATACACTGAGCTCTCAGAATACCCTGACCTTCAGGATCTATTCATCAGACTCAGGACACCGTATATATATTGAATCAAACTTTACCAGACATGCTGAATATCAGTTCATTCAGAGGAGAAGACTGGTGGAGAGAGGAAACAACAATTCTCACTGATTTCTCTGGGTTCAGGAAAACCAAACTCAGAATCAAGAATGCAGAATTTGATGAGTGGGTACAGAAAAAAATAGCTGAAAGGAAACCTGCTATGGTTGTTAAGCCGAGTAGTGCTGATAAGAGAGGTGATGGAGGTGATGAAGCTACAAGGGAAGATGATATTGCTAAGCAAAATCAGGAGGGTGCTGACCATCCTGAATCTACAAAGGAGAATGAATTAACTGAGAAAGATGTTTCCCACAAAGAATGATCTGCAAAAGTTGTTACAGTTGGTACTCAAAATAATGAACCTCAGGCTGGAGAACCACTCCAGGTAGTTACTTTTGGCACTACTAAAAATTATGCCAAAAATCCTAATGTAACTATCACTGAGTTAGTTGATTTTGGTATGCAGACTGAGGAGCACGAGGAAGTAATCACACAAATTCAAACTATGGACTTGACACCTGTGTTGGAGTCTTTGAAGAAAATTGAACCTGTTGTTGATGAAATTGCTAGAGTGAAGGAGGCACTGATCACTCAGGACAAAAAGATTGATCTGTTAAGCTCTTCAGCTGAGGTAACAGACATTTATACTTCTCTATCTAATAGCTTGATTGCTTTAGATACCAAAGTTGATGGTATAGCTAAGGTAGTAACTGATGAGATACAAAAGCAATACGAAGAAAGAAGTTTGTATCTGGAAAAGCAAATCACTTAAAGGATTAATGAGTCAATTAGTAAAGTTGTTGAGGACATGAGCTCAATGTTCATGGCCAAGATCACAGAACTAATGCATGAAGCTTTTTCCGGACATTTTGCTCAACTTGTTGAAGTGGTATCCATTGGGAAAAATGAGCTGAGAAGAATGGAGGATGAGCAAGATCGATTAGCTGCAGAGATAAGGACAATTGGGAAAGAACAATTCCACATGGATGCTACCCTTTCCAGAATTTCAGAGGTGTATGATGCCAAAAAGAGGGAAAGGACGTCTAATGCCATGGGAAAATTTGTTGAGCATTTCAAGATGACTCAGGAAAGATTGGAACAGCAAAAGAAAGATGATGAAGCAACCAAGAAAAATCAGATGATGATTGAAGCAACTTAAAAATTGAAAGAGAAAGTTCCTCTGGATACATCACACACGTTGATAGATCCTGAAATAGCTAAGGAAGCCATGGATCAGAGACAGTCTGAGAAGAGAGTCACTGAGTCCAGTATATCTGCAGAGGCTCGTGCTGAAGTATCAAAAGAACCTGAACTGATTCTAGTCGAAGTTGCTGAAACACAACTCCCTGAATAAAAAGTTGTTGAACCTGAGAAGAAGAAGAGTGTTTCCTATGTTGAAAAAGATATTCAGAAGAAGAAACCAATCTCTAGACCTCTACAAAGGAAGCTAATAAAAGAATTCACTGAACCTGAGAAGGAACCTGAAGATGAAACAGAAGAATTACTGAAAGAAGGTTTTGATGAATATGATGTTATGCTAAATGCTGAGAAGAAAAGAAAAGCTGATATGTTTGTTTCTGGTGCTGAGCTGACAAAGAAGAAAAGAGATGAAGAGAGATGGAGAACTGGAGGATTCCAAAGATTTATGAACAGAAGAAGAGGATCAAAAGCAAAGATCATGAAATGGCCACACATTGATTCATGGATGCCAATAGAAATCAATGATGCATGGGAGGAGGTAAAAAGAAAGTTATGTTTCAGTTATGACACTCTACAAGAATGGAGAGAAAGTGGTTCTGTTAGAGATGAAGCCTTCTTGGAGTACTTGCTGACGTTCTATCCTCAGTATCTCCAGAAGTGGATAAATGTGTTTGATAAACATGGTTATCAGATGAAGGCTCCAGGTCATTACAAATACCCTCCTCCAAGATTTGGCACAGGCTTTATAAATGAAGCAGCAATTTCGAAAGAGATTGCTGAATATGCTGAGCAACTTGGCCTGACTGCAAATGATCCAGAATCCATTCAGAAGAGAGATGAGTTGAAGAAAAGATACTTCGAGATGTTTGGATTAGAAGTCCCTGAAGATGAAGTGGAAGAAGAATATGATCTTTACCCTATTAAATTTCAGTATTTTCATTGTATTTGTAAACACTCTTATCTTTCAACAATGAAATTTACTGTTGTTGTGTGTTCAAAAGATAACATCTCATTATCTTCGATTAATACTTTCTGTCATTCATATTGTTGCTAAATCTTCTTGTACTTATAGAAACTGAAACCTTTGTTAGGTTAGTTTTTATCTTGAAATGTAACAAGATGGTTTGGCATCATCAAAAAGGGGAAAATTGTTGGGAGATGAATTTAATATAAGAGATTTTGATTAGATCCCAAAACCCTTGAGTATGACATGCTCAGAGTAATCTTGATAGTCAGTGTATGGGTTTCAGTTTAGGATGTTTTCAGGAAATATCTGCACCTTGTACAGTCAGCAGATATTACTCAGGATTAGTATAGGAAGAATACATTGAGGGGGAACTCAGTATATTCCTGAAGACTCTGAAGATCTAAAGACTCATATTCCTGAAGAAGTCAGAAGACTCTGATAATCTGAAGACTCAGATGACCAGAAGACTCTGAAGACCTGAAGACTATCTCACTGAGGACATCTGGACCAATTTAAGTCCTGAAACATTTATTGAAAAATAAATGTTGTCCAAACAGTTGATTGCAGACAAAAGGAATTGGAATAAGTGTCTTTTAAGGTTGTCTCATTCAGAAGGGTTGACCTAAAGAGCCGTTTTGTTTGTCTATATTCACTGAAGATCTGAACCAACCAGAGAGTGACAACACTATACTTTACTGACACTGAAAGTGACCTGTCCCTGAGAAAGTCAGAGTTGTTGGGTTCCAGTCTGCAGATTCAAAGTGATTGGCTGCATTGGTTATATATTACCCAAACCATGCAAGGGCTTGTTCAAACCCTAATGAAGTCGTTTATCACTAACCAGAAAAGGAAACCCTTGATGTTGTCTCTTCCAACAGATAGTTTTTCAAGAGTGACTTTGGTGAGTTGCCTATAAATACCAGTTGCTTTCAACGTTGCAAGGTTACAGGAAATCAAGCAACTCCAGAGCTCATTCGTATTCAAGTATTACTGTGAAGCACTCGAAACCCTAAGAATTTCCCAAGTGTTTCATCTTTGAATAGAGCTCATTTACTAAGCCTAGAATTTGTTAAGTATTCAAAGCTTAGTAAGAGATATCCTAGCCTTTTGCATTTGTTCTTATTGTAAAAGGATATCTCACCGTAGTTGGAAACCAACCAAACACAAACCCTTTTGTTAGGTAGTTTGTGTGTGATTGTTGGAGATTATGAGAGTTGTAAAGAGTTAGCTACAGTTGAGTTCAGCCTGAAAGCTCTAGAGAAGAAGTTAGTAAGCTGTTTGAGACAGTCTAAAAATTTGTGTGAGTTGAGTTAGTAAGCTGCAGTGTAGTTCAGCCTGAAAACTCATAGAAGAAAGTTAGTAAGCTGCAGGAGTTCAGTCTGAAAGCTTGAGTAGTAGTAGTAGTGAGTTAAGGAATTTCTCTGAAGGTCAGAGAGAGTGGATGCATGAGCCTCTGAACCTTTATAACTTGTTGTGTTATTTGCTTTTTTGTACTACATATTTACTTGTTGCATATTTCACTGAAAGCATACTATATTCAGTTGGAACCAATCCACTGAACTTGCATTAAACTGAGCACATCCTTAATCATTGTTTTCATAAGGAAAAGGTATTTTCAGCAAGATAAAACGAGAATAAAGTTAGGGCCTACACTTTCCACACCCAAGAAAAGCTAGTGTAGATAGCTACCAAACTGCACAACTCACCTGAGTATTCAGTAATATAGTTATATGTGCAAAGCTTCTCAGGACACTTCCGCACTCGGATCAGTTGAGCTAATCTGAAGCTTCTGAAAGCAGCTCAGAGTGACTGTCTCAGTAGACATTAACTCAGAGCACTTTGTGCAACTCAGGGCTGAAACTCAGGATAACCTGACTCACTGATCAGTAAGATTTTAAAAGTTGGAAAATCACTATACACGTGTATCCCCCCCCCCAATACATGTGTGAGACTTGTTTATCCCGGGATCAACACATTTCTAGCATTATAACAAACAAGAAGAAGAAGAGTTTTGTTTCTTTACCTTGAAGGATGAAGGAGGAGATTTCTTATTTCTTCTCTTGCTCTCTTCCTAATTTCTCTCTCTAAACTTTTAAGAAAATGATGAATGATGAGAAGAGTGAAGTGTGGGAGTGTATAATAAGAGGGAGACATTTGATGGGATGGTGTAGGAAGTGGAGTGTAGATTTTTTCTTAAGTTTGTGGAAGATATGGGACAAAGTTCCATAAAATGGGGAAGGTGAATTTTGGGGCTTATTTTGGGAGATTTTGAGGTTCAATTTCGTGGATTTTGGAGTTGCCAAGTGGTGGCCCCTTAGTGTAGGCGGTATACGGATATCGTCGTGAAAACTTCGGTATTTTTCATCTGCATTTTGGTTCCGAAAAATTAAATAAAACGTGTAATTAAATCAGGAGTAATTAGGACTTATTTTGAACTTCATCTTTTCTTAATTAATAATTATTTATTTCATTTATTTATTAATCGAACATTTAATGGATCATTGATGATAGTGCTAGTAAGTGCTTCCGGCTCAAAGTGCTCATTTGTCACCTGCAAAATTAAAAACTTCGCACAAATATATTCTTATTAGCCCATTTAACTTAATCATTATTGGATTATGAATTAAATCTTAATTTTTAATTTTGAGTTATAACAAGGTCGACCAACTCAGTCGAGCAAGACAATTAGAATTAAATATGATGTGACATGCGTCAGAGATCCAATTTAGGAAATCTTCCTTAACCATGTCGAAATCAGAGAATATCGTCGATGAGACAGATTTAACAACCTACTTTAGGTAGTCTGCGTAGGTTTCCCGCTCAGAATTAGGGATCTGCACAGAAGGTCAGTGATCGAACAAGTCGAGGTAGATTGACCTCAATCGACCTACAACTGAATACGACGATCTTCAGCATTTAATGGTTTTGTAGGCATTTAATGCTCATTGTACAGCTAGCTAGGAGAGTGAGATCCACTCTCCCAAATTGTATTATAAATAGAGGGCCCAATAACACAAGAATTTATTACTTACCAAACCTCTTTTGAATTACTCTCTCATATTTATTGAACAACATTCATCTTGTTCTTCAATCATGAGCATTTATTGCTATCTTTAAAATTTAGTATTTACTTGTTTGTATTATCAAAGACTAAGCCACATTAAATAAATTTAATCTCGATATTTTGGTATACAACATATGGCGCTAGAAGGAGGGTACTTTTTAAGAATTTAGCTAAGTTTTTAGTGTTCTCAGTGGAATATTCTTCACGAATCTTCGATAAAACTTTTGAATCTTCAAATGTTCTTCAAACTCTAAAACATGAAAATGTATCAAGCTAGTTTTGTTTCCTAGGGAAGAGCCAAGTCGAGAATTCAAAGGTCCGGTAGCCAGGGAGCCGGCGGCCGAGCTGCCGGTGGTCCAGGTGCCGGAGGGCCCGCACTAGGCGTCCCGCAGAAACAGGAGGATATCAACACCCCAGAAGAAATCTGGGAAGTTATGGCTGTCCTACTAAGGAAACGGGTCGAACTAGGTGGTGAGCACGACGAGAAAGCTCAACAAGCCAAGGGCAAGCGCAAAATGAGAGAAGGTCCACACTGCGCAAACAACTAGGAAGATAACTTCCAGCAGACTTACCACTCGCGAGAGCATTTGTAACGTCGTTACCAATACAAATTTAAACTTATCTAGCATTTAAATATGTCTTCATTGCTGGATATTAAGTGTAGAGTCAGTTTTGCAAGAAATAGGGAATTGAAGCTAAGATTATTGGGGTTGATTTTATGTGTAAAATGTTGAAATTTCTGGTTTTTTACAGCAAAAATCAGATGTGCTAGGGGATTTTCTCATGCATATTTTGAGCTTAAAATGTCATGAATTTCATGTTTAGTGCAAGATCAAGTCCATTCAAATTTTACTTGCGATAATAGCACACTATGATTATGAGATTTGACAGATGGATGTCAAAACAATCTTCCTGAATGGAAACATTGATAAGGAAGTGTTTATGACTCAACCAAAAGGTTTCATATCTAAACCAAATTCTAATCTAGTATGCAATCTAAATAGATCCATTTATGGATTGAAGCAAGCTTCCAGGAGTTGAAATATCCGATTTGATGAAGCTATCAAGTTTTATGACCTCATCAAAAACTCAGAAGATCTTTGTGTTTATCGTAAACGCAGCGGGAAGAATATTATTTTCATAATCGTATATGTCAATGACATATTGATTTTATGATACAATATCCCGTTAATGTAGTTCGTTAAAGATTGGTTGTCAAAGACCTTCATGATGAAGGATCTTGGTGAAGTCTGCTACATCATAAGGATCAAGATCAACAGGGATAGATCCAAGAGGATGTTGGGGCTGTCACATTCCACCTATATAGACAAGGTGTTGAAGCGTTTTGCGATGGAGAACTCTAAGAGAGGGTCTCTACCGGCAAATCATGGGATAAAGTTGTCAAAGAAGGATTGTCCTTCTAGTGAAGCTGATATCAAGCACATGAAGGATGTCCCATATGCATCTGTAATTGGTGTTGTAACCAAGATTTTACATCTAGGGCCACAAACAAGTAATATATGAATCATGAATGAATAATGAAAGAAAAATATAAAGAACCATCAAATTTGTTGACCCAGTTCGTCCGGAAGGACTACGTCTGGGGGCATACCAAACCAAAGTTATTTTACTATCATCTTCTACGTATTTTCACGTGTCTTTTCTCTTGGGGTTTGTCCCCTATTTATAATAATTACAAGGTACAAAGATGAAAACCCTAATGGGCCACTTAATGGACCTTCTAAACAAGGAAATACAAGATACACTAAATCTTCACCTGGATCTTCAATAGATGTGTAAGATCTTTTTTTCCATAACTAACACTGGGAATCTTGCTTATCTTCAAAACTAATGTCTCTTCTTCGATATATGGATACCGATCCTGCTCGTGGGGCGACCTCAGTGGAGGTCGCCCAGTCAAGCGGTCTCTATTCTTCTTTGCTCGTCGCCAGGTCGCCCTGTGAGGGTCGTCCTAGGCATCTCGTTGTGAAATTAATAACTATTGCTTTGACTTATGATGGGAAGAGAATCAATGCGATTCGATACCTTGTATCTTGGGCAATATTATTAGTTACACGACGATTGCTAAGAAGGTTGCATTCTTTGCCCCTATATATTCTCTGAATGCCTTGATGAGATCTTGATTGTTCATACTTTGATGATAATACTTCTGGTATCAAGTTTGGATCTTCGACTTCAGACCCCGAGTGTGTTCTAGCGGCCACGATTCTTCCTCGTGCTCTTGGGTAGGGGGGTTATTCATCTGAGATAGTTATCCGCCGAGATCGAGCTCGTTGAGAGGCTAGGCTCGTCGAGAGTCTAAATCGGTGCTCGCACTTTGAGTTGAAAACTCTCTGTGCGAGTCTCGTCTGTGCTCGCACTTTGAGTTGAAACTCTCTGTGCAAGTCTTGTCTCAGGCTTTCGACTTTGAGTTGAAACTCCCTGTCGCGAAGTCTTATCTGTCTTTCAAGACTTTGAGTTGAAACTCCTGTCATGAAGTCTTATGCGGCTCACACTTTGAGTTGAAACTCTTCGTGTGAATCCTCCCACCGGATTACGTTCGTGGACGTGGGAGGGACATATTTGGGAAGGCTCTTTGGGTTGATCCATCGTCTCAACGGTTGTCTCTACAAGAGGTATGTAATCTCGTAACTCCTAGATTCCGCATGTTTAGGATTTACGCGGATTACATGTACGCATGTTACTTATTTGCTTGTTTAATTATTATGTTGAATTGATTTAGGATTAATTCATGTTAGTAATTAATTGATTAATTTAAATATGTATTTAAATTCACCTCGAATAGATCCGGGCACCCCTTTTTTCCCAACAAGGAGTGGGTCAAAATGTGAAGAATATAAGCCAAAACATCCAGTATCTTCTGAAGAAATCCATGGATCCTAATCAAGGCTCATCTGATTCAGTCAGAGATGAAGCCAAAGAAAGAGAAGAAAGATACACACCTCCTCCCGCAAGAAATCAGAACCAGGTGCAGATGAACCAAAACCATGGCCAGCTGAACCTTCAAGCCAACAATCACATGGTGTAGGTGTTGGAATTTACAAGCACATAATACCGATAAAACATGCGCAGCGAAATTAACAATTCACCAACAACGAATCAACACTTGCATAATTGAAATAACATAATACGTAAAGGAATTCTTACAGTGCTTCGTAAGCAATCTCCTCAACTACGGTATCCACATAATCCCCGTTGACAGATTCACACAGATTTGCCAGCTTTGAATCCCCGTATGAACTTGCTAGAAAAAATCTACACTAGAGATTTTATGGAGAAATTTATTCAAGAGTCAATAATGAATTCCCTAGGACTCATATATATAGGGGAAACCCAACTTAAATCTTAAGCTATCTTTATTAGGAAAATAAATCTCTAATCTTGCAAATCAAATCCTATAGATTTGATTTCCCTATATATAATTTCCTACAATAATATTTCATATATTATTTTGGGATTCCTATTTAATTAAATAATAATAATAATTAATTCCAAATAGAATTATTATTAATTATCTATAAATTAAATATTAAATCCAATTTAATATTTAATCAACCAACTATAATCTGTAAAGGGAAATTACTTGTTGTGTGACCCATAGGCCCTTATATATCGAGCGATTAGTCAAACTAACGGTCTTAGTTGAACCCTAGACAATAAATCAGACATTCTCAATATATAAGGTATGTTGTGAGGTATTTGCAACAACCTGTAACATTACGTGGGTTGTTGTGATAATATTCTTTCATTCGCGAGTGCCCGATTAAATCTTGAATATGATGAAGTGTCTATTCAAATAATTTAATCATTATTTCTCATTACTCTAATTGATCACGTTTGTCACATTTGGACACAAAGTCCAAACATAACGTGCATTGGCCAATGACTTAAGATCCAATTAGTATGAGAGGACGAACACTCTCTCTAAATCCACATTGAGGAATGGATCCTTTTCTTGGCTCAACTACCACGAACATGCATTTCGTGATGAACCCAATCCATGCTATATCTACCCATTAAGGGTGCAAGCGTCGGTCATGGTCAAAGTTCACCACTCCATACATGTTGTGTGTATTGACCTCATGTCAGAAGAATATCACATCGCTCACACTAATCGAGACACTCGTAGACACTTAAGTGGAGTAATATCAAACGGTTTCTCGGTGTTGTAACATGAATAAATCGACTTCGGGAGGAGTCATGGGCCGATAAATTTATCGTCTAACGACCGGGAAAGAGCGATTACGGGGGCAAGACTCCGAAAGGCGGAAGTCGAGATCAAATGAACGCATCGTAAGATCGATAATCAACGCTTCTAACGTGTATGAATATGACTTTCCTAGAAGTCGTAAAGCTGACAAGTCACCATCTAGCTACTTGAGACAAGATCCTTGAGGTCCGAGGTCACAAGATCCTGCCAGATTATTGGGCAAACACCAGACAAGCCGCAGGATCCGCCAGTGAAGCTCGATCCACAAATGGCGCCCACTGACCAAGGCGACCATTGACCCGGCAAAGCGGAATTTTCGGATAGTGGACTTGAAGCCCCATTAATGACTTACCTTGTATGTAATCGACCGCTCACAGGCAGAAAATGGTGTATAAATAGGCCTCAAGGGCCACAGTTGTAAGGCTTGCAATTTTAGTGTTTAAGCAGAGATTATAATGAAATACTCCTGGCTTGGTTCGCCCCCAGACGTAGTCTTTTTAAAGATGAACTGGGTAAACAAATTCTGAGTGTTTTCATTGCTTTTTCCGTTCACATTTTCTATTCATTTCACTTGTTGCCTGGAATATTAAACCGGACACAACAATTGGCGTCGTCTGTGGGAAACAGTTCTATTAATTTTTTCCAGAATTCTCTAGAAAACCCACCATCCAACCGTTCGAAATGGCAAACAACCAGAACGAAGTTGCTAGGGATGAAACTGATGCTCGTGATGGGGCAGAAGCCTCCCTAAGCTCCCATCACACTCACCGAGTGGCCGCCACAGCCACTCTGAACTGGGGGAATCTCATCTGAACCCCAGAAGATGAAAAGGCCATTCTGGCTATCCTCTGAAAGAGGCAACTCACCTTCGATTGCCCAGACGAAAAGGCCCTTTGGTCTCCGTGGCTGAGGAAATAAATAAAATTGAGTTCGGGGAACAGGATAAGGCTGGGATTGTCTACCCAAATACTAATCCCTTGGTGATCAAGGCCAACATCATGGGGACTATGGTATGCTGCCTACTGGTGGACGAAGGGGCATTTTACAACATCCTCTTCAAGAAGACCTTAGACCAACTCGGGGATTTCAAAGATTATATCACCCCTTGCGACAACGTCGTCAAAGGCTTCGAGGATGCAACTATTAAGCCATGCAGCATCATCTGTTTAGCCACCGAGTTAGTTTCTACCCTAGATGAAAAGGTTAGGACAACTAGGCTATGCGATTTTCTTGTAATCGACCTTCCAAGTTCCTTCAATGGTTTCCTCGGAAGGCCTTTTGAACATGAGTTTGAGGCTGCGTCCTCAACATATTTCTTCTGTGTAAAATTCCCCACAAAGATGGGCTGGTCGGAACCGTTAAGGGCGACTAAGTGGATGCAAGAGGTTGTTTGGTTTATTCTTCGTCTCTTTTCAATTCTGCATTTAATTCTAGCAAATGAGTATTCGTAATAGATAGCAAAATGCAATGTAATGACTTGAACACTAGAAAGACAAACAAGAAGAGAAGCCGATGCGACCTCGATCCAAGGATAGGTCCTAAACCAGAGGAATTCCTGATTGAGGCTGAAATCGATGATCCCCGACAAGAAGGTCCCAGGGCCATCTCGGGGGAAGAACGTGAGAAGGTCAAGATAGATCCAGCTCAACCAGATTTGGAAGTCATCATAGGCTCCAAAATATCGGGCGACATCAGGGGGGAAGTCATCGACTTTCTCAAAAAGAACCTACACGTGTTCGCCTGGTCGCACAAAGACATGGTCGTGATTGATCCCCAATTCTCATGCCATTGACTCCACATCGACCCAAGTCGGAGGCCGATAGCCCAGAAAAGAAGGAAATTTGACCTAGAAAAGTATGCAGCACTAGCAGAGGAGGTAAAAAAGCTGTTGGACAATGACCTGATCGTACAGGCTGATCAGCCCCAATGGGTTGCCAATGCGGTCTTGGTAAAGAAGTCAAACGGAACTTGGCAACTTTGTATCGACTTCACCGATCTCAATGAGGCATACCCGAAGGATTTCTTCCCTATGCCACACATCGACCACCTAATAGACAACACGATTGGTCATGAGATGATGTCCTTCATGGATGCCTTTGAAGGATATCATCAAATAGCAATGCACAAGCCAGATCAGCAACATACTTCTTTTCTGCCAAAGAAGAACCTTTACTGCTGGAAGAGGATGCCTTTCGGCTTGAAGAATGCAGGGGCGACCTATCAAAGGTTGGTCAATCACATGTTTGCAGATCAAATCGACAAATCTATTGAAGTGTATGTGGACGACATAGTTGTCAAGAGCCTAAAAAGGAGGCTCACCTCGCTCAGACCTTTGAAATCCTAAGAAAGTTCAACATGAAACTCAACCCCAAAAAATGTAATTTTGGGATGGAGTTTGGGAAGTTCCTGGGACACCTGGTCAGCAAGAGGGGTATCGAAGCTAACCCAGCAAAGGTCAAGGCAATTAGGACATGGGCGCTCCAAGAAATGTGAAGGAAGTCTAGAAATTGACAGGTTGCCTTACTGCATTGAACAGATTTATCTTCCGAATGGGGGATAAATGCAAGCCATTGTTCGACACAATTCACAAGAAGTTGAGGTTTGAGTGGACCACATAGAGTCAATGGGCTTTTGACAAGATAAAGTCATATCTGGCAGATGTGAGCATCTTATCAAAACCGCTTCAAGGGGAGAAGTTGTTCCTATATCTAGCAGCATCAGAAACCGCACTAAGCGCGGTACTAGTTCGGGCGGAGGGGCAGGTTCACTTTCCTATCTATTTTGTTAGCCATACACTCAATGATATCGAACAAAGATACTCACTTCTGGAGAAACAGGCATACGCTCATTGAGGCCATATTTTTTCAACCATCAAATAGAAGTACTCACCTCCCTACCTCTGAGGAACATACTTCATTGACCTGACAAAACAGATTGTTGTCTCAAATGGGCCATAGAGATTGGGCAATATGGAGTAACATACACACCTCGCCCGGCGATTAAAGCACAGGCTTTGGCCGACTTCATAGTCGAACTAACTTTTCCATCAGAGGCTATCAGCTCGACCGGCCCACCCTAGAAATTATTTGCAGATGGCTCAGCGACCTCCCACAAGTCGGGTGCAGGGGTAGTCCTGGTCAGTCCGGAGGGCAACTCTTTTCAGAATGCCAAAACCTTCGACTTCTCAGCGACTAACAATGAGGCCGAATACGAGGCCCTCATCAACGGCCTGGAGATGTCCATGGTAATGAGTATCAATAGACTACATGTACACACTGATTCCCAGCTCGTAGCGTGTCAAGTCTCGAGGGAATATGAAGCCCGGGATGACAGAATGGCGACTTACCATGAAGTCGTGAAAAAACTCCTCCAGAAATTTGAACAAGTACATGTGAAGCTCATCCCACGGGATTTGAATTCACAGTTGTTGCTCTAGCTCGGTTAACGACTTTAGAGGGGCCAGCCGAAATGAAGGACGTTACCATAACGAAACTAGCCCACCCCTCCAGCATAAACACTTTGGTAGCTTCCTTGGACACCCCACCAACAGAGAAAAACTGGATGACACCCATCATTGAGTACCTGAAAAGTGGCGACCTGCCACAAGATAGGGTTAAAGCTCGATAGTTACAGATGAGAGCCGCAAGGTATCACACACCAGATAGAGGGCGAGCTATCACACACCATAAAGTGGCGAGCTATATAAACGAGCCTTCAGCACACCACTCCTTAGATGTATCACACCAGAACAGGGGCAAGCCATCCTAAGGGAAATACACGAGGGAGTGTGCGGAAACCATGCTGGGGGCAATCGTTAGCTCACAAAGCTATAAGACAGTGTTACTTCTGGCCGACCTTAATGGCAAATGCAATCATATATGCATGAAGATGCCACATGTGTCAAACTTTCGCACCCTTAATCAAAATCGCCCCAGAGGAGCTCACCAGCATCCTCGGTCCATGGCCTTTTGCAAAGTGGGGGATAGATATCATTGGGCCACTCCCAACGGCTTCGGGCAAAGTCAAATACACCCTGGTCGCAGTGGATTACTTCACAAAATGGGGCAAAGCTGAAGCTCTGGCAGTCATAGATCAGGATCATGTCGTCAGATTCATATGGCAAAATATAATCTGCAGGTTCGGTCTGCCACAGGCAATCATATCCGATAACGGGAAGCAGTTTGATGGACTGAAAATTGACATTTTTTTTCGAAAATGGAAGATTATCAAGCTCTTTTCCACGCTATGACCCCCAGTCAAATGGATAAGTCGAAGCCGTTAACAAAATCATCAAGCACATGTTGAAGACAAAGATTGAGGGAGCAAAAGGAAAATGGGCTAGCGAGCTGCCAAAAGTGTTGTGGTCTTAAAAAAAGACCTGCCGAAACTCAATTGGGGAGGCACCTTACTCCCTAGCCTTTGGGACCGAAGCAGTCATACCTTTAGAAATCGACATTCTAAGTCTCCGGATGTCGTAGGTCGCGAGTGACCATAATGACGAGGCCCTTGCCAGAAATCTAGATTTACTTGAAGAAAGGAGATTAGAGGTCAATCTAAGAAACGCAAATACAAGCAACAATTGGAGAAGTACTATAACTCTAAAGTACGACTTCGAAAGTTCAAGGAGGGAGACATGGTGTTAAAAAAAGTACTCGGTGTACCAAAAGGGACCTTCTGCCCAAATTGCGAAGGCCCCTTGAAGATATCGAGATGTCTACATAAAGGAGCCTACGAGCTCGAAAATCTAGATGGCACACCGGCTTAGTACCCTTGGAACGCAACCCACCTGAAGAAATACTATCAATAGGTCGGAGGTCACCATTTCTTACTAGCCTAGCCAAATGCAATAAAAAGTATATTTTTCTTTACAAGATTCCTGCATGATTAAAACCGGAGGAGGTTGCTTGGAGAAACATCGACCTCCCGAGGCACAACTTTCAACACACAAGCAATAAGGTCACAACCCATGGGATACGACCTCATTGCAATTTCATAAGACTATTAAGCAAAAGTTCACATGCAAGCCGCATTCACATAAGACGGCAAGAACAAGTTCAATTAAATCGCAATGACAATAAGACGATAAGAACGTAGCACATTATAAATTCGTAGAATTAAAGCAAGTCGGCACAGGAATGAAGAGGAAAAAATAAGTGTTTCATTACCAGAGAAGGTCGGAAAGGTCGTTACAATAGAAGGCCCGAAGGCCAATTACAGTGAAATGGCCTAAGGCCAAACAAAAAGGAAAAACAAAAAAAAACCACCAAAGCTCCCCTCCTTTATGCATCGCCAACAGGGCCCTTACCCAACCCGCCTTCAACTCTGGCTGGGCCTCGGCCTCAAGAGTTGTCGACCCTCCCTCTACAATCGACGTCACAGGAACCGCTTGGGAGGTTTCCGCCAGCGAGTCCCCAGGATTGGGGAATGCAATCTGCTCCTGGTCGGGGAAGAAGGACAAGTTGACACCCAACGACTCCAAATCCCTAATCTCCATCATAATATTGGGGTCGAGAGGATTATCGCGGACGAAGTTGGCCAACTCCTCGACCATGTTAGAAATATTGCCAGTCGAATTCACCCTATGGAAGGTTCAGATGGCCCCATCAAATGCCATTTAGTAGGCAAAGTTTGTGTTCCGCTCCTCCCGGTGTGCGAAGTTGGTGGCCTGGGAGGCCATATTCTGCTCAACCCGATCAATGGCTGCCTTTGAATTGGCCAACTCCTCCCCGAGGTGATCCTCTGCGACCTTCAGCTGGCCCTCGAGCTCGGAGACCCTCTGAGCAAGTCGATATTGGGCGGACTCCGCTTTCTTCTAGGCCTCATAGGCAGTGAGTAGTGACTTGGCTTGCTCACTGAATAGTCGGTGCTGCTCCTCCAGCTTGCGCAGCTCATTCTCCGACTGACCGCACGCCCTCTCCAGGAACAAGGCTGTTCGCTGGGCATGGACCATGGCCGAATAGAGGTTCCCAGTGACCTTTTAACGCTGGGCGCTAGCATTGTCATCGATCGACCAGCATCGAGGCATGTTTTTCATGGCCTGCACCATGTAGCTCGACCACTGATCAAGGATCCCCTCCACCCCGAATTCTCCTGACCTCAAGAAATTGAGCACGTTGGGAGAAAACTTGGCCCCAGTGATCTCTGGGCTGCGAGGAAGAAAAAAGCCATGAAAAACAAGGCTTAGGAAAGAGAATACGGAAATATATGAAAGTTAATAACTTACTCGGCAACCCGATCCTCATCCCAGCCAACCCATGAGTTATCTTCGGGGCGATGACCTTTGGGGGCGGAAGAGGTTGTAGTCGGGGCCACACGAGGAGGTGACCTCCATCTTCCCTCACCCATTTTTGGATATGCTCGATAACTTGAGGGGAAGACTCCGCGGTCCTCTTCCCCCAATCAATGGCGGAGGGACCGGTACGCACAGGGGGAGATGGAGCCGAAACATCTGACCTCTACTTCATCGAGCTATGAAGTGACTTTTTACGAGTGGCCATTACTGATGCAGAGGGTTGTCGCCGGTGGTCTAGAAAACTCTCCACTGCCAACATGAAAATAAACATAAGCAGCAAGTCACCACAATAAAAAGTAAGCGAGTTGAGAGATTTACCAGGAATTTTAAGGTGGCGGGGGTATGTGTACAAACTGGCTCGAAATTGCTGGAGCTCAGAACTGAGAAATTCAATGTCTCGGGCGCTAGGTGGGGTATCTAGCACCTCCTTGAAAGCTTCGTTAAAATCCCAGTACAAGTCCTTGGCTTTGGGCAGATACGCTACAAGACAAGAAAAGAATTAGATCAGTACAAATTCAAATGAAAGCAAAAATGACTTACGATGTTCCGCTCGGATCGTGTAATCCATCGGCACACGAATAGCCAGTGGGCTCTCGGGGTCTATGGACTCCCAGGCTCTGCCAACGAACCACCACCTCTAGTGCCAACGATCGACCTTGTTCGGGATACCACTCACGAGTTCCCGACCTTTGCGAAGTCGGATGACAATGTAACCATCCGCCCGATGGATAGGGTGCATCACATAGTTCAGCTCGCCCGGAGTCGGCATCCAATAGAGCCCAGCCTGCCCCAACACAGTCATGGTGGACAGAATGTAACTCCATCCATTCAGAGTGATCTGTGTAAGGCTCTGGTTCCAAGCTGCGAGCAGGTGGGAGATCGCCAAATGCAGTGGAAAGCGGATCCCACCCTCCATGGAATGCTCGTTCACCGCAATCATCCCAGGAGGTGGCTGGTCGGCACTTTCCTTGGTCATCGCTCCATAAAAATGCACATCCTTGGGCACCTTATACCGACATCGGAGACCACGCACATATCGATCGGTCAGGTAAGATCGGAACTTCTCGTCCGAGGGCGCAAAAGCCAAAGGAACCAACTTGCAGAACTCGCGAGTAGGTCGCTTGTATGGGCCCCGAGCCAAGTATGCTTCAGAAGGTCCCGCGACCTTATCTGCCTCCGGCGGGACAGTACGAATTGGGCTGGCATCCACCGGAGCCAAATGAACGATGTCTTCCAACTCCGCCATGAAGGCATCATCGGGCTCCACGTCATTACCGCATCATTCCAGTTGCCACCAGTGGCACCGGCCACGGATTCAAGATTTACAGAAGGCTGCCGTGAGAAGGTTCCCCCAAAACCATAGATACTTAGACTTACCCACGATGGTGACGGTGAAGGATCAGCGGGATATCATCTTCCGAAGACAATGACACTACCGTAGGTTGAGGAGCAATGGGAGTCGTGGACGCACCGACAGCCATTAAAGAGAATTTGAGAGAGGGAATCGAAGAATTACCTGAACTCTTGATTGCTGAAACTCTCGCAAGAACTCAAAGAAGATGAAGATGGAAAAACCCTTCGAGTGGGAAACCCTCGTCTATTTATAAGTGAAGGGAAGGGTCAAAATATAAATAAAATAAGTCTCAACCCCCAACCGAAAGAATAACACGGAAAGTCGCGCGTGGTATCCACCGCGACTTCCCATTGGAACGAGTCGCGGCACCCAAGTCATCATGACCTGACAGCCTATCGCATCGGTTCGCATATTGAGGAGACCTTTTGCCGGCCCGAGGATGATGTTGCACCCAGGACGAACCCCAGGTCGTGGAGTGGCTAGTCGGGGTACTATTATTCAAGTCAAGGCCCAGAAGCAAAGCTTAAAACCTCGACTTGAGGTGCAATTGTTGTAACAGGAATAAACTTGACTTGCGGAGAAGTCACAAAATCAACAAATTGTCGTCTAGCGATCAGGAAAAGCAACTCGAGGCAAGACCCCAGAAGCCAGAAGTCGGGAGATCAGATGAACAGATCAAAAGATCAGATAATCGTTGCTCTAATGTGTATGAATACGACTTGACTGGAAGTCGTAAAGCGACCAGTCGCCATCTAGTGACTAGGAAGAGCGACTTGAGACAAGACCCCCAAGGTCCGAGGTCACAAGATCCTGCCAGATTATTGGGTAAATGCCAGACAAGCCGCAGGATCTGCCCGCGAAGCTCGGTCCGCAAATGGCACCCACTGACCAAGACGACCATTGACCCGGCAAGGTGGAATTCCTGGATAGCGGACTTGAAGCCCCATTAATGACTTATCTTATATGTAATCAACCGCTCACAGGCGGGAAATGGTGTATAAATAGGCCTCAAGGGCCACACTTGTAAGGGTTGCAATTTTAGTGTTTAAATAGAGATTATAGTGAAATACTCCTGGCTTGGTTCATCCCAGACGTAGTCTCTTTAAAGACGAACTGGGTAAATAAATCCTGAGTATTTTCATTGTTTTTTCCGTTCACATTTTCTATTCATTTCACTTGTTGGCCGGAATATTAAACCGGGCACAACACTCGGATAAGTATACTAATACTCTCTAAGGTATCTGTGCATCCATCATGAGATACCTAGTATCTCGTAGTAAGTGAGAACTACTACACTCTCTAAGAGTATGATGAAGATCACACACCAATCTCAAATGCATCATCAATATCCCATTCTTGATGATCCTTGATCGAGGCTATTTGAGAATCATGCCTAAGTCATCTGAGGTCTCACATCCTCAATGACAGCATTGGTTCATGGGAACACATATAAGAATAAATGCAAATAATCAAACATAATATTCGAACAAGTGTATTGTCATACATTAATAATAAATGGATAATAATATTAAATCAAACTGAATATTATCGAGTATTATGTCCTTACAAAAGATTGTCTCTAGGACACTAACACTAACAATCTCCACTTGAACTAAAAATTACCCACATGCCTGACCCCTAGACCATCGAAATGTCTAGTGTGTACATAAGCGTTAAGTGCTTTGATTAAAGGATCATTCAAATTTCTTGTGTGGGAACACGTTCTAACTCTATTTCTCCTTTCGTTATGATCTCTTAGATCAAATGATAAGTCTAGGTACATGTTTGCTTCTGTTTGTTGATCTTAGTTCCTTTGCTTGTGCAATCGCATCAACGTTGTCTCAATACAAGTTTATTAGACAATTGATACTAGGAACTACCCATTGTTCTCTCAAGAACTATAAAATCCAGACAGCCTCCTTGAGGCTTCTGATACAACAATGTACTCAACTTCTGTTGTTGAATATGCGGTCGACTCTTGCTTGGAACTATTCCAACTGACCACCCCACCATTAAGAGTGAAAACATAACCTGACTGTGACTTGTAATTATCACAGTCGGACTAGAAAATGACATCAGCGTAATCAATTACTACTAGTTCTGACTACCCACCGTAGACAAGGAAACATTCTTTAGTTTGTCTAAGATACTTAAGAATGGTCTTGACAGCAATCCAGTGAGACTCACCCAGATTCTGTTGGTATCTTCCAGTGATGCTTAAAGCGAAGGTTACATCTGGCCTAGTGCAAGTCATGACGTACATGATTGACCCAATTGCAGATGCATATGGGACATCTTTCATGTGATTGATATCAGCTTCACTAGAAGGACAGTCCTTCTTTGACAACTTTATCCCATGATTTTTCGATAGAGATCCTCTCTCAGAGTTCTCCGTTGCAAAATGTTTCAACACCTTATCTATATAGGTGGACTGTGACAGCCCCAACATCCTCTTGGATCTATTCTTATGGATCTTGATCCCTAGGATGTAGCAAGCTTCACCAAGAACCTTCATCATGAAGGTCTTTGACAACCAATATTTAACGGAGTTCATCAACGGGATATTGTTTCCCAAAATCAATATGTCATCGACATATACGATTATGAAAACAATATTCTTCCCGCTGCATTTCCGATAAAGCAATGATCTTCCGAATTTTTGATGAAGTCAAAAGACTTGATTGCTTTATCAAATCGGATATTCCAACTCCTAGAATCTTGCTTCAATCCATAAATGGATCTCTTTAGCTTGCATACTAGATTAGAATTTGGCTTAGATATGAAACCTTCTGGTTGAGTCATAAACACTTCCTTATCAATATTTCCATTGAGGAAAGTTGTTTTGACATCCATTTGCCAAATCTAATAATCATAGTGCGCTGCTATCGCAAGTAAAATTCGAATGGACTTGATCTTAGCAACTGATGAGAAGGTCTAGTCATAGTCTATGCCTTCCATTGACTATAACCCTTCGCCACCAACCTATCTTTGTAGGTTTGTACTTTGCCATTTGCATCGATCTTTCGCTTGAAGACCCATTTGCAACCTATGGGTCTAACCCCTTTAGGCAACTCAACCAAGTCCCAGACTTGATTGGTGTACATTGAGTCCATCTTGGATTTCATGGCTTCATGTCACTTTCCTAAATCAATATATGATATTGCTTTAGAGTAAGTGTTAGGATCGTCCTTATCCGGTATGTCCACATTATTGAGTTCCTCCAAGAGGTAACCGTATCTAATGAGTGGATTACGATTCCTAATTGACTCACGGAGATGTGGTTGTGCAGGTTGTACATTCTGATCGTAAAAATTTTGTGGTTCATCAATTTCATCAATGTTCGGAGAGTCCTCAAGAACAACACTTTCAGATGCCTCTTGGGCGTGAGTTTGAACTATGATGTTCTCATTCAGCCCACTTGGAGGTTCTTGCACTGGCAAGCCTACTCCAATTACGCTCCCACTGGCTGAAAGAGGATCACCTAGTGATAGACTCCCACCGTGAAAATCGTTGAATGCTCCCACTGGTTCCTTGTCATGTTGCTTTCATAAGATATCAGTCTCTTTGTTAATTTGTGGTTCTTGAATTTTTTCAAGTTCTATCGTCTTACGGCCTTGTTCCTTAAAGACGTTATTGTCTTCAAGAAAGTTGGCCTGCCTAGAAACAATGACCGTTTGTTTCACATGTAGATAGAAATAATATCCTCTAGTTTCCTTATGATATCTCACAAAATAAACCTTTTCACCATTGGATTCCAACTTATCAGTTAGCATCTTTTTCACAAATGTGGGGAAACCCCACATCTTGATATGTGAAAAAGTTAGTTTCTTACCACACCATAGCTCGTATGGCGTATGCTCAACTGACTTAGACGGAATCCTATTCAGAATGTAGATTGAGGTTTGGAGTGTGTAACCCCATAAGAATGTTGAAAGAGAGAAAAAGCTCATCATAGACCTCACCATGTCTAACAAGGTTCAGTTTCTTCTTTCGGACACACCATTCATTTGAGGTGTTCCGGGAGGAATCCCATGCAACTTCAGATAATCAGTGAATTCGTGGCTAAGGTACTCACCTCCTCGATCCGATCGAAGAGTCTTGATACTCTTACCAAGTTGCTTCTCTACTTCAGCTTTAAACTCTTTGAATTTCTCAAAAGTTCAGACTTGTGTTTCATAAGATACATGTATCCGTATCTCGAGAAATCGTCAGTAAAAGTGATGAAATAGTCAAAGTGACCCCTACCAAGAGTGGGTATTGGTCCACATACATCGTTGTGGATCAACTATAAAACTTCTTTGGCATGCACGGGTTTGTTGATCATCTTGCCCTTGAGACAAGATTCGCAATTACCATAAGACTTAAAATCAAATGGGATTAAGTAGTCCAACTTCCTTAACCTTGCAATTCTTTTCTCGTTTGCATGACCAAGTCTACAATGCCACAAGTAAGTTAGGTTTTCATGATTACTAAGTTTGAGTCTTTTATTTTGTATATTAAGAACATTATATCCACAATTCAACAAATATAAACCATTCATCAGAGGAGCATTTCCATAAATATCACCATTAAGCGAAAAATAACAATTATTATTTGCAAAACGAAAGGAAAATCCCTCAATGTCTATCATCGGAACGAAAATAATATTGCGAGTAATAGATGGAACAAAATAACAATTATTAAGTTCTAATCTAAACCCAGAGGGTAAGTCTAAAACATATATCCCAACACGTTCAGCAGCAACTCTTGCTCCATTCCCAACATGTAGGGCGACTTCACCCGGCCTAACTACCTTGCTGTCCTTGAGACCCTGCACATTAGTACAAATGTGTGAGCCACAACTGGTATCTAATACCCAGCAGTTAGAATTATTTGTGGACATGTTTATCTCAACAACAACCATACATGTTCCAATGGTTGAAGCAACTTGTGCTTTTTTCTCAGCTGCCAGAACCTTACAGTCCTTCTTCCAATGCCCCTTCTGCTTGCAGTAGAGGCATACATCCTTATCAACCCGCTCCTTCTTTTGGATTCCACCCTTAGCCTTTAGGAAGTTGGGCTTGGAGCCCTTCTTCCCTTTACTCCTTCTCTTTTTCTTCCCTTTCGAGGCAGAAGAAGTGGAGGCACTCACCATGAGTACGGGTTTTTCCTTAGCAATAGAAGACTCAAAAGTCTTGAGCGCTCCGGCATGGTCGCTTCCATCTTGTTCATATTAAAATTTACTATGAAATTAGAATATGAATCAGGAAAAGACTGGAGGATAGCATAGATCGAGACATTGGTCTTGAGCTCAATGACCAAACGACCAAGTTTCTCGATCAAGCCTATCATCTTAAGCACATGAGGTGAGACCTTCCCTCTTTCAGCCAAACGGCATCTGAACAAATCTCTCATCACTTCATAAATCTCGGAACGAGATTCAGAATCAAAGAGATCCTTCAGATGCTTAAGTGTCTCAAAGGGACCCATCTACAAGCACGTAATACCGATAAAACATGCGCAACATAATTAACAATTCACCAACAACGAATCAACAATTGCATAATTGAAATAACAGAATACGTAAAGAAATTCTTACGGTGCTTCGTAAGAAATCTCCTCAACTATGGTATCCACGTAATCCCCGTTGACAGATCCACACAGATTTGTCAGCGTTGAATCCCCGTATGAATTTGCTAGGAAAATTCTACACTAGAGATTTTATGGAGAAATTTATTCAAGAGTCAATAATGAATTCCCAAGGACTCATATATATATGGGAAGCCCAACTTAAATCTTAAGCTATTTTTATTAGGAAAATAAATCCCTAATCTTGCAAATCAAATCACATAGATTTGATTTTCCTATATATAATTTCCAACAATAATATTCTATATATTATTTTGGGATTCCTATTTAATTAAATCCAATTTAATTAAATAGTAATAATAATTAATTCTAAATATAATTATTTTTAATTCTCCATAAATTAAATATTAAATCCAATTTAATATTTAATCAACCAACTATAATCTGTAAAGGGGAATTACTTGTTGTGTGACCCATAGGCCCTTATATATCGAGCGATTAGTCAAACTAACGGTCTTAATTGAACCCTAGACAATAAATAAGACATTCTCAATATATAAGGTACGTTGTGAGGTATTTGCAACAACCTGTAACATTATGTGGGCTATTGTGATAATATCCTTTCATTCGCGAATGCCCCGATTAAATCTTGAACATGATGAAGTGTTTATTCAAATAAATTAATCATATTTTCTCATTACTCTAATTGATAACATTTGTCACATTTGGACACAAAGTCCAAACGTGACGTGCATTGGCCAATGACTAACGATCCAATTAGTATGAGAAGACGAACACTCTTTCTAAATCCACATTGAGGAATGAATCCTTTTCTTAGGTCAACTACCACGCATATGCATTTCGTGATGAACCCAATCCATGTCATATCTACCCATTAAGGGTTCAAGCGTCGGTCATGGTCAAAGTTCACCACTCCATACATGTCGTGTGTATTGACCTCAAGTCAGAGGAATATCACATCACTCCCACTAACCGAGCACCCGTAGACACTTAAGTGGAATAATATCAAACGGTTTCTCGGATGGGTATACCAATACCCTCTAAGGTATTTGTGCATCCATCATGAGATACCTAGTATCTCATAGTAAGTGAGAACTACTACACTCTCTAAGAGTATGATGCAGATCGCACACCAATCTCAAATTCAGCATCAATATCCCATTCTTGATGATCCTTGATCGGGGCTATTTGAGAACCATGCCTAAGTCATCTGAGGTCTCACATCCTCAATGACAACATTGGTTCATGGGAACACATATAAGAATAAATGCAAACAATCAAACATAATATTCGAACAAGTGTATTGACATACATTAATATTAAATGAATAATAATATTAAATTAAACTGAATATTATCGAGTATTATGTCCTTACAAAAGATTGTCTCTAGGACACTAACACTAACAGTAGGTCCCGAATGGGTTTCAGTGAGGCAGAAGTCTAGAGGAGAAGGGTGAATAGACTTCTGAAACTTTTTCTTATGATCAACGTGGTTTGTAATTTTGCTGATGTAGAGTGCTAGTGATCAGTACAGACTGATATCCAACCTACTGATCGTTGGGAAGCATATTAGTTTGGTGTCTTTCAATTTAACTGATTGTGCGGAAGCTTTAGTTAACCCATGTGAAAAACCAGTTCAGAAAATAGTTCTAAGGTTTTCTGGTCAGATCAATAGACAAAGTGTCCAACTGATCAGATCAGTTGCTTGGTGCACAACTATCCCTACTTAGGATATGCACGGTAGTTTATAATCAGTAGTGTGCAGTAAGTGTAAAACAGATAAATCACACAAGATTTATAGGGGTTCAGACAATTTATCCTACGTGTTAGTATTAGTGTCCTAGAGACAATCAAATGTAAGGATATACTCGATGATATTCAGTTGATTTAATATTATAGTTCAATTAATATTAATGTATGGCAATAGACTTGTTTGAATATTATGTTTGATTGTTTGCATTTATTCATGTAAGTGTTCCCATGAATCATTGTTATCACTGAGGATGTGAGAACTCAGATGACTTAAGCATGATTCTCAAATAGCCCCAATCAAGGATCATCAAGAATGGGATATTGATGATGCAATTGAGATTGGTGTGCGATCAGCATCATACTCTTAGAGAGTGTACTAAGATCTCACTTACTATGAGATATTGGGTATCTCACGATGGATGCACAGATACCTTAGTGGGTATTGGTATACCCATCTGAGAAACCGTTTGATGTAATTCCACAATACGTGTCTACGGGTGTCTCGGTTAGTGGGAGCGATGTGATACTTCTTTGACTTGAGGTCAATACGCACGACATGTGTGGAGTGATGAACTTTGACCATGACCGACATTTGCACCCTTCCATGGGTAGATATGGCTTGGATTGGGTTCATCACGAAATGCATGTGCGTGGTAATTGAGTCAAGAATAAGATTCATTCCTCAGTGTGGATTTAGAGAGAATACTCATCTTCTCATCATAATGTGATCTAAGTCATCAGCATGTCAACTTGGACTTTGTGGCCAAGTGTGACATATGTGATCAATTAGTGATTAGAGATAATATGATTAAGTTATTTGAATAGACACTTCATCATGTTCAAGACTTAATCGAGTATTCGCGAATGAAGGGAAGATATCACAATAGCCAACATGTTACAGGTAGTTGCAGAATTCCTCGCAATGTACCTCGTATATTGAAAATGTCTAATTTATTGTCTAGGGTTCAATTAAGACCATTAGTTTGACTAATCACTCGATGTACGATGGCCTATGGGTCACACAACAAGTAACAATTGTTTATCGATTCTAGTTGGTTGATTAAATATTATATTAGATATTAATATTTAATTTATGAAGAATATAATAATAATTATATTTAGAATTAATTATTATTATTTAATTAAATTAGATATAATTAAATAGGATTCCCAATAATAATATATGGAATATTATTGTAGGATTTGATATATAGGGAAATCAAATCTATGATTAAGGATTTTATTTGCCAGATTAAGGATTTTATTTCCTAATAAAGATAGCTTAAGATTTAAGCTGGCCTTCCCCTATATATATGAGTTCTTGGGATTTCATTAAATACAAAAAACTTATTTCTCCATAAAATCTCTAGTTAGATTTTTCCTAGCAAATTCATCTCGGGATTCAACACTGGCGAATCGGTGCGAATTAGTGAACTATTGTTACATGGATACCATAGTAGAGGAATCCGTGTACGAAGTACTGTAAGGATTTTGTTTATGTTTATCGGTATTTCAATTATGCAATTATACGTTCGTTGTTAGGGAACTATTTAATTCCGTTGTGCATGTTTTACGTTTTTACATGCCTCTAAATTTCAACAGTGGTATCAGAGCTTCAGGCTCTTGATTAATTGCATGATTGTTTGATTTATAAAATGTTGGGAGATGAATTTAATAAAAGATTATATTATTTTGATTAAGATCCCAAAACCCCTGAGTATGACATGTTCAGTAATGATCTTGATAGATGAGTCAGGATTCAGTTTTAGAGTATTCAGGATGTTATCTGCAAAATGTATAAGTCAGCAGATATAGTTCAGAATAGTTTCTGAAGACTCAGTATGAAACTGAGATACTGAAGACTCAGTATGAAACTGAGAACTGAAGACTCAGCATGAAGACTCAGTATAATCAGTCAGTATAAATCTAAAGACTCAGAAGACCCTGAAGACTCAGAAGACTCTGAAGACACAAGACTGAAGACTGAGTATCTGAAGATCAAGAATACTGAAAGCACAGTAATTACTGAAGACTCAGTAATGTACTGAATGCTCAGTATGAACCTGAATGTTCCGAGGCACTAAATATATCTATCTGAAGGATGCAATACTGAGAGAAACGCGATACCTTAGAAAGTTAGATATTGCCAAGACATTCAAATGCAGACAAAAGGAACTAAGTCAGAAGTGTTGTTAAGGTTATATCAAACTCAGAGTTTGTAACCAAAAGAGCTGTTGAAGGTGTCTACTTTTACTGGAGACAAAAGTCAAAAAGAGGAAGACGACACTGTACCATACTGACACTGACAGTGACAAGCCGCTGAAAAAGATGTCAGATGTACGAAAGTTCCAGACTGCAAAAAGTGAAGACCGGCTACATGAAAGGCTATTGCCTAAAACGTGTTAGGGAGTTTCAAACTCTAAATATAGCCTTTTCTCACACACCATAAGAGGGAACTCACGAAGCTATCTCTCCAACGGATAGTTTTCAAGAGTGACCTTGGTGTATGCCTATAAATACTGGTGACCCTCTACATCGTAAGGTTACGGGAAATTTATACGCAACTCAAGAGCTCAAACTTATTCTTGCAAAAGCTAAAGCACTCGAAATACCTTGAATTTCCCAAGTGCTTTTATATTGAAGAGAGCTCACTTTACTAAGCCTAGCTTGATAAGATTTATCCAAAGCTTAGTCGAGATATCCTAACCCTTTGCATTGTGCTTTATTGTAAAGGATATCTCATCCTAGTTGGAAACCAACCAAGAAACCCCAAACCCTTGAGAAGGTAGTTGGAGTGTGTTTGTTGGTGAGTAGAGTTGTAAAGAGTTAGTAAACTACGCGGAGTAGTCAGAAAACTCTAGAGAAGAAGTTAGTAAGCTACAGGGGTAGTCTGAAAGCTTGTGTGTGATTGAGTAAGTAAACTACGGAGGTAGTCAGAAAACTCAAGGTCGGGTTGAGTAAGTAAACTACGTGGAGTAGTCAGAAAACTCAGGGCCGAGTTGAGTAAGTAAACTACGAGGTAGTCAGAAAGCTCAGTTTGATAGTGAATTTCTCTGAAGAGTCAGGGAGAGTGGATGTAGGAGCTTGAGTCTCTCGAACCACTATAACGGGCTTTGGTTCTTTATTGCTTTCCTTATCTGTGCTTAACTGTTGCATCAACTTGTTTTTGAAAGCATACTTTTCACTGATATTCAGTTGGAATCAATCCACTGAAGTTGCATAAGTGAATCACAGCCTAATCACTATTTCATAAGGGAAGGTTTTCAGCAAAGCTTAAAACGAGTATAAACTAAGGGCCAACCATTCAAGACGATCGAAAGTAGCTAGAACAGATAGTTACCAAACCGAACTCTCATCCGAGGATTCAAGAAGTTAGTTATCTGATCCAAGCAACTCAGGATCTCTCGACACTCGGGACTCGGTTGGGATTATCCGAGGTTTAAAAAGCACTCGGGATCACCGCCTCTGAGCGATCTGTGCTTCTCGTAACCTAATCTTGTAATTATCGACCCAAGTGACCTCGAAGAAGAAAAAAGTTTTAAAATCATTGAACACGTGTATTCCCCCCATACGTGTAAGACTCGTTTTCACCGGGACCAACAAGTGGTATCGAGCAAAGTGGTTCAACTTGACCACTCTTTGTGTTGACCAAAGTTTTATTTTCAAAAAATACTTGTGGTCTATCTAAACCGATCTTATTTCTTTGAAAAAAATTTCTTTTCAAAAGATCGTAAAAAATGTCTTCTAAAAACTTCCCATGTTCTCGAGAGAACTATGATCTATGGAGACCGAGAATGCAGCACATATCAGTATTCCAAACATGAGCGTATGTGGAGATTGGTTTCTCAAGGACCATTCAAATTTCTTGTGGTGAATCCTTAATTATGTAAGAGGAGAGAATTGACCCTAGAAAGAGAATTTCCTAAGTCCGATGACCAACTAACTCCCCGAGGAGAGAAAGTTAGTCAATCTAGACTACATGGCAAAAAAGACACACTATATAGTACAATTGATGATGGTGTGATGGGAATGATCTCTCACCGTAATTTGCTAAAGAGATATGGGATACACTATTTGTTATGTGCCAAGGCACGAGATCATATAAAAAAAAACAAACTTTCAAAGGGCAATTGGAAAGTTTGACAGGTTTTGAAATGGATGATGGTGAATCAATAGACAAATTGGAAGTCGATTCACTAAAGCATCATGAATGATCTAAATGCACTTGGAAAGAAATATCCACAAAGAGAAGTGGCATTGAAAATTCTTAGAGGTCTTTCTAAGAAATGGGATATTCATGCAGTGGTGATTGAAAACACCAAGAACATTAGTTCAATGCCATACCAACAAGTCTTCTCTCGAAATGAAAGCCTATGAATTTGTAATTGATAAGAAATCCAAAAGGCCGACAAAGAAAGATGATTTTTCATCAAGTAAAAATGTGGCTTTAAAAGCCAAAGAAAAACCTCAGAAACTAAAGAGTCTCGAGAACCCCATGCCAAACATCGGGATGAGCTTGAGGAAAAGCTAAAGATCGATGGCAAGAAGGTTTGACAGACTTAATAGTAGATTTGGAAAATTCAAAAGCTTTTACAGGAACAACAGGTACCAGAAGAAACCTGAGGATAGATCAACTGAGAAGAAGAAGGACCTGAAAGCTGAAGGATCTTCATCCAGAAAGAAGGACTCCAAGTCCAAAAAGAAGAAAATGATCGGGATGATGATGCCAACAGATGCTATAATTGTCGAAGAAAGGTCACTTCCAAAGATGATTGTCCGAGTTGAGTGCTAAGGAGAGAAGAGAAAGACAAGCTAAAAGAGACCAGAAGTTCTCAAAGGCCATGGTTGCAGAAGAAAAACACTCTGAGGAGGAATCTAGCTCTTCAGATGAGATATTCTCAGACAGTGAAAGTGATGACATCGCCCCGATGGCCATTGAGGAGGTAAACTCTTCGCATCTCTCGTTGTTGCTCCTACACTAGCACAAGAGTTTTCAAGTTCCAATCGAAAAAAAACTATTTTGACCGATGGATTCTTTTGAGAATCTAATGAAGGACTATCTTTTTTTTGCAAGGATCGCTAAATAAAACTCAAGAGCAGAATAAGGAACTGAATGTTGAAAATCTAAAATGGAAAGACTCTAGCAAAACTGAAATCACTTCTCAATTTATGGGAGCTACTGATGAACTGGATGTTCTGAAAGTACAACTCTCAGAGAAAGAGAAGTTGATAGAGACCCTAACCGAAAAAGCTAGAGAAATCCATCAAGAAATTCAAATTTAATCGTAACTAAGTTCAATGACCTCTCGAGAAGCATGAAACTCTACAGAATCGCGGAGGATAGTGCATGAGAAGAAGTTAACTCTATTGAATAATGCATCTAAAGTAATAGATGAAATTTGAGTTACCAGAGATCCGCCACTATAAAAACTGGATTGGGATTCATTCAGGGGAACCTCACAAGGTCATCCGAATGCCGCACAAGTAGCAAGAAGACAATCTTTGTAAAACCAGTGGCATCTCGTGACTTCAAATCAAGTAATGCCCAAGGGTGTAGACAAGGGAAAAGGACCTATGGTTTCAGTAAGACTGAATGATCAGGTTAGAAAGCCCAAACCTAAGGTAAAGGCTAGAAAACCTGAGAAGTCAGTTGGAAAGTTTCAGGCAAGTACTTCAAAGCCTCAAAGCTAAGAATGCAAACCCGAAAGGCTCCACATCGAACCATCGAGGAATCCTCAGATGAGAAACACTCAAGCCAGAGACATTCTCAATCGAAGAGACCAAGTCCTCAAGATAATCGAAAGACCAGATTTCAAGATGCATAACCTAAACCTCACTTGCCTAAAGGTAAAGGTTATCTGAACCCGAATCAACAAAGATTTAGACCGGCTGCACAAAAGCCTAAGCATCTGGACAGAAGGCCTGAACCAAAGAAGAATTCAAAGGCACATGTTCATGCTAAAGCTAGCACACATATCGTAAAAACTCGCTAAGGCACCGAGAGTAGTGGATGTATATGTTGATGTTTATGGAAGATGATCGCCCACTCTAAAGTAATTAGAGTTGTCGTGCAGATTTGGATTCCGAAAGGTACATCTAACCTTGTAGGACCCTACACAAATTGGGTACCTAAGAATTAATTTGTTTCGGGGAGGAAAACAAGGGCACTAAACCGACTAAAGATCACATGGCAATCGATGAGCGTAATGAAAAAACTCTCGATATATGGTATCTTGACGGTGGATGCTCAAGACATATGACAGATACAAGAAGATACTCAATTGACTATGTTGAACAAAGAGGCCCACAGATCACTTTTTGGAGATAACTCCAAGGGATGATCAAGGATATGGAACTTTGGAAATCGACTCGATTCATATCCATGGTGTTTCATATGTATCTGGATTGAAGCATAACTTGCTTTCAATTAGCCAATTCGTGATAAAGGTTTTAATGTTGAGTTCTCTAAGAAGTTATGTTTTGTGAAGGATGATACATCACGAAAAAAGTATTCTTGACCGGGTACAAGAAAAAGGAATGTGTATCTTGGTCGATTGGAGTTCAACTCCTAAAGATACATGTTTAGTTGCTAAAAGTTCCACAGATACCGGTTGGTTATGGCATAAAAGAATGAATCACCTAAATTTCAAAACCCCGAACAAGCTTGCAAGATTAGCTCTTGTGAGAGGGTTACCTAACGTAAGTGTTCAAGAAGGAACATATTTGTGATGCGTGCGAAAAGGCAAAAGATAAGAGCATCATTTAAAAGTAAAGTTGAGGTTTCTCTTGAAAGAATACTTGATTATTTCATATGGATCTTTTTGGTCCTATAACACTGTAAGCACTAATGGCGTGAAATATACATTGGTAGTAGTTGATGACTACTCGAGATATACTTGGGTCATATTCTTACTCAAGAAGAAAGAGACTCAGATAAAAGTCGCGAGAGCTACTTTGAAAAGGCTCGAGATTGAGAAGAATCGAGTGTGGTCAAAATCGATCGACAAAGGAACTGAATTTATAAATCATATTATATTTGATTATTGTGCAGCAAATGGAATTTCTCATGAAACATCAGCTGCAAGGACCCCTCAACAAAATGGTGTTGCTGAAAGAAGGAACAGGACTCGAAAAGAAGTTCGCAAGGACAATAATAAATGAAGCCGATATTCCTAAAAGATTTTTGAAAGTTGCCAACACCGCATGCTACTCATGTAGAATAGATCCATGTTGACCAAGAGTCAAGGCAAAACACCTTATGAGCTTTGGAATGAAAGGAAGCCTCTTGTTTCTTTCTTTCGTGTGTTTGGTTGCAAGTGTTTCATACACAATAATGGTAAAGATCAGTTGAAAACTTTTGATAGTAAAGCTGATGAAGGAATATTCTTAGGATATTCTGAAGTCAGTAAAGCTTTCAAAGTTTACAACTGTAGGACTCTTATTGTGGAGGAAACACCTCATGTTGTTTTTGATGAAACTATTTGTGTTCGTAAGAAACAGAACATGATGCAGATGAACGACTAAGAGGATCACCAGATTAAGCCCTCAAACAAAAAGAAAAATCATCCAATCGAACTGAAAAGAAGAAGTCACTACTATCTATGATTGGAGTGACTCAGACTCGAATAAAGAAGTTCGGGATGGAAATCGAGGATGGTGAGACTCAGAAAACCAACACTCCAAAGGTAACCAATCCGAGCAGACACCGATTCGGACTTCGTGTATGTGATGCCAATGAAGATGTGGTCACAAATGAGGCAAATTTGAATCTATCAACCAAAGGGGAAAAAATGTCTCGACAATGTTCAATAGAATTTCCCGAGGAAGATGATTCACTTTCTCTTTTCTGCTTTTTTCCCCGAAGTTTATCGATATAACCGAACCTAACATTTCAAATGTTGAGGATACTATTGAAGGGGAACATCAAGAAGGAAATGGTTAGATAGTCATCCTACAAGTCGATTGTGGGTGATCTAACCCGAAGGTGTTAAGACAAGAAGGTTCCATGGTGAGAGTGCACTATTTTTTCGCTTTCCTCGGAGAGAAAGAACCCGCAGAGATTGGTGAAGTTTCTACAAGATTCAGATTGGATTCTTCTTTATGCAAGATGAAATTTGAATCAATTCTCAATGTATGAAGTATGGGAGTTGGTAGATAGACCGAAAAGGCACAATGTCATTGGAACCAAGTGGGTTTTCAAGAATAAAAGAGATGAAAACAACAACATTGTAAGAAACAAGGCAAGGCTAGTTGCACAAGGTTATTCCCAAGAAGAAGGCTTGGATTATGATGAAACCTTTGCACTGTTGTAAAGACTAGAAGCCATCGATTGTTTCTTGCATATCTTCGCCCACATGACGTTCATATCTATCAAATGGATGTGAAAAGTGCATTTTCGAAGCGTGTGCTTAAAGAAGAGGTTTATGTGGAACAACCTCCGGCTTCAAACAGAATGACCAAGTTTACAGGTGCTCGTAAAAAGCCTTGTATGGTCTCAAGCAAGCACCCAAAGCATGGTATGATACTCTTTTCGGTTTCTTCGACCATGGTTTTGTCAAAGGAACTGTTGATAGAACTCATTCTCGGGATAGAGGATGGGGAAGATATCTTCTTCGGGTTCGGGATATATGTTGATGACATCATTTTTGGATCTCAAACCATCACCGTGTGAAAAGTTTTCAACACCGATGAAAGGCAAGTTTGAGATGTCAATGATGGGAGAGGTGAATTTCTTTCTAGGTCTTCAAGTGAAACAATCAAAGGAAGGAATATTCATCAACCGTGCAAAGTACACCGAGATCCGATTGCCAAATATGGTGTATGGGATTGCAATGCAGTTAGGATTCCTATGAATACTAACTACAAGATGGATCCCGATTCGGAAGGCAAATCGGTGAATCATATCGATTATAGAGGAATCATTGGATCATTGCTCTATCTAATGACAAGTAGGCCGATATAACATTTCTTTGTTGGGATATGTGCAAGATACCAAGCTAATCCTAAGACTAGTCACATGGAGGCCGCCAAAAAGATCTTGAGATATCTTAAGGGCACAAAGTGAATAGAGGATTATGGTATCCGGTGATGATAACCTTGAATTAACCGGGTTACTCGGATGTCGACTATGGAGGTTGCAGAATTGATGTGAAGTCCACAACAGAACTTGTCAATTTCTAGGAAGCAAACCGATATCTTGGTTTTCAAAAAATGCGGACCTCAAGAGCAACCAAGATTATCGGTTTGAATACATGGTCTGCAGGAAGCTGCTGTGGTTTCGATTCTTTGGCTCGCAGGACAACAATTAAGGGATTATAAAGTTGTGGCCAATGAAGTAGCAATATTTTGTGACAATAATAGTGCCATTGCTATTTCACAAAATCCGTATTGCACACCGATGCAAGCATGTGGATATCGAGACATCACTTCATCGGAGATCATGTCGAGAAAAAGGACATAAGGATGGAGAAAATTCATCCGATAGGCAAAAGAGAGCGATATCTTGACTAAACCTTTCATTTGAATCAAGATTTCGTGAACTTTCAGTTGAATTAGGGATGTTAGAACCAGTGTATAGAGTAAATCGAAAATTGAAGATTTTCGGATGCATGAAGCTTTCTCGTAATTCTCGAGAAACTCGGGATAAAATGGAAATCTTCGAATCGAGTCTCAAGAAACTCAGATTCATCAAGGTCAAGATCAAGAAGCATATTTGAACCCTTTCAAGATTTCGATTATCTCGACATTTTATCAAGGTCAAGACTCGAAGAAGACTGATAGAGGGAAATTAGTCTGAAGAGGTAATGACTCATGTGACCCATTTATTGCTTAAGTAAAAATCAGTAATCATTTGCAATAAATACAAAACACCTGAGGAATGTTTTTGGGCGGGATCGTTTTAAATTCCGAAGAAGGACAGTCATTTAATGCTCGCCACATTATTGACCAATGAGGATATTTTGGCGCTTACTTTTCGGAGATCGTTCGGTTCATATATACCCGATTAATCGGAGATTAATCTCAACGAATTGCTTTTCACCTAACCAACACGATTCCCCACGATCTCGGCTATCTATACCCCTTCAAGCCATTCAAGCCAAAATTTTATCAAACCCTTCGTTCCCAAATACTCTGTAACTAAAATCCCCTTTGCCCAGAAATCGCAAAACCCTAAAGCTTCAAATTCTTCAATCATATTCTAAAATGACTCCAACCGTGTACGAGAGATTAGCCATAACCAATAAGCCATGGTAAGAGTTCACTGTCTCACTTGAGAGCACAACCAACTCAAAGCCAGAAGAGGAGGCTCTGCATATGATCCGACTGGCTAAACTCACCCATCTAGTCGCAGCCAGACTGCACCGAGAGTTCGCAAAGGAGGTAATCGAATTCATCCGCAATTTAAAAATAGATGAAGAAGATAGTATGAACTCTTCGACATCAGATCTCATCTAGAGCACTCATCAAAATACGTCGATTTTGAGAGGGAGTTGTACATTATTCCGAAAAATCTGAATGATGTGTTTGAGCTATGTGATAGAGGAGAGGATCCTGCGATGTATATGTCGGGAAGAGAGCAGGAGTACCTAGATAGGATTGCTGAGAATCCTGTGAAGTTTGAGGCAACTTTGCACAAGAAGCATTTAAAGCCACAATATCGTAAGGCCGATGGATATTGTGAGCAAGAGCGCCATGAGTCTTCTTGCGGGAGTTTTGAGCAGATTAGTACCCCGAAGCTCAGATTGATGGCGGCGATCGAGGCATCTCCCACCACTGACTTCAACTGGCTGAAATTCTTAGTCCAGATGGTGTCGGAGCAAGCCAAGATCATAAAAAGAGTCAATGGGGAAATCACGATGAAAGGCAAGATCCACCATGCCACCAAAATTGCCTATATTTTGGAGATGTGCAGAGAGGAGGAGGATATCTTCGCCAACTCAACCCCATTCCCTAAATCCAAAATTCTCTTCAAGACCATCGGCCAGGAAGAAGAAGGTGCTATTCGAGGGAAAAGAGAAAAGAAGGTAGAATCACCTTTCGCGATCGGCCGAGAAAGAGACCCAACAAACCGTGGGGGAAGGTTACATTGGAGGCAAAAATGGAGCAAGGAGCAAAACTGTTGAGGCAGAAGAACCTCGCTCCAAAGCGCAGAAGATTGGTGGTTCTCACCGACGAAGGTAGCAGTGATTCTGAGGTGAGACAACCTGAGGGCCAAACTGCTCAAAGTTCACCATTACAAGTGCCGCTCAGTTATCTCAAAGACACAGATCGATCGAGGAGCAGTCTTCCGAGGTGCTCGAGACATCACTCGCCAGATAAAATTTCTCGGGAAATTTTTAAAGGAGCTCAGACCTCAGAGATGCCTACCTCGGATGTAAAGCTCGGACTAAAGAGCCACCTCAGAGTCGATCCAAGATGTGCAGCTCAGATCGACGAGCCAACTCAGACTCATATCGAGGAAATGCCACCAAGTCTCGTAACCCACTCAGATGCAAACCGAGGACTCGAATGCACAAGCTTCAGATACTATCGAGGCTCGTGAGCAAAATGTACTCGATGAGCTCCCGAAAGTGACTCCATCGCCGATCCTCGCGTAAGCTTTATCGAACCCAGAGCCCGAGATGGAAGAAGGGCGAGGTCAAGAAGGCGAGTGGAGGAGCAAGGGGGAACGGTTCATCCTCGACCGACACCTCGAGCTCAAATTTCATACCCCGATCTCAAGAAGATATATTCTTCGGGATTAAGGACTATAAAGTATATCCTCAATCGACTCTTCCCGAGATGTTTGATATTGCCTGATTCGGGGAGGGGAAGACCGGTGGAATGAGGAGACAAATTTTCCCGACCGACTTCTCGTGGTTCAATGACAAAGCTCAGATGAAAAATTCCGATTTTGATGAGCCGGTTCAGAGGAAGCTAGCCGAGAAGAAAAAATGAGGTTGAGTGCCCCCGAGCAATGAGACAAATCCAAAGATGGAGATGGGGACCAACAGGAGAAGTTGAGGATCGGGCCTCAAACGTAAAAAAGAGACTTCGTTGTCGATCAACCTCAGATCGAAGCTAGCACTCTTCAGTACCTTTTCGCACTATTAACAATGATGCCGAGTTAATGAAAAGTACTATCTTTAATTTCAATTGTCCGATAAACATACCGAGGCTCAATTGGAGGCCGGAGCTCGTGGATGAAGCCAAGCTCAGGATGATCAAACAAAGACTGAAGGTCGTATGACGCCGAGATTGATCTCACTCCCCGTAATGGAGAAACTTGAGAAGATTGAGCCAATGGCAATCAAAATTGCTCGGATGGAAGAAACATTGGCCAATCAAGCTCGTATAATGGAAGGTCTTAGCCATTCTTTGAATCGGTGCAGATACAAAACACTCGACCACTCGGATGACCTCCATGGAAGAAAAGTCGAAAAAAAGAAAATTTGGAGGAGTCAACGCAGAGTTAAGTCTTTGAAATGAAACAAAAGCACCGTGAATCGATCAATTTCTAGAGGTGAAACCGACAGAGAAAAATGAGGTGCCGATCAAATCACATTGAGGAAATGAGCTCGGTGTTTCATGACCAAGATGACAGAGATGCTTAAAGATGCACTCTCTCCGCCGCTTTGCCCACATATTTGAAGAACTATGCGTGGCTAAGAACCACATTAGGAGAATGGAAGATGAGCAAGATCAGCCTAGCAGAGAGATCCATTGTGTGAGCAAAGAACAAGATCATATGGACACAAGCTCTCTCCGGACTTCTTCCAAACTACGGTGCAAGAAGGGGAAAGGGAAGGTGCGAGACCTCGGGAAGTTCATGGCACGTGACTTTGGAAAAGAAGGCTCAGAAAGATTTGAAATGTACAATTTAGCCCAAGCCTTTAAAGAAGTCGATCTTCTTCGAGAAGTTAAAATTTGCTCAAGTGGAGAAGTTCGTCTACATTCGAAGTTTCGAGCAAACCAAGCTTGAGGTTGCAAGAGAGAAACGAAGTGCTAGAACTAAGGTTGGAACAAGCCAGCCGGTGCCGAATCGCTTATGAAGAGGAAAGCCTTGGGCGTTGTTCAACCTCAGAAGCAAGCGTCGCGAAGGCTTCTAAGCCAACCAGAGAAAATTGATTCTCGAAGATGCGTAAGAATCTGAGTCTCAACCTCGGAAGAAAGTCTTCAACTCAGAGAGGCTCGATGACACTCCAAAAAGAACAAGCTAAGAAAGTCGCCGCCGGTCTCGTGAACCTCTCGGATCGAAAAGAAGATAGACGAAGAGCGAAGCGAAGGAGTGACTTCGTAAAGTTTATGTAGCAAGAGGAAAGGAACATCGAAAAGCGCTGAAGTGGCCCCATGTTGATAAATGGTTGCCCATTAAACTCAACGACATGTGGGAAGAAGTAAAGAGAACCTTCTGGTTCAATTATGATGTTCTCAGGGAATGGAGAGGGGAAGGCTCAGATCAGAACGAAGATTTCATTGAATATCTTCTCACCTTTTATCCAAAGTATCTACAAAGCTGGATTAACCTTGCGGATGAAGGTGGAGTACAGATAGTAGCCCCCGGACCATATTCCTATCCTCCTCCGAAACTTGGTAATGGCTTGGTAAATGAAAAGGTCATTACGCAAGAAATTGCTTTCAAGATCTGTTCGTCATTGGGCCTAATCGAAACAGTCCAGACATCATCAGGGAAAGAAATGAGCTGAAGAAGAGATTCTTCGGAATGTTTGATCTGGAAGTGCCCACTGATGAAATCGAAAATGAAGCAAACAGAGCAGAAGACTGAAGAGCCGAATCTAAAGACTAAAAACTGAAGACTCAAAAGATTTTGTGTTCTTTAAATTTTTGTCTTTTTGATTTTGTTTGATAAATTCATTGTAATCTGTAATGGTACACTTATCATCAATTAAGATTTATCATTATGCTCAAAAGATAATATCTCATTATCTTATTTTACATGTCTTTATATTTGATATGCCTGATTACTGTTGTTGGTGATGAAATAGTTGGGAGACTCTCTGAAATTGTTGGGAGATTCTCTGATTCAGGAAACTGTTGGGACATAACCAATCTTGTAATAGATAAACTGAAACCTGAGAATAGGTTATATATTTGTAACAAGATAGGTTTTGGCATCATCAAAAAGGGGGAAATTGTTGGGAGATGAATTTAATAAAAGATTATATGATTTTGATTAAGATCCCAAAACCCCGAGTATGACATGTTCAAGAATGATCTTGATAGATGAGTCAGGATTCAGTTTTAGAGTATTCAGGATGTTATCTGCAAAATGTATAAGTTAGCAGATATAGTTCAGAATAGTTTCAAGACTCAAGATGAAATCGAGATATCAAGACTCAAGATGAAATCGAGAATCGAAGACTAAAGATGAAGACTCAAAGATAATCGGTCAAGATAAATCTAAAGACTCGAAGACCTCAAGACTCAGAAGACTCAAGACTCAAGACTCAAGACACAAGATCAAGACCGAGTATCTCAAGATCAAGAATATCGAAAGCACAAGAATTATCAAGACTCAAGAATGTATCAATGCTCACTATGAACCCGAATGTTCCGAGGCAATCGAATATATCTATCAAGGATGCACATCGAGAGAAACGCGATACCTTAGAAAGTTAGATATTGCCAAGACATTCAAATGCGCATAAAAGGAACTAAGTCGAGGAAGTGTTGTTAAGGTTATATCAAACTCGAGTTTGTAACCAAAAGAGTGTTGAAGGTGTCTACTTTTACCGAGACAAAAGTCAAAAAGAGGAAGACGACATCTGCACCATACCGATAATCGACAAAGGACAAGTCGAAAAAAGATGTCGATGTACGAAAGTTCCGATCGCAAAAAAGTGAAGACCGGCTACATGAAAGGCTATTGCCTAAAACGTGTTAGGGAGTTTCAAACTCTTTTCTCACACACCATAAGAGGGAACTCACGAAGCTATCTCTCCAACGGATAGTTTTCAAGAGTGACCTTGGTGTATGCCTATAAATACTGGTGACCCTCTACATCGTAAGGTTACGGGAAATTTATACGCAACTCAAGAGCTCAAACTTATTCTTGCAGCAGCTAAAGCACTCGAAATACCTTGAATTTCCCAAGTGCTTTTATATTGAAGAGAGCTCACTTTACTAAGCCTAGCTTGATAAGATTTATCCAAAGCTTAGTCGAGATACCCTAACCCTTTGCATTGTGCTTTATTGTAAAGGATATCTCATCCTAGTTGGAAACCAACCAAGAAACCCCAAACCCTTGAGAAGGTAGTTGGAGTGTGTTTGTTGGTGAGTAGAGTTGTAAAGAGTTAGTAAACTACGCGGAGTAGTCAGAAAACTCTAGAGAAGAAGTTAGTAAGCCACAGGGTAGTCCGAAAGCTTGTGTGTGATTGAGTAAGTAAACTACTTGAGGTAGTCGTAAAAACTCAAGGTCGGGTTGAGTAAGTAAACCACGTGGAGTAGTCGTAAAAAACTCAGTACGAAGTTGAGTAAGTAAACTACGAGGTAGTCGTAAAGCTCGCTTTGATAGTGAATTTCTCTCAAGAGTCGGGAGAGTGGATGTAGGAGCTTGAGTCTCTCGAACCACTATAACCGTTGTGGTTCTTTATTGCTTTCCTTATCTCGCAGGCTTAATTGTTTCATCAACTTGATTTTGAAAGCATACTTTTTCATCGATATTCGGTTGGAATCAATCCAATGAAGTTGCATAAGTGAATCACGGCCTAATCACTATTTCATAAGGGAAGGTTTCAAAGAAAGCTTAAAACGAAAGTATAAACTAAGGGCCAACCATTCAAGACGATCGAGTAAAGCTAGAACAGATAGTTACCAAACCTAAACTCTCATCCGAGGATTCAAGAAGTTAGTTATCCGATCCAAGCAACTCGGGGATCTCGACACTCGAGAATCGGTTGGGATTATCCGAGGTTTCGGAAAGCAATTTTCAGATCACGTCTCATGAGACTTTGACCAGAGCGATCCGCAGGCTTCTCGTAACCTAATCTTGTAATTATCTGACCCAAGCTGACCTCAGTAAGAAAAAGTTTTAAAATCATTGAACACGTGTATTCCCCCCCCATACACGTGTAAGACTCGTTTTCACCGGGACCAACATAAAATTAAAAGAATTTTTTTTTATAAATCACGGTACGGTCGATTTGCACGACCGCACCAATTGATGTTGGTTTCGGGTGTTAGTGTGTTGTTATATGCCTATTTGACTAGAAACCCAACACCCCTCTTTTGATTTTGCCTGGTTGTCTCTCTCGCTCCATTAGGTTTTTTGGACAAACCCGCCGCTTCCATTCACCTTTGACCTCCGCCATGTTCGCGTCCATAGCTGGGCACCGCGATGCCGCTTGAGTCGGTGGCGCAACGCCGTGGCTCACGACACACGTGGGATACCGCGATGGGCGAGGCACCAACGGATTAGACCCATGGCGGCGTGACCTGGTTCGATGCAATTTGGTTCCAGCGATGGTTGCATCGCGTTGTCCTAGGTGGCGGCGTCTTCGTTTTATTGCCGATTCATTGATTATGCCCCTGGTTCGGTGTGATTCATGGCGGAATGCTACTGCATCGCCTCTTCACTGCATCTTTCGCCTCGTGCCATCCTGTGGGGCTTCGTGTTATTTCATTTGATGAAATCTATGATGCGCCACCTCATTGCTCTCGATCCGCCTTCATCATCTCTAGTTTGACCATGGATGGCATCGTGGGTCTCCCTTACACGCACTATGACTTGGTTACAGCATCGAGTCGCCCACGCGCGCCTAGTGGCGGCTGCGACTCGCTTGCAAGCAACTGCTCCATATGGATCTATTTGGACCAGTTACACCAGTTAGTCTCAACGGACGCAAATATACTCTGGTAATCGTGGATGATTATTCCAAGTTTACCTGGGTTGTATTTTTGTATAAGAAGAATGAGACAACAACAAAGATACCTGAGCTGCTCAAGAAACTACAGAATGAGAAGGGTGTCAGTATTGTAAAAATCAGATCAGATAAAGGTACAGAATTTATGAACTCTTTTATTACTAATTTTTGCACTAAGTTTGGAATACAGCATGAGACATCAGCTGCAAGATTGCCACAACATAATGGAGTAGTAGAACGGATAAACAGAACACTCAAGGAAGTTGCTCGAACTATGTTAGCTGAACATGCAACTCCAAGCCGTTTCTGGGCAGAAGCCATCAACACTGCATGCCATACTCAGAACAGATGTTCTCTGACTAAGGCTCACTTCAAAACACCCTATGAACTGTGGAATAGCAGAAAACCTCGTGTTTCTTACTTCCATATTTTTGGGTGCAAGTGTTTCATACACAACAATGGGAAGAGCCAGTTGAAAACCTTTGAGGCCAAGTCAGATGAGGGTATATTCTTAGGATATTTCTCAACCAGCAAGGCTTTCAGGGTGTTCAACAGGCGAACCCTGGTTGTGGAAGAAACACCTCATGTGGTCTTTGATGAGACATCTTCTGAACAAGGGAAATCTGCCTCAGAACAAGTAGTACCAGATCAACCGGTACCTGACGCACAGAAGATGGATCAGCTAAGTATCAAGGAAAAAGGATCAGATCACGTAACAGTGTATGTTCCAGAACTTGATCTTACTGATTCACCAGGTTAATCAGACCCTAAGGTACGTACAATTGTCAATGAAGAAGATGGTACAGCTGAAACAGTAACAACTGAACCTTCTGGTTCAGGGGGAACACCTGAAGTTCCTACGGACAGACATCAACACATGATGAGTCCAACATCAGCTGAGACTTGTCCATGTCAAGTGGATCATAATTTTGCACCACTCTCAATCACTAGTGATGAACTACTATCAGAAGTGGATGATGTTCTCCAAACTGATGAAAATCAGAAAAGAAGGACCTGGATAACCAGTCATCCAACTGATCTGATCATCGGAGACCCATCTGATAGAGTCAAAACTAGACATCAGATTGGTGAAAGTGCCATGTATTGTTGTTATCTGTCTTTGAAGGAACCAACTGAAGTAGAAGAAGCTCTACAGGATGCAAATTGGATTCTAGCCATGCAAGAAGAACTGGAACAGTTTGAAAGGAATCAAGTTTGGAAACTGGTGGACAGACCAACCCATCAAGATGTGATTGGCACAAAGTGGGTATTCAAGAACAAGAGAGATGAGAATAATGTCATAACCAGAAATAAGGCAAGACTTTTTGCTAAGGGGTATTCACAATCAGAAGGGATTGATTATGATGAGACCTTTGCACAAGTCGCTCGCCTGGAAGCCATTCGGCTGTTTCTGGCATATGTTGCCCACAGAGGGTTTATTGTGTATCAGATAGATGTAAAGAGTGCATTCTTAAAAGGGGTACTAGCTGAGGAAGTTTATGTTGAACAACCTCCTGGCTTTGAAAAAGGCGACCAGGTGTACCGTTTAAGAAAAGCTCTTTATGGCCTGAAACAAGCTCCTCGAGCTTGGTATGATACACTATCTCAGTTCTTGATAAACAGTGGATTCACTAAAGGAATAGTGGACAGAACCTTATTCAGAATAGAAGATGGAGAAGATATTCTGATGGTTCAGATTTATGTGGATGACATCATCTTCGGATCTCCCAACAAGAGTTTATGTGATAAATTCAGGGGAAGTTCGAGATGTCAATGATGGGTCAGATGAATTACTTTCTGGGTCTACAAGTTAAGCAAAGTACAGAAGGGATATTCATCTGCCAGGCGAAGTACACTAGGACTTTGTTGGCTAAGTTTGGAGTACAAAACTGTAAGGAAGCCAGAATTCCTATGATGACTGGATTCAAGATGGATCCAGATGAGAATGGTCAGAAAACCAATCAGAAATAATACAGGGCTCTCATTGGATCTCTACTATACCTGACTGCCAGCAGACCAGATATAACTTTTGCAGTAGGTGTATGTGCCAGATTTCAGGCAAATCCAATGCAAAGCCACCTGGAAGCAGCTAAGCGGATTCTTAAGTATCTGAAGGGGACAGTAAACCTTGGTTTATTTTACCCATCAGATGATAATCTAGAGCTTAGTGGGTATTTTGATTCTGATTATGGAGGTTGCAGAATTGACAGAAAGTCAACCTCATATACATGTCAGTTTTTAGGTGGTAAACTGATCTCTTGGTTCTCAAAGAATCAGACATCAGTTGCGACATCTACTACTGAAGCATAATATATGGCTGCACTAAGCTGTTGTTCCCAACTGCTCTGGCTAAGTCAGCAGCTGAGTGATTACAACATTGTAGCTAAGAATGTACCTATATTCTGTGACAGTAATAGTGATATTGCAATTACTCAGAATCCAGTTCTACATACAAGATGCAAGCATGTGGATGTCAGACATCATTTTATAAGAGATCATGTAGAAAAGAAGAATATCATAATGGAAAAGATCCATACTGATAAGCATAATGCTGATATTCTAACCAAGCCACTAGCTGAGATCAGATTCAGAGAATTATGCAATGAGCTAGGGCTTCTGGATCTCGGAGAAAGTGCACCAGAAATGTTTGGTGGACTGGTCTCCAGAACCAGTTGGTTAAGAGATTAACCAGGTTAATAGGGATCAGTTTGAGTTAGGTATCTCAACTGATCAGAAGATCAGTCAAGGAACTGATCAGAAAAAGTTTTATCAGATCAGTCAAGGAACTGATCAGATTGGTTGTTTCAAACTCTGTAAGTTGATTTAAGTAATATTCAACAAGCAAGTTGCATAAGTAATATAGTTATAATCGCATAAGGTAAAAGATTCAACACAACAATGGGTTAAAAGAACTTTCATTGATAAAGACCCGGAGGTCATTTTCATTACAAGTTACAAGTACAAAAGACCCGGAGGTCAGTACATAAACCCTAAACCCTAAACCCTACAAACCCTGAAGGGGTGAGAGAGGCTTTGAAATAATCCTAAGCCAGAAGCCCCTAGTCCTAAAATCAATGGGGCTCCCAGCTTTAAATGGACACGAGTGTCATACATATGGTGCGGTACACCACATGGACACAAGTGTCACATGTAAATATTGAGTTTTAGTATGATCCAAATCGGGTATTGTCCGATGAAGATCGTATACTAAAACCATATTACATATCAGATGGAGCCTAGTGTTGCTAATTTCGTCATCTCGATAGACGCACAAGGCGCATACAGTTAGGAGAAGTGTCTTCTCATTTGCGATAGCAGATCCGCCACCTCGGTGGTAGAGAAGCTTGGCAATAATTGTATGCGTATTCCTCGATGACGACGAAAGCAGTAATGAGTGCACAGGGTTAATTTGAGAAGCTTAAATCATTTGAGTAGGGTAAAGGAAGGTTTTTGCCGGAAGTCTCACCGGAATCAAGGGTTCACCGGAATACATGGTTTACAAATCTTGAAGAAGATAAGTATGGTGAATGGGTTATGTTGTGTATAAATAATGTGTCCTATTTATAGAGGACAAGCAGGGGTTAAAGTGCAAATTTGATTTCTCAAAGCCTTTCAGAGAAATTAGCACCGCAAGGACAGCGCGTAGGAGACACGCGACTGATGATTGGATAAGTTTATGGCGTGTGATATCACAAAGTATCCAGACTATCATTGTGAATGTCAAATCGTGCTGACTTAGGGAATCGAGACGACTCTTCGATTTCCCAAGATTAAGTTTTGGCGGTAGCACTCATCCCAATACTTGACTTGATCAAAGTAGATCATATTGGATCAACAGAAAACTGATAAGTTAAAATGAGGCATTATTGGAAAATTCCAAGGGATAGGCTACCATCAGTAATGTCAACAGAAATCAGGCCGACCAGATCAGAGAACAGAACAAGAAGTTTAGATCAAACTCAGACAACAATACTGGTCAGATAAGGGGATATCAGACGCAGGGGGAACAGATCAGTTAAGAAGGACGGTGTTGGGAATTAATAAGGATTAGGCAGAAAACTAAGATCAACATGTATCAATCAGACTTCATGTGGTATTGACTGATTACAATATCAGTCAAACAGATACGCATTTATGTTCCCTCTACTGATTAAATCATTTGTATTACCTAACCCTTATTCGTTTTTAATGTACACTTACTTTTATGATGCACGTCCTGCAGAACATTTAATGCGGACGCGAGGAACATGTATTAAATACATTAAATGCGCATTTTTAAATCCAAAAAGTTGCTATCTTTTGTTTTTAACACCACACGATTTAGATCTATCAAATCTGGACCGTTCATCTTAGATTAAGCGATGATTCGGTTACACTTTTCAAAACCCCTCATTTTTCCCTCTTATTTCTAAAAAGCTTCATTTGCACGATTACACATACACAAATTTTTATCTGCAAATTACTCAAGCATTCAAAATTTTCTGCAAACCTTCTGCAAATCAATACGCTCTACTTGCTTATTATCTCTTGCATATCCATATCTGGTAAGTTATTACCTCTTGCATTTCACCATGTATATGTTAATCTATATATATTAGGGTTATTGTTTTCATATTGGGGATTAAATTGGGACATGGCCATAGATTATCTGAATTTTCTGCAAAATTATTGTTTCAACTCAGTACATTTACGATTATTTGTGAATTTTGTTTCAGTAATGGCTTCCAAAGTACTTGCGATTGCAGAAATCGCTCACTCTTCATCCCACGCTTCACCGGAACCCAAAGATCCAATCTTCCGGGACTTTGCCGATGAAATTACTGAGGAAAGGTGTGTCGATTTCCGGACCACCACAGATCCAGAGTCCCTCGAGATCCTCAAGTTGCTTAAGGAGTGCGGCCTCAAGACCTATTGCTCAGCGAGTGCCGACTCAATTTTATTAGATGGTGCTTTGGAGTTTCTATACAATCTCCGAGATCACGAAGGCATTTTATATTCGGAGGTACAGGGTGAACATCTGGAAATTTCTGATGACGATCTCATCAGAATCTTTAGTCTTCCTGCACCAGCGGACGACATCATGCCCGACGCTTATTTGGCTTCTGAAGAGAGCGCAGTTATCAGGAATCTTCTTCGACCAGCGGATGCTCATCATACTAAAGGCTTCAAGAAACCCATGTTGAGAAGGAAATATCGACTCCTGTTCGATATTGTCCAGAAGGTTATTGTAGGCATCACCTATAGTTTTGATGTGGTTACACAGGAGAAAGCTCGAGTCATGACTGCTATAATCCACAACGCAAAGATCAATTGGTTGGGATTCTTGAAGAGGATATTATTGGAAGAATCTGAGAAATTTGTTGTGAAGGATGGAAAAGTGGTTCTTTCATCAAAGATCACTCTTCTCCATAAGGTTTCTTTGATTCTAATAGACCTGATGAGAAATAGGGATTGGAGTGAAGACGAGATGATTCCTTATAAGCTTGCTCACAAGAAAATGTTGCTCATCAACCGTCAGCTGCCTGGCCTACCTGATGATGATGATGAACCTGCTGTTAAACCAGCACTGGAAATTAAAAGGGCAGGAAAAGGTGGTCAGAAGAGGAAGACAACCTCCAGAAAGCCTGAGAAAGGAGTTGTCATCAAAGAACCAGCAGCCAAGAAATCTAAGTTTACATCTGCTGCTGAAGTTGCTGAAAAGGGGAAGAAGAAAGCTATTCTGGTGGATGAGTCATCTGACTCAGATGATGATCACATCATCCTCAGCAAACTTCCTCCCAGAGGAACTGCACATGCCGCTCATGCATCCAAGTCTGCTCAGACTGAGCCCTTACAGCAGACCACTCAGTTCACTACAGTATCCATCGAATCTGAGCACATAGATACTTCTGATCATCAGATGCCAGATCCTCAACCCACTTCTGCTAGGCCTTTCTCTCCTCCTCTATCGCCCGTGCCTAAACTAGAAACACTCTCATTTACTGAGAAAATCATCTGACGGCGCTTAGAGAAAATGCTCAAGGACAGATATCCTGAGCTGGCCCTTGATGCAAAAGCCAAGGCCACCGTTCTCGATGTTCTCACCTGGAGAGATATTCGTTTAAAGAAATTTGAAGATTTTGGCACAGTGATGGAGCAGAAAGGTGGAGTTCGTTCCTTTCTGGATTATGAGCTGGAGAGAGCGAACATGGCTCAAATGTTTCGCTATGATGTGAGCTTCTTTGTACCAAGACAACTGGAGAAGGCCATCAAAACTGAACGCGAACTTGTATCCTCTCACTGCACCCGCATTTCTAAAGAATTGAGAGATACAACAGCTGAGAAGATGGTGGAGGTAAATGAGAAGCTGGCCAAGATTGAGGAGACTAGAAATCAGCAGTTCACTCTGATGATGAACGAGAAGATGGCAAAATTGACCAGATTACAAAAAGATCTTGCTGGTGCTGCGACCAGAGTCAATTCTGCTGCTGATAAGTTTGAGAATCTGTTCGACAAAGTCAGTCCAATTGTGGATAAAGCTCATACTTCCATGTTGACCGTGATCGAACAAGTAAGCCCTTCTGGTGACTCTTCTGCCCTGGATATTCTGAAGAAAGATCTATCTAAACAGATTGGTGACCTCAACTCTGAGCTGAAAGCTCTTTTTGAGGGAACCAAAAAGGGGGAAGAAGAGAAGAATGCTGAGAAGGATGCTGAAACCATCCAGAGGCTGAATCCGGTGGAGAATTATGTAGCAGGGATCCAGATAACTCTGGAGCAGAAGAGATTAAAGAAAGATGCAAAGACTGCTGCAGAATTAGAAGAAGCCATTTCTTCATCATCCACTGAGTCAGCAGAGCATGCCAGAAAAGGGAAGAAACCAGCTGCTGTCCCTGCAAAGAAGAAGAAATCTTCAGAAACGGAGATCAGAAAAGCAGAAGAACTAAAGAAGGCAGAGCTGGATAGACAGAAAAGAATGGAAGAAGCCTCAAGCCTTGACAAGACTTATCGCATGAGGAAGAGGAAAGGGCTTGTTGCTGAATCCGGAGAAGGCGCACATGTAACAGAGCCAATTCTTCCTGCTGAAGGATTGTGTGTGATTAGTAGTTATTGCTTTGACTTATAAATGGGAAGAGAATCATTGCGACTTTGATACCCTATATCTTGGGCAATAATATTAATTGCACGATAGTTGTTAAATTAATACAGAGAATCGTGTGCTTGCAAAAGTCTTGCTTGATTGGTCCCCTTGGTGGGCCCGGAACCTTTATCATACCAAATCTTGCAAGTGGAATTAATTTTCCGGTATGGATAATAAAGTTGGGTTGTCCTTACTCCAAGGATAAAGATATTAATTAATATAAAGCTTTTCAGTGGCTTAATTAATTAATGGACTAAATAATCTTAAACACGGGAAATAATAAACGGGAGCCATATTACCGTAATATGGGTTAAGTTGGATAGTGCAATATTAATTATATAGTGGTATTAATTAATATTAATGGGCTGAATTATATTGTGGCTCAATATTGAAATTCAGAAGCCCATTGGAAGGTCCACATTAATTCTCCTAAAGGCCCCTCAAGTAGCACAATTAAAGTCCAATAAATAAAAGGTGTTTAAAATAAAATAAATTTATTGTTGCAATATTTCCTTGAAATTTTCGAAAATATTAAAGAAAAGAGGGAGAAGAATTTTCTTGAAAAGATTTTATGGAAAGGAGATAATGTATTCTTGGAATACAAGATTATCCCATAAATTCAAGAAAACTCTCACTTGGCTTCTTTAATAGGGAATTTTCGAAAAATATAGTGAAAGAAATGGAAGAAAGATTTTCTTGATTTTCTTGGAAAGATTTTATGGAAAAAGATATGTATTCTTGGAATACAAGAATATCTCATAAATTCAAGAAAGATCCAATCTTGCAAATCTTCTTGTAATTTTCGAAATTTATGGCCAAATAAGGGTGTGAGATTTTTGTGGAAAAATACACATGGAAAGAAGAATATATTGGATATATTCAAGATTTTTTGGAGATCAAGAAAAGATCTTTCCTAGCCCTAAATTGCCTTGAAATTCTCGAACCCCCCTCACTTATAAATAGGGGATGAATTTTTCATTCTCAACTAGTGTTCCATGCGTTGGAATATTAGAAATCCACAAAAGGTGGTGCAACAATATTTTTATTTTCCTTGTTTTATAAATCGTTCATCGGAGAACCTTCCACCGGGGTTATTGGACGAGGACTTGGGAATACTTGAGAAGGACTTTTGGTGGGTATCCAGATACTTGATCCTGTTTGTCTCAGATCGTCTCTCCAACGGGTACGTTTACGTAAACTCCTAGAAATTCCGCATGCTAGGATCTTTTACGTGAAATTTTATTTGCATGTTGTTGTTGGATTGATTATTATTTGAATTCACTTAGGTAAATTCATGCTAGTAATAATTGTTAATTTAAATTTGTGTTTATGAGGTCATCCCGATAGATCCTGCCATATGTTATCCCAACATTAAGTAGTCTAACTTTCTTAACCTTGCAATTCACTTCTCGTTTGCATGACCAAGTCTACAATACCACAAGTAAGTCGGGTTTTCATGATTACTAAGTTTGAGTCTTTTATTTCGTATATTAAGAACATCATATCCACAATGCAACAATTATAAATCATTCAATAAAGGGGCATTCCCATAAACCACACCATTAAGCGTAAATAACAATTATTATTTGCAAAATGGAAGGAAAAATTCCTCAATGTCTAACATAGGAACGTAAATAATGTTGCTGGTAATAGAAGGAACAAAATAACAATTATTCTGTTTTAATCTAAAACCATAGGGTATGTATAAGTCCCCACGTGTTCAGAAGCAACTCTTGCTTAGCTTCCACGTGTAAGACGACTTCACCCGCTCTAACTGCCCTAAGACACATGAGCCCCTTCACATTGGTACAAATGTGTGAGCCATATCCGGTATCTAATACCCAGCAGTTAGCACTATTTGTGGACATGTCTATCTTAATAACAAACATACATGTTCTAGTCCCAGAAGCACCCAATGCCTTCCTATCAGCAACAAGAACCTTACAGTCCTTCTTCCAGTGCCCTCTTCTGCTTACAGTAGAGGCACACATTCTTGTATACCCGCTCTTTCTCTTGAACACCATCTCAGTGATAGTGAACTCAAAAGTCCTGAGCATGTCATGAAGTTCAGGCATGGTCGCATCTGTCTTATTCATATTATAGTTCACAATGAAGCTAGAATATGAATTTGGGAGCGACTAAATGATAACATAAATGTAAACGTTGGTCTTTTAGCTCAATGCCTAAGTTACCAAGTTTCTCAATTAGGCTTATCATCTTTAGCACATGAGGTGAAATATTCCCTCCTTTAGCAAACCAAGAGAAATAAAATAAAACGGGAATTAAACACATAATTTCTATGATCAATATTCAGCAATCAAAATAAACATGGCCTTTCTTTTGTGTTTATTTTGTCTCCATTATTTTCACATACTCAATGACCTCATCAGAAGAGTACGAATTTATATCAAATATAAATTGTAATGGACTAGGATCCACATTCTTATTATTACAATATCTGGTTTGGTTGATTACTGCAATAATAAAATTGGTAGGTCTCCAAACCAATTGCAAAATTGAAACTCCTAGTTGATTGAACCCAGTTCAATCGGATGTCCCCTAACTTTCGTTTTCCTGCTTTTGCTGGTGAAACAAAGTTAAGTTAGCTTACAACCATCAAGCGGCGACACTACGTGTCCCTATAAAAGTCCCGTTGAATGTAGATCCGAGCAAAAGACTTTGGTCTTGAATACCCATTGGAACGAAATCCCCGGTTTACTTTTAACTTTGATGGGAGACATCTTATCAAATTAATGAGAAAACCATATTTTAGTGAGGAACGTTTTAAAGGCGGGGTATTAATTGCTTAATCGAGATCCAACATGTTAATCTACATCACATTTGAGCAATTATTGGGCGCCGCCTACCCAAACATGATTTCATACGGACTAACACTCATATGGGCGCCGCCTACCCAAACAATTAATACGGTCCGACAAGTTTTGGGAGCCGCCTACCCAAACAGTTATAATGTGGACTATAAATGTGTTAACAAGTTAATTAAAATAGTTAAACGAGTGGGATTTAATAATTCCTCATAAACCGAATTTCAAAATCCAATTTTAAATTCGATTTTAAATTATTAAAAAATTAATCCAATTAAAATTTTAAAATAGATTTTATTTATTAGTTTGACGAGGGCTCATGTGCAAATTCTGAAAATTGCACGGAGGAGCCTGTTTGAAATCCAATTTGCAAAGCAGCCCCTTCCTCATCATCGCCCGAACAACCCCTTTTCAATCGGGACAATCGAAACCAGTAATTGATCAACAATTTTCAGATTTAATCCAATTTAATCATAAACAGTCAATTTTCGTCCAGATTTCCCAACAAGTTCAAAAAATCCAATTAATCGAACAATCAAGCGCAAGAACATAAAATCCAAAATAACCAAGTTAAAAGGAATTTCAGAACGACCAGAGGGTGGCGCATACAGGTGAGTCACCGCCGCCGCTAGGCGCGCGCGGGCGACTCACCGATGTAACCAAGCCAAGTCGCGGATCGTGAGCAATACGGCGGTGCGTCGCACGTCCCGGTGAAACGAAATGACACACACCCCGCAAAAATAGATCGGTAAATGCGGCGAGGAGGAGGCGACGCGGTGGTGTTCCGCCATGCGCTTCATCGATCCTTCGACTTTGTCCAGTGAATCGAAGGACTGAAAGCTGCTCAGAGTTCTTGTCTCAGTAGACTTGGACTCAAAGTACTTGTGCTTCTCAGAGTCTAAAACTCAGGGAATCCTAACTCACTGATTGAAAGGTTTTAAAAGTTAAAAAATTGTACACGTGTATTCCCTCCCCACCCCCCACCCCAAACCCATACACGTGTGAGACTCGATACTTGGGACCAACAATTTTGTTTATAATATTGTTTTGATTTAATATCATTCAGAATTTATCTTATTTATATTTTAAATGTAATACTGTCATATTTTGTATGTACTAAACCTTTGATTTATAATTCCATGTTGTAGCATTAGTGGTGAATTTTAAGTTATTGTATTGATTAAATTAGACACGCCAAAAATGGGCCAACCCCGTGTGAAAAATAGGCAAGTCTCGTGAAATTGAAGCTTCCTTCACTTTTGCCTTGATTTTCAAGGAGACCAACTTAAATTCTTAAGCAAAAGTAAGAAAAGAAAAAAGAAAAAAAAGGTTCAATTAGAATGTTTATAGTCACGCATGATACATAGAGCTGAGCTGAAGAGCGACACATAATTGGAAGCAGACGAATAAGACGTGCAGCAACCTGCTGACTCTTATTATAATGCGCAAACATCTTATATATATATATATTTTTTTTTTTTGACAGCAAACATCTTATATATTAGAAATGTATTTAATGTTTACCTATTGTCTTCTTTTTTTTTTTTTTTTTTTTTTGACAGGAAATCTTTACATATTGTCAACAATTCACTTTATTGCTTTATTACAAGTTTGAAAAAGGATGCTCACATTTTACTGTATTTGTACACACCGATACCCTTTTTTCTACCAAGGCGACCAGCATCGACATAGTTCACGAGCAGAGGGCATGGCGCATATTTAGTATCCCCAAGGCCGGCATGAAGGACTTTCATTATTGACAAGCAAACATCAAGTCCAATATGATCAGCAAGTTCCAACGGGCCCATTGGATGGTTTGTTCCAAGCTTCATTCCAGCATCGATGTCCTCCTTTGTTGCCACTCCAGTGTAGAGTGCATGAAATGCTTCATTTATCATTGGCATAAGAATTCGATTTACAACGAAACCAGAGTAATCCTGAGAACAAATGACCCTCTTCCCCAACCTGCACACACCAGGTAATTACGAGTAAGTCTACCAGTTGCACGGTACATACAAGAATTTGACAGTAATTAAACTTGTGCACATGTAAAGTGGGGGCGTAAATGCATAAGATTATCTCTAGTACAATCCAGATAATCGGAAACCATAAAACTAAGACTAAAACTAATGTATGGGATATGCTATGTTTTTCATCAGAAATAGTGAATAAACTGGAGTTGATCCTCTCGTGCTAACCAAGTTTTCCAAAAAATGCAAAAACAAAGTAACTTTGAGTTAAATGACTCAGTCACAAATAACAACGGACACACTATACATATGAAAATAAGGTTTGTCTAATAAATTTATTAGAGTAAACGAACTACATTTGTCAAACGTTAATAAAAATGTGTAATGCATTTCAACAAAAGCAACAGTTGTTCTAGGTAGCCTTATAAAAAACGAGATATCAGAGTCAAATGTAAATCTGAAAACTGTACAGTGAACATTATAAAATAGATTTATTTCCTAGTAGATTAGTTATAAGTATTTGTATGAATATGTACTTTATTCTCTTAATATACAAGATTTTTTCACATCTTTTATGATAACAATCATGAAATAATGTCCTAGTGTACGAATTATAGCTGACTACATAAAATATGAAAACGATTCACAGAGTTAACTAGAACTCGTACAATCTTCACGCCAGCTCATATTTCCCCTCTTTTTTTTCTCTCGTCTTTCCCCACAGACCCAACATACACACATGCAAAAACATAAATATGTATGTCAAGCTCCAATGCATGCAAACACAAAGATAGTATAGTCATATTATTTTCTTCCATTGGACTAAAGAACCATGCTATTCAAGTTCAACACAACATGAGATAGTAAAATTTGGTATTTCCAACAATGACGAGTAACGACAAGATAATAACTAGTAAAAAAAAATGCTTCTTTCAGCTACCTCTCTGCCAATAGTTTTGTGGCATTAAATGTATCATCTGATGTATCAGCTCCTCGGATAATCTCAACCAGTTTCATAACAGGTGGAGGATTCATAAAATGCATCCCTATAACCTGCAGAAAAATAAAGAAATAAACTAGAAAAAAATTCTGATAGACTCTACCAAACAATCAAAGAACAACGATTAAGCAAACGCAAACTATCCTCGAGATGAGGATCCACAGAGATAACTCTGCCACAAGCCAAACGGCTGCAAACAATAATAATTCGATACATGACAATTAGGGTAAAACCCTGCGTCTAAATAGTTTACGAACAAAGGCCGCCATGAACAAGCCTAGAACTAATTGACAGAAATAGAAATAATCCGGAAATAGAAATCAACAGAATTAATAAAGATAACGAATAAATAGAAATCAACGGATTCCTCCAGACTCAGCCCGCCATCGGAATCATCTTCTCTTGCGCCTTTGGTATACTTTGATCGGGACCGGAACCGGAGGTGTATCAAATTCACAATGACTAGATCAACCAATATATAAAACTAGAGCAGTGACGTAAACATAAATTCAGAATTGTACACTTATCATTTCTAATCTAAAAACAACCGTACAACACCATTATAAGTTCAAACATGATTAGTAGATTCATTGAGCAACACTTTTCTCTTGGACATAGGTACCATACACACACTGTATTCTACATTAAATTGGCACAGATTTGAAACTCATTAGCTACATTATGTTGAAAGTAAAATTGAATAATTGATTAATGTAAAATTAATTACGAAACCTTCATAAGCATAGATAAGTTACTTTAACATGGTCAACAATTCAACAAATTAATGCATTCATGCTAGTAACTGTTGGAAGTAAATTGAATAATTGATTACGGTAAACTTAATAACAAAACCTCTTGCATATTAATTCATCTTGAGATCCTATTTTGACACAGCAAAGCTAGTCCCCCAATCAACATAAAACAAGGTAATAATGTGAATTGAGGGAAGTGATTAATGTAAACTTGGCATGGATTCAAAATTCATTAGTTACATTATGTTGTAAGTAAAATTGAATAATTGATTAATGTAAACTTAATTACAAAACCTTCAAAAGCATAGATAAGTTATTTTAACATTGTCAACAATTCAACAAATTAACGCATTTATGCTATTTTGACACAGCAAAGCTAGTCCCCAAATCAACCACAAGTGCACAGGTAATGTAAAACAAGGTAATAATGTGAATTGAGGGAAGTGAAACCTGGTTTGGACGCCTAGTTGCAGAAGCTATACGAGTAATTGAAATGGAACTGGTATTAGAAGCCAAGATTGCAGAAGGTTTAAGGATGTTATCCAATTGAGCAAACAGCTTCATTTTCACCCCCTCCGACTCCACAATAGCCTCAATTACGATATCCACCGAACGGAAATCTTGTAATTTGGAAGTACACCTTAAATTGCTGATAGCTTCAGCGGCCTTTTCCTGTAGAAAGAAGAATTAAATCGAATTTGCAAAAAGAATTAAAGGTGAATTTGAGTTGAGTGCCTTAGTGAGACGGCCTTTTGCAACGAGGAGGGTTTGGATTGTAGAAGATATAGATAGATGAGCTTTGGAGAGAGCGGCGGAGTCGGAATCGTGAAGCAAAACTTCAAGGCCGTTGACGGCGGCTAACTGTGCGATTCCCGAACCCATTTGCCCGCCTCCCACCACCCCCACACTCTTCATTCTCTCTCTCTCTCTTCGCACCAAACTTGGCTGCTTCTGTTTTCTTTCTAAATCAATTTATAAAATACATACTACTCCATTTGATTAAAGCATACCGACTCTTTAGTTACTAACTAGGTAAAGGGCAACCTCATTAATGAGGTGGTTACCCAGATTTTTATTATTAGATTTGCAATTTAGTAACAATATAATGACTAATCTTATATTATAATAAGATGATACTTTTAACCAGGTGCTGCCACGTGCCAATTTATTTTCAACCAGGTGATTTAATGTGTTAATACAAGTCTGCCCTTCTCTAGTCATGTGTCATTTTGAAACAAAGCATTTCTGCCACGTATTAAACATTTCGCCCCCAAATCAATTACTCCATTTTCTTAATTATTTGCTAATTAGAGCGCCTCTCACTCTTCTTGCCTTTTCAATTTCTGCTGTTGTCGAGACTCCAGGGCTTTGTAATTGTTGCATCGCCATTAATTCTCTGTGATGATGACGTCGCCTTTGTGGCGCTCCAGTTTCCAGATCCGTCAAAGCCGCTGTCGTGCGAGGCGTCGCCGCCTATTTCCCGCAGGCTGCCATAGCACTCCACTACTGTTGTTCTCCGTCTCGAAAGCCTTCGCTCCGTTGCTTCTATTTGACCCTCTCTGTGGTTTTGTCATGTCATTCTAACGTTTTCTACTTTTACTGTCTTCGATTCCACCGTGCTGAAGCAGCCTTTGTAATCGGTAATTTTTTTATTGTTTGTCAATTTTAATTATGTCAAGTGTGAAGTGCTACCAAGTGTAAACTAAATTAAATTTTAATTAAAACCCAGGAAAAACAAAAGAGAGCGGTAACGTCGAAACCTTCATCCCCAATCAATTCTCCACCTTTATCCTTTCAGTTTCACACTCCCAAATTAGAGAGAAATGGGAGAAACAGTGGCGCCGCATGAAACTTTCGATAGAGGAAGCGATAATTGAGAACGATTTATGTGCGACCAAGAGAGAATTCGAGATCAGTATTCTGGGTGAAAGAAAAAACATGAGTTTTAAGAAGGTAAGTTTCCTCTTCCCCTATAATCGATATTGATGGAGTGAAATTAGGGATGTATTGATATTTAGGACTCAAATGAGGGTTTGTATTGATTGATTGAAATTGGACTCTAAATTAGGAAAGAGTTGGATTCTTATAACGCAAGAAGATCATAATCGACACAGACCCGGCATTGGTAAGTTAATTTATTTTAGTTTTCCTGTTACTGATTTATCAATATATAGTGGCCATTTTTTTTTTTGGAATTCAAGTTGAAACCGATGTGAAATTTCATCTCAGATGATGCGATGGCTATATTTGTGGCGCTTCAGTCACCGGATTTTGAAGTGATTGGACTCAGTACTATATATGGCAATGTTTATACTACTCTTGCCACCAGAAATGCCCTACACTTGGTGAGCATTTGACCTTTTCTTTTCTTTCTTTGTGCTTGAAATTTGTTAAGGAAATTCTTGATTTATTGTGTACAACTGTTGGAAGCACATGAGTTTTAATTGTATGATTTGTCGTAGATTAGGAATGATGGTGAATATCTATGGCATTTGAATAGTTGTACCTTCATTTGATGTACTCTGATCTATAGAATTATGCTTATATGGAAATTGATGGCCTCTAAGAAGTAGCTGTGTACTACATGCGAATATTGTTTTTCCATTTTTTCTATAAAAGTAAAAGACTACTGAAAATTTATTATTTTTTCCCAATGTTTCTTTTATGTATTGGCATAGCTTTCGGACAATAATTGGTTTTAGTTCAGTTTATGGTTTGGATGACTCATAATAGTTTCATTTGATAAAGTTGGATAACGACAATGAATGCTGATGTTGTTTCATATTATATTATCGTGATATATTCATCATGTAAAAGTTGTATTTTTAGAGGTGTGACATCATCACTAATTGTTGTGCATTTTGAGTTGTAGCGACATGCTGTGGCTTACTGAAGGTTTCAGCAGGTTAGAGTTTTCTTTTTCCAAACTCAAAATGGAACTTTAGTTTTTGTTGATATAGATTGTTGGGATTGTTCAACATAGTTTCTGGATGTTCTCTTATATTTAATCCATTAAGCTTCCTACACTTATTTATGGGAGTATTTACAAGGTTTCACACTACTTTCATTCTCATTATTTGTATGCATGTCTAGATGTTTGTTCCTCAACTGCAGAGGATTCTTCAAACCATCTCAAGTAAGAGTGTGAACATTTGTTATACTCAGACATGTTAGTGGTGATGTATGCTGCATTTGTGTTGTTATTAAGAGAGGAATTGAAATCATCGTTGAGTATAATTTCTTAAAGGTACGAGTTTTCAATTATATAATGTAAACTTTAGTATGTATAGTTTTTGTGTTCATTCTAGAGTTTGGTTGTTTGTACCATCCTAAGTAATATGAAGAAGAATGTGAACATATTTTATACTCAAACATGATACTTGTGATGCATGCTGCATTTGTGTTGTTATTAAGAGAGGAATTGAAATGATCGGTGAGTATAATTTCTCAAAGGTACGAGTTTTCAATTATATAATGTAAACTTTAGTATGTATAGTTTTTGTATTCATTCTAGAGTTTGGTTTAAAATGCAACAATAAACATTATCTGCTACGGATGAGATTATATCTCCAAAAATCAATTCTTTTGTCTTGGTTATTGGTGATCAATGTAAAAATACTCTATTATCTATTTTTTCGTGTCACTTCATATTCTGCCTCATACCTCTCATTAAAGAAAAATCTTCGATTTTAATTTGTTTTGCAGGTTTCTCTGTTAATGGCACAAGCAACTAGGTATTAGTTTCTTCATTTCTCCTCAAATATTGTAAGATTTGTTCATCTCCCTAACCCCCTTAGACGTTGATTTGCAATTTTACATGAATACGTCTTTACATATGTTAAAATTTGAATCATACTTACAATAATAACTTGATTTGATTATATCATTTTTAAATCTAGCACATATTAGGTGATTTTTGTTGGACCTTACATATGTTAAATGTCGGGTCAAATTATTCAATTTTTGTGGATTGTAAGTCGGAAGCCTGATTATAGGCTTTCTGTTACATAACTAGATGCATGGGTTTGTAATTCCTTAGATCCAGGTTATCTCGCCAAACAAAAAATTGGGATACTAAAAAAAAAAACAAATTATTTTAACACTTTACAAAATACTAATTCAATCAACTCAAAAAAAAAAAAAAAAATTGTCTCGAAAGTCTTAAAAACTAAAAAAAAAAAAAAAAGAATAAAAACAACAAGAAAAAAAGATTAACAACTGGCCCGTGCATCACATATGCATAGATCTTATCGGATGAGAAGTGTAGTTATAACATTGGAAATTCTTATTGTGTTATAGGCGGTTTCTGCAAGAACATTGTCAATTTTATAATATTTCATTTTGGCTACTTTTCTTACTTATGTGGGTTTTGTTTTGGGTATGGTTGTGCTTTCTAATTTATGCTTTTGAGTTAGCTTGGAGTATTCTGGAGAAGATGCCAAGAGCATAACTCATGGATGAATTTATGTGTTATTATTTTTGGACTTTTCTATCTAAACAAGTTGATGGAACGTAGGGTCCACGTGCGACGACGTCTTCAGATGCTCAGGTAGTGAAGTCTCTTAAAGAAACTCTGGTCATCATCGTTGTTAGCTTTCATTTATATATATAAATATTTGTTTTATAATGATTTATTTGTTTGTTCTATTGTGATTCAGAATCAAACTATAGAAATTTATGATTGCTCTTTTTCCATTTAAAAGGTGTGCTTTGCAGTAAAATGCAGCCAAAGTGGAAAGAATGATACAGTGTTTTCAGAATTTTTTTTACTGTAGTTTCAGTTTGTAACCGTAAGAATGATGTGTATAGTATAAAATGAATAATATTTTATTTGCTTTGATTATTTTTATTTATGAATAACCACAAGCCCAAAGACTGATTTTTATTTTTGTGTGATGCATTTTAAGACTCTCAAATAGTATAGAAGATAAATATTGATGTATATTGAAGTCTTTATTCAATGAAACCCTTAGGGTATGTTTGTTTCGGGACTCATTCGGATGGACTTGAGACTTTAAATATCACGTCCCATTATAGTTTGAGATTTAAAATTAGACTTCAAAATCATCTCCTATAAAATACATATACACCACTATTTTCTACAAAATTCAATATAATCACATCACTACTTTTCTCACTCTCCACTCAATATAATAATACCATATCAATCATTATTAAACAATAATTTGACGAGAAAGTCTTGTGTGAAATATTGCACACTAGTGTTATGTGCAATACAACATAAATAAGACAAAAGTTGCCTAAAATTTCGGGTCGTATGGCGGGTCAGTCGAGGTTAGCGAGAGGCGGTGGTTGGTTGGGTATGGGCAATGGGTTCAGTTTACATAATAACTTGACGTGTGTTATTACACGAACAAAAAGAGTGTTACCCTATGAGCAAAATAAGTGTTCTTACATGAACAAAAATCAAGATAAACGCATAAACAAAATCGTAACAAATGGAAAAGAAATTCTCAAATTCAAAATTACAGATTTACATAACAACTTGATGTGTTACTACATGAACAAAAAAGAGTGTTACCCTATGAGAAAAAAAGAGTGTTACTACATGAACAAAAACCAAGACAAACGCGAAAAAATATCATCAGTAAAAGAGTGTTACTACATGAACAAAAATCAGTACAAACGCATAAACAAACCCAGAACAAACGGAAAAGAAATTCTCAGTCCAAAATTACAGATTTACATAACAACTTGATGTGTTACTACATGAACAAAAGAGTGTTACCCTATGAACAAAAGAGTGTTACTACATGAACAAAACCAGTATAAAAGCGAAAAAAAATCATCAGTCTAAAGTTACAGATTGTGAAATTGAGAAGAATATGGAAGAGAAAAAAGAAAGAGAAGAACATGAGAGAAGAGGAGAAGGAAGAACCTGAAAAAGCAGAGTTGTGAAAATCAAACTGAAGAAATCACGCACATTGACGACGAGGAAGAAGAAGCCCCGACGACGTAGTTCTAGGATCGAAAAAAAAAATCCAATTAACCTATAATTGCACATATGACTTGTATGCAATATTGCATACAAGTTTTTGTCTAATTTGACATAAAGTATAATCACACCCTATCAAAATCTCAAAACAAACACATATTTTTTATTATTCACCAAGACTTTCAAATCCATAAGATTTCGAAGTCATGACTTCCTACGCACACCTAAATCCCGAAACAAACATACCCTTAGATATGTCCTCTAGATTTTCTGAGCCATGGTGGTTCCATATTGAAGTTCCATTAATTAATTTAGTTTAACTCATTTGTTGTAGGTTTATTGTAGATGTTACTTATTATAAGCTCCAACATTTTTGTTCTAAGAATATAGTTTTCACTAGGATTGCCACACAATACAATATGTTATTATTAAAGGAGTATGAACACTCATGCAAAAAGAGAATCGAAATCTTTTTTAAGTTTATTAGGTAATCACAGTTAATTTAGTATTTCATATGATCCACGATTAGTCTAAAATATTGAACGAGTAACAAGTTATACGTCTACCTAAATGTGATGTTTACAACAAGCCCGTGCATTGCACGGGTAAAAGACTAGTGAGTAACAATAGGCCAATCTAAACTTTAAGTGGAAATCTATGTATTTTTATATTATATTAAAAAGTATCTTGCACACCGGAATTATTTTTGGACAATTATTTTCTACCCATCTCATTTTCTTTCTTGTACAGTTCAGCCCGCCCTAAATTTATTAATTGATTTATTTTTTATATATTATTTTATAAAATTTTTATGAGAGTATTAATAATGAATATTTTATTAAATTTTCTAAACTCTTTCCATTTTTCAAATTCGAAGTAAATAGCGTGCTCACCTTTCTTCAGATTTTTACGTAAAAAGAAAGGGACAAACTCTATTTTGCCCGTTTTCAATTTGCACAACTCTTTTTTGCCTTATGACTTTTTCAATTCACTTTTATGTCATATTTTTACATTTTTGCCTTGATTCCCTTATTCCTATTCCCACCACTCAATTTCATTCCAACATTATTTTATTTTCCTACCCCACACAAAAACTCAAACCCAAACAACACTTTAACATTTGTTCTAAATTCATGATGAACCTTCTCTCCACGCTGCCGCCGCCGCCCACCACCACCGTCGACAATGGCGGTTGCTGCTTCCACCACCGCCTCCCTCTCCAACCACCGTCGCCACCGCCGTCCCCCATCCAAATCACAAACGTCATCTCCTCCCCCCAAAACACAAATCAACGGCGGGGCCCGAACCCGAAATCCAGATCTAAAACCCACGACGAGAGAGACGAATCGTTGAGAACATTTCTCCATTATTAATCTGTTTGGATCGTGAATTCATATGACAAAAAAATAGCTCTGAATTTCATGTTCATATATGTGAATTTTGTTCCAATCTTTTCGTATTCTTCTGGTGTGAATTTCAACAAGTTTGTGTGTTCAAACTGATTACGTTTAATTGATTTTCTTTCCAATTTCCTTCATTGTTATTTTTTATTTATTGATTTTCAGGATCACCAAAATCAAATCGGACACCCATGTACAGAGCTCGAATCTGCGTAACAATGGCGTCGAGGACTTCCGGTTGCTCAAAACATGACGAGCGTAATGACGTCGTCGTGGAGAAGTGTTTGAGGTCGCCAGATCAGGAGGTATGCTGCGGCGGCGTGGAATCGGAAGAGATTCCGGATTCGCCGGCGGCATCGAGGACTTCCGGTTGCTCCAAGCATGACGAGCGTATTTTGTTTCATGTTTGGAAGGTATATATTTGTATAGGATTGTAAATTGTTTCATGTTTGGAAGATATATTTTTGTATAGGATTGAAAAAGAGAATGATGTTGGAAAAGAGAATGATGTTGGAATAGGAATGAGTGATTGAAATGAAATTAAGGAGACCAAGGATAAAAATATAAAAATTATACTATATCAAAAAGTGGCAAGCGAGAAACATTTTTGGACCCTTTTATCCCTCAAAATACTTTAAGTTGTGCAAATTAAGTCCTGCTAAATCTCTCACACAAACACAATTAGTCGGTAACTCTCATTAGATATCATTAATTAAGAAAATTCAATTGAAGGAAACGGGTGGCGAAACTGCGAGAGCTCTCGATGGAGATGGGAGGTCGCGACAACTGCTGCAGATCGAACGCGGCGACGGCTGTAGATAGGTGAGACGCGAGAGCGCTTGAGCAAGGGGAATGGGTTTCGGCTGTGACTGCAGATCGGACGACGATGGCTCGAGGGAGAGGAGGGGGCGGCAAACGACGACAGGAGGTGAAGAATTAGATAGGATAGACGATCTAGCGGGGTGGGAATTAAGGCAAAGAAGAAATGCCCAAAAGGTATCTTTTTTAATCTGTCTTGCAAAAGGGTTTTTGTATTCTAACATCTGGTTATAGTTTTCATGAATGTTGATTTATCATAGTATTGTGGATACTTCTATATGTTTATTTATTCGAGTTAAAAATATTGTTTTAATGTTGCTCGATGGATCTCAAATATACCTTACTTTGACCTTGAAAGTGATCTGTTTTGTTATAGTATTCATGCATCATTATAATTTCCTCTAGGATCTGGTATCTCCCAACATGAACCCAATTAGTATATATGCTTCTATATGTTCCTTCAATTGCTTTTCTGATTATAGCATTCTATGACAAGTGAAAATGTAAAAGTGCTGCTTTAGTATTAGTTACTAAATGCGTGTGTACATGAATCCTTCAATTGCTTTTCTAATTTATTCTTATTTCATATTTAGCCTCATTCAATCTTTTCGGTATCAGGATTTCTTTTTTTCATATTTAGCTTCACTCAATCTAATAGGTATCGGGATTTTCTCTTTAGCATGGAAGGATAAAAGTACTACTAAAGTTTTCCTCTCGGATGGAAGCATCCGAACAACAGTTCGCTAATTAACCATCTTAGATATAATTTCTTGTGTATATTTGCATATAAATCTTTAATGAAGGACTTGTCAAATAGTGAACGGTTTTGCATATCATATTCTTTGTTGATTTTTCCCAATCTGAAATTTTGTTCTTGGTGCAATTCTGTTTTGATATTTAATATTGTTTGTGGATTTGGATATCATTTGTGGATTCAATTTCTCTTTTTATTATGTATCGGCTGGATATTTTAGGCACGGATTCAGTTCTTAGGTTTCTGTTCAAATATAGTTTTCCGACAAAGGAGGTTCCGACTAAGGAGTTTCAGCATTTAGGATCCGCTGAATCACGAGAAATTTAGCGTGGTATTCTAGGATCCGTCTGGATAAGGGGCTAGAATCCTGCATTGATTCAGATTTGGTTTGGGTTCTTGAATTCGGATTTGGTTGATTTTACAGTTTCGTGATTAATACAAGTTATTGTGCAGTATAACTTTTTTGAGTTTGTCTTCTTTATGTTCTGGTAGCTTTGGCATCCAGATTCACAATCGCCGGAGTTTATTTGCAGTTATTGGATTTTGATTTTGGGAGGTATGAGGTTCCTGTGGGAAGTTGAAAAGCACGATTCAAAAGCCCATTTTGTAGTCTTGAAGATCAAGTCATGGTAGTGGACGTCTGTTATTTTAATTAATTAGGGAGTCAATTATTATAGGTTGAGTCTTACTTTTATTTTGGAGGTAGTGGACATGTGAGTAGTTATTTTGCAAGTCATGGTTGTGAGTTTGTTTTTTCCAATTGTATATATATCAGTTATTATTAATGGAAACAGTAGGAATTTTTTAGGTTTAAACATGAACTCTCTTCCTAGATTGAATAGGCACGTTCTTGACGGAAGTTTAGAAAGCAAACTGTATCTTTGCATTTTTTAGTATTCTTATCACAGGTTTATTAGATTGGACATATGGATGTAAGTTGTAGTGTTTCAGAAGTGTTTAATCTTGAATAGTACAGATCATCAAGTATTTAAATTTGAGAACAAGAGGATATTCCAACAGGTCTTTCTAATCGAGAGGATACTCTTGTGATGTATCCATCACTAAGGTTGGCCTTTTATCCTGTTCATATGTATAGCATAAATGAATTTAAATGGATATCTCATTCTCAGTCCTTAATTTTCATAGGTCGAGTTTAGTGGAATTGGAGTCGGAGCAGCATATTATGGACTGAGTTCAGTAATTGAGTTTACGACTTTTAATTTTTCAATGCAGGTCAGAGAGCTCTTCTCTTTATTTCAATGTTTATGCTTCTTAAAATTTACCTTTCTGGCATCATTCATATTGCATCTCTTTTGAGTTACACCTTCGAAATTACTTGCTGCAAGATTTTATTCTTCTGCTGTTCTTGGGTGTCTTGAAGACTTTGTACCGAGGCCCTAATATTTATTTATATATTTAGATTATATTATTTTTTATTGATGAATTATATCAATTATCAACGTATATTACCGTGCAATGTATTACTTAAAAATGTTCATCTAGCCTCTCGAAGTTGGTTGAGGAATTATTTTTTGGCCAGTTTAAGTACAATTTTTTACATGTAGAGGGGATGATCCTGGCCTTTGTAGTATATTTTAACATTTCTATTTATTGTATTACATGTTTGGAAAATGAATATTTATCTAGAAATAAGTTTTCCAAACTTCCAGTAAGTGTGCTTTAGAAATTGAAAGAAGGATGAAATTGAATAGTATATCAACATCTTTGTAAATGGTCTGTCATTATAAAGTCGCTGTTGCTGGTGTAGGTGCCCAACATACTCGGGTATAATTTGTTGATGAGGAGATCATTCATTTAGTAGGACAGTTTTGCAGTATATTTTTTTATATCACTATTCTTAATAACTCTCATACTGATTTTCATGAAGTGTGGAATCAAAAAGTATATAATATAAAACATGCATAAACAAATGGAAGCATTATAAATTTTATTTGACATATATTTTTTGTGGAGTCATGACTTTTCTTTATTGAAAAATTTGTAGAGATAATATTTATTGAGATTATGTAATTGACTGTAATATTATAGTTCATCATTAATTTTAAATTTATACACACACTATTTTGCATCTTTTTATGTCAATTGAATATTGATTCGGATTTAGTTATGTGGTGCAACGAAAATAATCTGATCTCTATAAGCAATGGTGTTCTGTCGGAGAGTTTCTCTATTATCCAAGTTACGGTCGTGCTCTGTGTGTATTTTCTGAAAATTAACGATTATGTGTTAATTGTTGTTGGGTCATTTGCAAAAAAATGATTCCATGTGATTTATAGAATTTTTTAGTCATTGGCATTTATAATAGGCTCAGCAACCTGGTTTCAAGACCAGAAATCTTATGATGTTTTAAGCCTTCTACCTATTTCATATTTTTAGCTTTCTAATTGGTATGTGGAAAAGAGAAGTTGAATTAGAATTTGAAATAGTATCTTATTGGATTATAGTTAGATATCTAAAATAATGCCAAGTTATGTGAATTTGAACTGCTAGATATTTAGATACAGTTCAAATTTTGTAGATGAGTGGCCAATTGATGACAATATTAATCTCCATTTTATTCATATTCTGGCACAAGTAAGGAAGGAGTATTGATATTAGTTTTACATTTTACATCATTACTTAATTGGTGAAACATTTTTTCTCACCTTTATGATATCATAGTTAGATAATTTCTTAATACTGATGTGGTTATTGCTTTACAATGATTTTCAAATGGTTTATTTTGGTAATTCTGCATTTTCATGTAGTTTCTGGATAATAATGCATAACATGTTGTCTTTACATTGATAACTTGATCAGTTCAATGGAGAAAAACTTGAGAACCTGATTTCTCTAGCAAAGGAAATCATTGCATGGATGAGCAGCAACCCTGCATTTAAAGGAAATAAACGTTAGCTCTTCACTACACGAAAACACTCACATTGTTTATATGTATTAAGTTGTTATATAACATCTATTACGCTGTTTATGTTATTTGACCTTCTGTTATACCAAGCAAAGGTGTAGGCCAATAAGAAATTGAAAATTAGTTTCGGTGTTGACAGGGCACTGGGGTACCTCTGCCTACCTTGTGGAGAGGAGCATTCACATTAAGTTAGAGGGGGTATATTGCATATCTCAGAAGTGGAATGTATTAGTGATTGGATTGTTGAGTGTTTTTGTGTTTGAACAAGTTTTGCTACATTAGATGAACTATGTATGAAGCATTAGGTTCCTTGATCATCATGTTTCCAACCACTAAAATCTGCTAGCTTGCTGTCATTGTAATAATATTAGGTTATATGCATTCTAAAGGTTTTGCTTTATCAATATATTGTATTAGATTACATTCAGTTACGATAATTGTACATACAAATTGTTTTGATCTAATAAAACATGTCAACTACTCTTGCAAACTTAAAGATAACGTGCAACGCACATGGTAAATACCTAGTAGAACATAAAAGTGAATTGAAAAAGTGATAGGAAAAAAAAGAGTTGTGCAGGTTGAAAATAGGCATTTTTACCTATTTTACGTAAAAAAATAAATCCACCCATCTTCGAAACAATCTCAACTGAAGAATCGCTAGGCCGGTGATAAAGAGCACAACAGCGGCACGATGGACCGACGACAATAGCGCTTGATGGAGAGGCTGGCGTGGCAAACGACAGCGAAACTCAAAGCAGATCGGCGAGCCAAGCGCGGTTGAGGAACGACGGAAAGAGATCAATTTTATGAGAGCCCATCAAAATAGTTAATATGGAGGCGGCACGGGTGCAGAGGGGATTTAGGGCTCACTATTTATCATTATCGAGCTTTCCCTTTAATCAACTCCAGACTAAAGTTGAGAAGCCCCTCTGCTGAACCTTCCACCAATCTTTTTGTCTCACACCAAACTCTCCATTCTCTCTCTCCGCACCAAACTTGGCTGCTGCTTTTTTTCTTTCTAAATCAATTTATGAAAAACATACTACTCCATGTGATTTAAGCATACCGACTCTTTAGGTACCAATGTAAGCATTACTCTGCAAGCGTCCGTCAAAGTGTGATAAGTACACAAATTGATACTTGATTGAATAAGGTAGATTAATTAATTGTAGATAAGTTATTTAAATATAAAATTGCGAAAAGAAAATATTAGAGAAAGGGTTAATGGCTTTTACACATCTATACACACACGTGTAACTAGGTGGTATAAATATATATATATGTGCTTGCAATTTTTATTTTTTTTGAGGAAATATGTGCTTGCAATGCCAATTATACTTATGCATAATTCTCAAATTAAGATTGTTCATGAATGAGGAGCAGCTATACTAAATATACGAATTTGATCATATGCCCGCAGGTGGGCACAAACTTATATGTCCACCGCTTATGTGACGCGCCACATATGCAAGATTTCTACCATCATTTAATTGATTTCTTTAATTAATTCAATCTTCTCATTTATATATATTCCATATTTTACCCAATTTTATTAATTACATTAATTTTTTTACCCGAACCCGACCCAATTGATTCATGGCTCACCTGGCCCGAATGGTTCATGGTTCACCTGACCCGAATGGTTCATGGGTTTGAGGTTCATGGTTTATGATTTATATTTATATAATTAATGAGAATATTAAATTAATTAAATGATAATGGGGACCTTGCATATGTGGCACGCCACATAAGTGGTGGACATATAAGTTTGTGCCCACCTGCGGGCATATGATCAAATCCGACTAAATATAATAATAATAAACTCACTAAATATTTAAATGTATGGTTAGAAGTTGTACACGTATATAACTACTAACACAAACTTGAGACACACATCAAATCAAATAAAAATCTTATAAAAGAAAAAAAATAAAGGTAAAAAAGCTCAATGAGACTGCAGCCCAATCAAAGGCCAGCTCAAGTTGAGACAAACAAAGAACAAGGCATCAGCCCTAAACAATGAATAAACCCACCACAAAAAGGCCCAAGAAGTGGCCGAAACGATTGAAACCAAGGCCCAAAGCCTGTAAACACCCCATGCATCATTGACTGTCCTTCCAGCGTACAAGAAGTAAAAACCACAGTCAACAAGGCCAAAGTTCCCCCTTTGCAATAAACAGTCGAAACTAGGGCCTAAACTTCCAAAAATCCACAAAACCAGATATCCTACACACGAGTAAAACTCCTAAAAGCATCAGCGAAGCTCATGGAGGCAGTATCCAACCTCCATTGAAACAAACCCAAAAGAACAAACCAGTAAATGAGACTCACAACCATGAAATCAGGGGAAATCCAGAAAATACCAAACCACCATTGACGGACAACAGATGCGAAAATGAAGCTGGGACGTTTTGGAAGTGATGTTAATGAATTTGAAATCGAAATGTCTTACAACTTCTGAACGGTTTCCAAACGAATTGACGTGTAGCACAGTCGCCATATATCGGAGCCAACACAATTGTTGATCCAAACTCAATACAAAAAATCTAAATAGGACCCCAAACCTTCAAAACGCCAAACAATACCGCTTCGAAAAGACGAGGAAGGCGGTTCGAAATACAAAACTAAAAACCGATCGAAATCGGATAGATGAAAACCCCTCAAATAGTTTATCCATTATAACGAACTGAAACAAATAGAGAACATCCAATGTAAAATGCACGGTTACCGATAGATGACTCATCGGATCGACGAATCGCTGCTTGAAACCGGAACCGTCGTCGTGAAAATAGAAACCGATGAGAAAACCCTGAATCGAAAAAGAAACCACCGTCGACCGCCGTGAAGAACGTTCACCGACGAGCGAAATCGGATGCAATAAGAACAAATCCCTTAAGATCTAGCGTGAAAATCGCCAAACACGATGGAAACGCCGCTGGAAAGATCCTAAATCGGAACGTCGCCGTGAAGAACCCAGAAACCGCCGTTGAACATGCAGCCGTAAAGGAAAGAAACCAAATCTTGATTACGAGATGAATCCACCGTGAAAACCTAACTATTTACCGTCGAAACAGTATGTAGAATCACCGGAGAAACCGCCATCGGGATGAAGAAGTGAGAAGAGGCGATGTCAGTGATGAAACACTCATTGAGCGAAAATCTAGAGAGAGAAATAATCGACTCTCATTGAACCTCCTTTGAATTTTTCGAACCCAGGACCTTTCGACTTAGGTAGTGGGGCTTCAACCACTTGAGACACGCATCTATACATGGAAATTGGTAGCCCATTAGCCGACTAATTGGAAAAGAGAGAAAAAAAAACCTATGTTCACATCTAAATAACACACAGCTAAGCGAAGCGAGAAAACGAGGAGGAAGACAGTACCGGAGGCGAGAAAAAAAGTTTTTGGTCGAATATTTTATTTATTGTTTATTTTTTCTTTAAAAAAAATTTAATATTCAATTTTAATTTCACAATTAAATGGATTGTCCAATTTTGGTTCCATTTTCATCGAAAAATCGGAAAAATATCGTTTTTTATTTCATGCAAGTCATGTGCCAGTAAAATTTAGTCGTTCTTACATTTACAGATTTTAAATTTTAATTTTGATTAAATTTATTGGATTATTTACACATGTGTAGTTTAATTGATTAAAAAACATAAAAAAAAAAATAGTCAGCGTTCACGTCATCGAGGGTATTGAAAGCCCCCTAATTTTACCAACACGTGACTTACATATGATCAAAACTGTGTTGTTCGCGATATTTTGGCAAAAATGGGACCAAAATTGGACAATTAATTAGTTATGATATCAAAATTAGACAGTTAAATTTTTTGGGACGAAAAATGGACAGTAGATAAGTTATGGGACCAAAAAACTTTTTTTTCAATTTAACCATATAGCTATTTCCATATATGGTTTCGTTGCAAACCATTATATCATAAAAGGTTTAAGAATCTAATGGAGTAAATTTAGCTAGGTGTTGTGTGGAATGGTAAGAAGAAGTTAAGGGCTTGAAATTTATACATACTAGTACTATAGATTAGTATTGTTAAACGGGTCGGCCCTAACCCATTAGGGCCAGCCCTACAGGGCTACGAGCCAAACGGTCCCGGGCCTTAAGCGGTTCATTTTAAACGGATCTCTAATAGTTGAGACCTAACCCTAACCCTAGCGGGTTGCGGGCTAAACGGGCCACCTAACGGGCTCCGAAAAAAATTAAAAAAAAAATGTTCAAACATTAACATTACATAATGACAAAAAATTCGATCCAGACTGCCCCATCATCTTTAATAACAAATGTTCAAAATATAAAATTAGTTCCCATCATCTTTAATAACATAATTGAGCAAAGTTCCCATGAAATTAGTTAATAATATAAAATTTGTATCATCACATTTATAAATTAATACCATAATATTAATTTATAATTATAATGATATCAGTTTCATATTATGAACAAATTTCATAATAGAATTTATAAAAATATTATATTATTATTTTATATTGGATTAATATTTTACTTATTTATTCAATTCAATAGAAATTCAAAACTGTTAAAAAATATTGAATTGGAGAGGATTAATTATTAATTGACTAAATCAAATAGAAATATTTAATTTGTAATTGATTGACCATAATTGATTTTTGCCTTATTTAAATTTGTGAAAAAACTTTAAAAAAAATTAATTAAAAAATTAGAAAATAAAAAATTGAGTATATATAAATATAAACGGGCTAAACGGGTTGGCCCGGTTAACCCGCGGGCTAGCCCGTTTAGCCCGCGGGCTAATCGGTCCGGGCCAAAAAGGCCCAATTTTAAATGGGCCGAGCAATTGCATATAATAGGTTTAAACGGGCCGGCCCGGATTAACAATGCTACTATAGATGCACGTATAACCTGTTACTTACACACGCAGATAAAAGTTACTAGCGTGATTAGGGGTTAATCATTTAATGATTCTATTTCGCATGCAGTATATATAGGTGTTAAAAATTATACATATATAATTAGTATGTATATAATGAGAATTTCATTGTTTAATATATTATCGAATTTTAATTAATTGGTAAATCTAGTTTACCATCGTTTATCACAATTAGAAACAAGAAATGTTTTCTTTTTGGATATGAAAAGGATTGATCAGGATTCATAATGAAATGGGATTAGTACCTAAATTTTTTATATTTAAAGTAATGATGAGAAACGTTAATGCTAATTTTGTTGAATATTGGGGAGTAATATTTATAGTTCATTTTTTTAGACCTGATAGAAGGAGCTGATAAGGTGAATTGAGCGTTCGAGTTATCTATTTTTTTCGAATTTGAAGTAAGTAGAATTTATTTTTAATTATAATGTCTAACCTAGAACTTTGTGATTTAATTGTGTTATTTGGTTATCTGGGAATATTACGTGTATTATAAAATTTGATCGCTATTCAGTGATCATCATGAAACACATTGAGTCAATAATGGTTATAATGATGTTAACATGTGAGTTCAATAATATGTGAATTTCTTGAGATATTATGTGTCGCAATATATCATGCATAGACAGGAAAAAATATTGATGAATTTGTTAGTGTTAGTCTCCTAGAGACAATCTATTGTAAGGACATAATACTCGATAATATTCAGTTTGATTTAATATTATTATTCATTTAATATTAATGTATGACAATACACTTGTTCGAATATTATGTTTGATTGTTTGCATTTATTCTTATATGTGTTCCCATGAACCAATGTTGTCATTGAGGATGTGAGACCTCAGTTACTTAAGCATAGTTCTCAAATAGCTCCGATCAAGGATCATCAAGAATGAGATATTGATGATGTATTTGAGATTGGTGTGCGATATGCATCATACTCTTAGAGAGTGTAGTAGTTCTCATTTACTATGAGATACTATGTATCTCATGATGGATGCACATATAACTTAGAGGGTATTTGTATACCCATCCGAGAAATCGTTTGATGTTACTCCACTTAAGTGTCTACGGGTGTCTCGGTTAGTGGGAGCAATGTGATATTCCTCTGACTTGAGGTCAATACGCAAGACATGTATCTACCCAATAAGGGTGCAAGCGTCGGTCATGGTCAAAGTTCACCACTCCATACATGTCGTGCGTATTGACCTCAAGTCAGAGGAATATCACATCACTCCCACTAATCGAGATACCCGTAGACACTTAAGTGGAGTAACATCAAACGATTTCTCAGATGGGTATACAAATACCCTCTAAGGTATCTGTGCATCCATCTCAAGATACCTAGTATCTCGTAGTAAGTGAGAATTACTACACTCTCTAAGAGTATGATGCAGATCGCCACATCAATCTCAAATGCATCATCAGTATCCCATTCTTGATGATCCTTGATCGGGGTTATTTGAGAACCATGCTTAAGTCATCCGATGTCTCACATCCTCAATGAAAACATTGGTTCATGGGAACACATATAAGAATAAATGTAAACAATCAAACATAACATTCAAACAGGTGTATTGCCATACATTAATATTAAATGGATAATATTATTAAATCAAACTGAATATTATCGAGTATTATGTCCTTACAAAAGATTGTCTTTAGGACACTAACACTAACAATCTCCCATTTGAACTAGAGTGAATCACCTACATGCCTAACCCCTGGACCATCGAAATGTCTTAATGCTTTAGTGAAAGGATCAACCAAATTATCCTCCGTGGGAACACGTTTTAACTCTATTTCTCCTCTAGCAATTATTTCTCGAATCAGATGATAACACTTATGTACATACCTCTTTCTGTTATTGGATCTCGGTTCCTTTGCTTACGCAACCGCACCCGTGTTGTCACAATACAACTTTATTGGACTGCTGGCACTCGGAACTACCCATAGTTCTTTCAAGAACAGATTAATCAACACAACTTCTTTCGCAGCGATGTACTTAGCTTCGGTTGTTGAATATGTAGTTGTGCTTTGCTTGGAACTACTCTAACTAACCGCCCCATCGTTGAATGTGAAGACATAGCCAGACTGTGATTTGTAATCATCACATTCGGATTGGAAACTTGCATCAGCGTAACCAGATACTACTAGTTCTGACTACCCACCATAGACAAGGAAACATTCTTTAGTTTGTCAAAGATACTTCAGAATGTTCTTAACAGCAATCCATTGAGATTCACCAGGATTTTGTTGGTATCTACCAGTGATGCTGACAGTGTAGGCCACATCGGGTCTAATGTAAGTCATGGCGTACATGATTGACCCAATTACAGATGCATATGAGACATCCTTCATGTGCTTGATATCAGCTTCACTAGAAGGACAATCCTTCTTTGACAACTTTATCCCATGATTTGCAGGTAGAGACCCTCTCTTAGAGTTCTCCATTGCAAAACGCTTCAACACCTTAGCTATATAGGTGGACTGTGAAAGCCCCAACATCCTCTTGGATCTATTCCTGTGGATCTTAATCCCTATGATGTAGCAGACTTCACCAAGATCCTTCATCATGAAGGTCTTTGACAACCAATCTTTAACGGACTACATTAACGGGATATTGTTTCCTAAAATCAATATGTCATCGACATATACGATTATGAAAACAACATTCTTCCCGCTGCGTTTACGATAAACGCAAGGATCTTCCGAGTTTCTGATGAAGTCAAAAAACTTGATAGCTTCATCAAATCGGATATTCCAACTCCTGGAAGCTTGCTTCAATCCATAAATGGATTTATTTAGCTTGCATACTAGATTAGAATTTGGTTTAGATATGAAACCTTCTGGTTGAGTCATAAACACTTCCTTATCAATGTTTCCATTCAGGAAGATTGTTTTGACATCCATCTATCAAATCTCATAATCATAGTGTGCTGCTATCGCAAGTAAAATTCGAATGGACTTGATCTTGCACTAAACATGAAATTCATGACATTTTATGCTCAAAATATGCATGAGAAAAGCCCCTAACACATCTGATTTTTGCTGTAAAAAACCAGAAATTTCAACATTTTACACATAAAATCAACCCCAATAATCTTAGCTTCAATTCTCTATTTTTTGCAAAACTGATTCTACACTTAATATCTAGAAATGGAGCTTAAAACATAATGAAATAGACACAATCTAACACAAACTAACATGGAATTAGAATCGACTTAAAATGATTCTAAAACCAACTATATTCACCACATCAACCTTTACTATTCAATTAACATGGAAAAACTAGCTTTATTAGCACAAGGGAAAATATCAATCCTAAGTGAAATTGAACACTAGAATTCAACTCACCTACTTCAAGTCATAATCCAATTTAATCAAGACCAAGTGAATGTTAAAGACTAAACTAGATGCTACTCATCTTTGTTCAATTCGAATTAGGTCAAACAAAACAAATTAACATATATTATGAACTTAAATGCACCAGACTGATCAAGAATTGCACTAAAACTTCAGAATTTCAAATTGATAGGCACAAGCATGACTCAAGTATCAAATTAATTTCCGTTCATCCAACAAAAACTTTCACAAGTACAACAAGCTATTTCTAATCAAGATTGCAACATAAATATGGAGGGCAAGCAAAATCATTCATCCGGTAGAAATAAAAGAAGAGAAGAAATTAAGAAATTAGTACAAGAAGACTCCTGTTGTAAGCTCACTTTGACACGTCTCGTAATCGAGTTGAATTCTTCTTCCACAAATAATGAACCAGCTCGTCTCTAACGACTTTTTCTCTACTCGGCTTCTACCGAAACTCTGCCCTCATAGCCCTCAACTTTTCTCTTTTTTTCTTCACTTTTATGGATTTTGGGGTGTATGTTTCGTGTATGTTCGTTCAGCCTCAATTACAAATAATTTATAGGAAAATTGTTGGGGTTTTTTTTTCCTTCTCAAGATTGGAGTTTTTGTGCACACCGAGACGCTGAAATTGGCCGCCAATTGATGTCAATTTCCAGCCAATAATCTTTGTTTCTTCCTCTAATTTGTCGGCCTTCATTGGCTCGACATGCTCGCCTCTTCGGTGCTGGCATTACCACATTCTTGGCGACGACTTTGTCCGCCTTCATTGGCATCGACTTGCCCGCATCTTCGGCGTCAGCTTTCCGCCTTCTTGGCGATGACTTTGTCCGCATTCATTGGCATTGACCTGCCCTCCTCTTCGGCATCGGCTTTTCGCCTTCTTGGCGATGACTTTGTTCGCCTTCATTGGCATTAACTTGCCCGCCTCTTCGGCGTCGGCTTTCTGCCTTCTTGGCGATGACTTTGTTTGCCTTCATTAGCGTTTGACCAGCCCGCCTCTTCGGCATCGGCTTTCCACCTTCTTGGTGATGACTTTGTCCGCCTTCATTGGCGTCGACCTGTCCGCCTCTTCGGCGTTGGCATTACCGCCTTCTTGGCGATGACTTTGTCCGCCTTCATTGGCGTCGACTTGTCCGCCTCTTCGGCGTTGGCTTTCCGCCTTCTTGGCGACGACTTTGTCCGCCTTCATTGGAGTCGACTTGCCCGCCTCTTCGACGTCGACTTTCCGCCTTCTTGGCGATGATTTTGTCCGCCTTCATTGGCGTCGACCTGCCCGCCTCTTCGGTGTTGGCTTTCTGCCTATTCGGCGAGATTCACTAGTTTTATCCATCACAAGCTAATACAAGTCAAATAAAATGTTATCTTTCTTTTCAAAATTCCTATGTGTTTAAACCAAAGGAGGTCGCATGAGCCATCAACCTCCCGAGGTATGACTTTCGACATACTGGCGGTGAGATCGCCACCCTAGCGGTGCGGTCCTCCCTCGACTTTGTAAGACGACTAAGCAAAGTTCATGAATAAGCCGCATCCAAATAAGACGGCAAGAACATATGCAATTCTAAAGCCGCGTAAGGAAATCAAGTTGACACAATAAAGAAAGGCAAAAGAAATGATTTTCATTGACAGAAGGCCCGAAGGCTAATTACATCAAGTCGCGAACCGCTCGGCCATAAATGGTCGTCGACGAGCACCAATAAGACTCGCATAAAGGAGTTCACCTCAAAATGCGAGCACCAATAAGACTTTGGGGGGCGGGGGGAATCGAACTCTTCACTTAGGCAGACTCAATTCAAAGAAACAGGAGAAAGAAATGTCGTCTAATATGAAATAGTGGAGACAATAATCATTAAGGGTAAAATAGATATTTCACATTTACACCGGGTGATTCACCCCCAAAGCACATTACCCAAAAAAGAAAACGTACAAGGGGAAAAGTGGAGAGAGTAGAGGGTGGTACTCGGCTAAAATGAAGTGCGAAGTTATCCACGATGCGATAGATCCTTTGTGCGGATAGCAACGCCTCCACGTAGTTGCCCTAGACTATGTATGCTCAAATAGAGCTTCATATGTGATCAAATTACACAGATTCTCTGTTACATACTGTTTGTGACGTGTGAGTGGAAGAAGCGTCATTTGATTTTTAGTTTCCTATACGTTTTCTGTTAGGGGGCGGTTTTGATTCTGATTTAGAATTAGAGGGCTCGATTTTGCTCTTCTTCTTTACGTTTTCTTGGCGGATTCATCGATCAATCGCAGATATTAACATTTTCGTTACAAGAATCCATCTAATGAAGCTCAATCAGTAAATTTGCGTTGCGTTCAATTGGTGATTTCAAGCATGCGGTGGCTATTGCGAAAGAGTAGCCAAGCGGCGTTGATTGGAGACATATCTTACAATTCATCTGGTTTGTCCAAATTAGGGTTTAATGGGGTAAGGAGGAGTGTGGTCACGAGCTGTAGGGGGGTGCTGTTGCCCCGTTTCGGCGAAGCAGACGTGTTGGAGCTCCGAGACAATGTGAGTGTACCTGATGTCAAGCCTAATGAGGTCCTTGTTCGCGCTCGCGCCGTCTCTGTGAATCCGCTCGATTGCAGAGTTAGTTTCCTATTTCGTTATGGTTATTTCACTTCTGAATTTACAATAGCTTGCTAGAATTTTCATTATATTTGAAGATATAAGAGTGGCTTGGTTTAGAAAACGTGCATCGGTTATGAATCTGAATTTTTACCTCTGTCAATGTTTCTTATATTTAATATTGTGATTTGAATGATTGATTGACATGTCTTTGGGTATCACTTTCCTATATAAAGGATATGAAGTTGAGTTGAATTTATTTGCTCAAGATATTAAAAGTAGATCTGTTAATTTTCAAAGACCAAGTTGAATTTTTAAATCAATTGTTAAATTTCCGGTAGCTCTGGAAGTTAAAGTAAGATTGCTTCCTTATGGTGGGTGAGTATAATTGATAATGAAGATAGAGCCTGGTAAACGAGTTATCCAATCAGAGATATAGCCATCTAATGTTAAGACAAGTTCCTCTTGCAAGACAGTGGGGTGACTACCAGTTTAAGATGTCTATGTTAGATACCACGAAAGGCCTCCACATTCTAAAATGAGAGAAAAGTTAATATCTCTAAACCACAACATATAGATGGAGTTTGTAAGGATAGCATTATAAATTTGCTGTCATTTTGTAGGTGTTTATTCATTTCTCAGTTGCTTGCTTCTCAGTGATTTCAGTGCAGTAATGTATGATCATGGCCAGAATGATGATAAAGAACTTAAGATTCAGAATACAGGAAAACTGTTAATGATGATTTCTGTAAACTGTTGGTAGGTTTCTTGTTGAAATGGAGATTATCACTATCCCTAGATTTTATACCAGTTAATGGTTTTAAAACTGTATGACCAAATATTAGTAATCAGTCACTCTAAAATTGGCATGAACTTTTAATTGACAATACAGAATCTGTTACATTACTAGTGTGATGTCATTAACACGTATGCAAAAATCATGTCTTCATCATTAATCTTTCAAACACATTGATTTTCAGATGCGGGAAGGCTATGGCCGATCACTTTTTGAACCACTTTTGCCTCTGATATTAGGCCGTGATATTAGCGGTGAAGTTGCTGCTGTTGGAAGTTCTGTAAGCTCGCTTAGTGTTGGGCAGGAAGTGTTTGGTGCTCTGCATCCTACTGCTGTGAGGGGTACTTACGTTGACTACGCAATTCTTGCAGAAGACGAACTTATATCAAAGCCAGAATCCATGTCTCATGTGGTAGGTGTTGCAATATGCAGCTGTTAATCAAACATACAATATTTCCACCCTTATTTCCTTTTCTCTGGGTTTTATGAATATTCAAGAATTGCAGAACCCGTTTCAACCCTGATAGGACAATTTCGTAACTTCTTATACGAGGATCTGTAATAAAAGAATCTCTACATTTCAAATGTCTCCTACACTTTTCCTTTCCTCACATTGCTGCAGTTTGCACTTTAATGTGATCCAGGGTGTCCTTTTAATTGGCCTTGCATTTCCTCGCAAGTAATACTTGTATTGGAAGTGTAACATTTATATTTTTGTAATCAACAGGAAGCAAGTGCTGTCCCATTTGCTGCCTTGACTGCTTGGCGTGCTCTGAGAAATACAGCAAATATAAAAAAGGGGTATGTTGTAATATTGCTGTTATGAAACTCATGTCTTCATGAATTCTCTATTACACACTACTTCGTGCTTATAAGCATTAAGGAAATGGTGGTCTATGTCATTTTGGATAGTAGTAAGAGAGGTGGTTATAAGCACTAGTTCAGTCATTTTGGAGTTTGCCGTTTCCAGTCCAGAGAAGTAGTCTATGTCATTTTGGATAATAGTAAGAGTTTTTGTTTGCTTTAAAACAAGGCTAGTTGGATACTGTAGATGTCAAATAATGTCTGAAAAAGTGATTGATTGTATTGTTATATTAGAAAAGTAGGTGTGATTGCAGTATTATACATTTACACTCCCTCCGTCCAAGAGGGAACAAGTTCTGATTCCCAAAATCAACAGTTTTACTCCACCACCTAGTTATTCTCGGTATTTTTTTTGTATCTTTCAATTCTCCCAATTCTCTATCGACTCCACCACCAACTCACTCCCTCAAACGCACAATTAAAAGTTCCATCTATCGTTCAATATAGTATAATAATTCCACCATACCCACTTTTTCTAATACTCCCTTCGTCCTCTTCTAAGGTTCCTATTTATTTTTAGCAGGGAATTTAGAAATATAGTATTAAATATGTAGTGGGTAGTTGAGATGTGTTAATGTACAAAAATGCCCCTAAAAGTAAGTATAGTGGGTAATTGAGATGAGTGGCAATTGTTGTAATAATATTCAACTTTATGAGTAATTGTAATAGAGTGGGGGACACTACTTACAATTAAGGAAATGGGAACCTTTGATTGGGATCTTTTTGATTACAAGAGAATCCAAAGATGCGGGCACTGGTAAACTCTGATTTTCGTGCAATATCATACAAAAGAAGTAAACCACACTAGGTGTAAGAAAGTGTTGACAGGGGGATATGAACTCTGTGACCTTTAGGACTTCTGCTCTCTGTTGATGGACATGTTTATGAATTAAACACTTTTATATGCAATCACTTCTGATTTAATTCTGGAATTGCTAACTTGTTAACAGACAAAGGATATTAGTGGTTGGGGGAGGAGGAGCTGTGGGGTTTTCTGCAATTCAGCTTGCAGTGGCTGCTGGGTGCCATGTCTCTACTATATGTGGAAATGAATGTATAGGACGTATTTTGGCAGCTGGTGCTGAGCAGACAGTTGACTACACAACCGAGGTGATGGTGGAACTAGTTCTTATGTATTTATTTGTTTTATTATTCATTGCATCCAAAGCTGGTTGGCTGTGATTAATAATTTATGTGCGTATAATATTTGCAGAATTATGAGAGTTCGATTAAAGGGTACTTTGATGCTGTATTGGACACAATTGGGGCCCCCGAGACTGAAAGGATAGCTGTGGGTCATTTGAAGAGAGGTGGGCATTACATGACATTGCAGGTATAAGAAAGAATTGAACTCATGGTGGAATTGATTTTTGTTGTTGCATATGCGGTCTCTGATGCATATAGGTTGTCTTTTGCAGGGAGAGGCTGCCTCCATCTCTGACAGGTATGGAATGTTAGTTGGGCTCCCTGTGTCAACAGCGCTTTTAATCAAGAAGCAAATGCAGTACCGATATTCTCATGGAATAGGTGAGTCTGTAAACTTCTGTTTGAATCAACACCAACTAAAAATTTCTTTTTCGGTCAATTTACTTCTATTAAAACAGCAGTTTATTGAAGAGTTTCTGTCATGATCCACTTACTATTGAAGAATCAACATCTTATCCATCACATCCGAGCTCTCTGTCTATGTTATGCTGGGATCAATATATTTGTTAATTACTATGAATATGGAGGGATAGGTTGGTGGTTAGTTGTGATGAGAATTAGGCATCTTTTCTTCTAACTCCTCGTGGTGGTGCAGAATACCACTGGACTTACATGAGGGCAGATGCTGAAGGGCTAGAAGAAATCCGGCGACTCTGCGAAGGTGGGAAGCTGAAAGTGCCAGTGGAGAAGACATTCCCTATTACACAAGTGAGAGCGGCCCATGAGGCCAAGGATAAGAAGCTCATTTACGGTAAAATTGTTCTGGAACTTGATTAGCTTAGGTGCAATAATCGTTGGACTGGTTGGAAGGTTTTGGAGCTAGTTAGTGCCATCTTTGTACATTCATAGAGCACTTTGTGCTTTCTAGAGAAAAATAAAGAAATTTACTTTGCTATGCAATTCAAATTTTCTATCCAAGTAGTATTTGAATACGAGGTTTATGGGTTTGAGCCGCCGCCCTACTCCCTATTCCTCCATTTTTACCACAGTGGTGATATTTGAAGACTTCGGTTCTGAATTTTGAATCGGTAGTAATGAATTGACAAGTTAATTATCTTACAAGAGGATGGCTACGGAATTTCTGTATCTGAAAATTTGCTGGAAAAATAATAAAAATAGTTGTCCTTATATAAAATTGTTTCACGTGCCTAATTATTATTCCTTGCCAAAGTATATGGTGAACAAGTTTTAAACAAGAATATGTAAAACTGGTTAAGGAGTGTGACTCATATTAATAAAGTGTATTAGTTGTGATAATTGAAGGGTATGTCTTTTTACTACATAAAGATTATTTATAATATTGAAGGGTGTGATTTATATTACAATATGGGTATTAATAGTGATAATTAAAGGTTGTGACTTATATTATCAAAGGGTATTAGTTGTGATAATTGAAGGGTCATGCATGTAAATATGAAATCAGTTTCACGGTGAATAAGTTTTGCAGGAGACATATTCTTAAGGTGGTAAAATAATATTTTATTGAGGGTATTTCAGACAATTCTATTTTACTGATAAAGTAGATACCTCTTTGTTAAAAAAATATGAGTGTATTTTATATGGGATTCATTGTGGTATGTATGATAAATAAAAGATTTCTGAAAGGTAAGTTAGAATGAGTATGATAAATTTATGTTATTTATAAAAAGGGAAAACAAGTATAGAACGAACCAAAATGAAAAAAAGTCAAATTGAGTATGGGATGGGAGTTTTTTTAGAACCGGCGTGACAACGATTAAATTAAAATCGCCTCGAAATTCGGCGATGGGGGAATCTTCGCGAAGCATTCGAGGAAAAAACTTGTAACACTCCTAAAATTCACGTAAGGTATTTTAGATATTTCATGTATTTTGAAACTAGTTTGTTGCCCGTGCAATGCAAGGACCTATTGTAATTTTATCTTTTATAAATTGAATTTTTTTTTTGTTGATTAATGATAACATTTATAAATATATGTATATATATAAGGGATGCACAAACCTGTTGTAATTTTATCTTTTATAAATTGAATTCTTATTTTTTGTTGATTAATGATAACATTTATAAATATATGTATATATATAAGGATACGTATGTATTGTTCAGAGAAAATGAGATCATATTTTACTACCTTGATCCCTTAAGAACAACGCCCGAATTACTAAATTTTATGAGCTCAATGGAAAAATTGGGAGCATCAAATATAAATGATATTGAAAAAAAGTCATCCCAATTGAGATATAATTTTTCCTTGAAATTGAAGAGAATATAATAACAATGGCTTTTTCTTGCCATCATCCAATTTTGTATGGGCCAAACAATTTGTGCATTCGTTTTTATGCTTGTGCCACCTGCAATTCCATCTATATTCTTAGTATTATTTAGTATAACTGTCTCTCTCTCTCTTTAATCATATAATCAAGGGAGAGAGTAAACCATTTCAAAATCATTAATCACATGCTTACCTCCTCATTCCAGTTTGTTTTCACACAATTAAGTAAAATTATCTTCTAAAACATTACTTGATAATCAAAAAGGTTTAACATTCATCACCTCACCAAGGAAAATCCGAACACCTTAGGCAAACAACTTGGTTATCTAAAAGGTGTACAAAACCTTTAAATAAGAGCTGGACTAAGAGAAAAGACGATCATATTTCTCAATGAGTCTCAGTCTATCATATCGGCAGCACTTCCCTTACATTTTCCCAGCAAATAGATATGGAAAAAAAAAAAAAAGCAAACTACCATGTAAATAGTAACCCAACATAGTTTTTTTTAACTCCTCTTCCCTTAGTGCAACAAAGTCCAATGTCGAGAAAAACACATACCTCCAACATTCGGTATTTTGGAAGCAATTCTTGCACCTCTTATATGACGAGTCTTATCCATCAAACACTACAAAAATGACAGTATTTTACGACGGTTAAAACCGTCGCAACAAGGATTTGCGACGGTTTTTCAACCGTCTGGAAAACGAGGATCACTAACATTTAGCGACGGTTTTTTCCAACCCGTCCCTAATTAGCGATGGCTTTTATCCGTCGCAAAATATCGACGGCTATTTACCGTCACAACATAGCGACGATTTTGTCGACAGTTATATATGGCCGGACCCCGGTCCGAAAAGCCGTCGCTAAACCGTCACTAAATCGTCGATATATTGTCGACGGTTATGACGTCATATAACCGTCGTTAACAGCGATGATTATCCGTCGGTATTAGCGACGAAAATTTCCGTCGAAATGTGCGACGGTTAAAAACCGTCGCTAATACCGATGGTTATATTAGTCGCTATAACCGTCGCTAAATCGTGAATTTTTGAAAAAAAAGGCTCACGGTTGTTCGAACCCGAGCCCGGGTGCGGTGGTTCGAACCCGGGCCCGGGTGCGGTGGTTCGAACCCGAGCCCGAGTGGGCACCGAACCACCCGAGCCACGGACCATCTCAAACCCAACCACTAAGCATCTCATATATAAGCCACCAAGCCTCTCAATTAAATGAGATATTTATTCGCTCCCATGGGGGACCGAACACGGGACCTTGGGCGCCAGAGCGGGAATCAATTCCGTTCGGGCACTTGCTTTCTTGCGTTTACTAAATGAATTTAATTCTATATGTCCTAAAATTTGTTTTTTTTTTCTAATTTTTTTAAAATTCTTTATTTCAATTATCTTATTTAATAATTCAATTACATTTTAATATAATAATTTATATTTTTTATATTGTATTAAAATTGTTTTTTTTACTTATTTTTAATAAAATTAATTCTATATTAATTTACAATTTTTTTTTTTTCAATTTTTTTTTAAATTCTTTATTTCAATTGTCTTATTTAATGAATGTACCACATTTTAATATAATAATTTATATTTTTTATTTATAAATTTAAATTAAATTGTATTTTTTTACTTATTTTTAATGAAATTAATGCTATATTAATTTACAATTCATTTTTTTTTTCAATTTTTTTAATTCTTTATTTCAATTATCTTATTTAATGATTCAATTACATTTTAATATATTAATTTATATTTTTTATTTATAAATTTAAATTAAATTGTATTTTTGTAATTATTTTGAATAAAATTAATTGTATATTTATTTAAAATTTGTTTTTTTTTTCAATTTGTTTTTAAAAATTCTTTATTTCAATTATCTTATTTAATTATAATTTTTATATTGGATAATTAGCAAAAAATAAATTATGTTAAGCAATGTCAAATAACTTGTAATATGCAAATACATGAAAATATTACAAATGAAGGACAATATAATTATTATTCGTCATCCTCATTGTTGCCCCTATCTGTATTATCATAATCCTCCTCGTCCTCCTAGTCGTCGTCGTCCTCCTCCTCCTCTTCCTCACCATCTTCATTCTCATTCACATCCTCATCTTCATCATACTCGTTATCCTCCCCGCCGTTGTCAATCTCTATCAAATCTGGATTTGCAGCTGTTAAGTCTACGAAAAGATTGAAATCCTGTATGCACTTCAGTTTGAGCATCAACTTTTTCCATTTGGAACGGAGTGTCGTCAACCGCGACAGTTGAATCCGGTTTATGAACTTGCACCAGTGATCTCGCCTTTACTTTGCAAACAACCATCCATTCATTATTTACTCTCGAACCTGGATACGTGCAATAGTATACTTGGGATACCTGAGCAGCAAACACAAATGGATCATACCCCGGATATTTTCTTCTTCTATGAACATCGACCATTTTGTATTCGGGATGAATCCTTGTTCCTGAAGCAGATGGATCATACTAATCACACTTGAACAACACAACAATCTTCTCAGGGAACCCCTTATATCATACTTCAACGAATTCTTGCAGGTGTCCGAAGTAGTCAAGGCTTTCTCCATTGAACATTGCACTGTTAATGCAAACTCCACTGTTTGTAGTAGATTTGGTCAATGCATACTCTACCGTATGGAATTCATAACCATTTACATAGTATCCTTGGTACGTGTTGACCCGACGTAATGGTTCTCAACTGAGATCCCGCATAAATGAGTTCTCAATGTGTTGATTATAACCCTATGACGGTTTTAAGTTAAATATATAATTGTAAACATATAATATGAATTCACTAATAAACGGTGGTTAGATAACACTCACATAGTTTTGGAACCACTCTGGAAAATCACGAGTAATAGATTCACCTACTTGTGCATCTGAGATGTTTGTATGTGTACGATGTAGCTCTTTAGTATAGATCCTTATTGAAAGCAATATATTATTAATCATATATTATATAATAAATATGCTATAATTAAAAGTGTAAATGATATGCATATGAAATACTTACTGAATGTATGGTTGGACTTCATCACAATTGAATGACACATACTTATGTGCAACTTCAATCTCTTGTCGGTTTAACCTGAGTCGTTCAATACTTTTTCCCAAACATCGACCTGGAAACTTAAACACGGACAAGTTAACCTCAATATCATCAGCAACATTGTCTGTGCCTCTACCGTCGTAATTTCTAACATGATCCTCAAAATAGTAAGAACAAAATGTTGTAACCTCCTCACACATGTAGGCATTAACAATTGATGCTTCAACTTTTGCCTTTTGTTTAACATTGAACTTCAAGTTATGGAGATACCTATAGATATATAATAAAAAAATTGTTAAGAGCAAAACATATATATATATATATATATTTGTATAAATAGATGTGAAGTGAAGGTTTACCTCTCAAATGGATACATCCAATCAGACAGACCTTTGGACCAACAATTTTGGCTTCATATGCTAAGTGTACCGGTAAGTGCTCCATCGAATCAAAAAAGCTAGGAGGGAAAATGCGCTCCAACTTGCATAAAATAACTGGAATGTCTTTCTCCAAACGAACCATGTCGTCCCACGTAATCATTGTAGACGTTAAATCTTTGAAGAATAGACTCAATTCAGTTACGGCCCTCCAGATAGAGTTCGGTAGGAATTCCCGAAATGCGAGGGGCAACAGTTGTTGCATAAACACGTGACAATCGTGGCTTTTCATCCCAGACACCTTTCCGTTCGATGTGTTTACACAATGACTCAAATTGGAGACATAGTCATCTGGAAATCTCACCTCGTCAATCCAATTACACAAAGCTATTTTCTGTATCTTATCAAGTGTGTAATTGGCTTGAGGATATCTTCCTGTACTCTCATCCCTCTTCAAGTGATCACGTTTGCATATCTCGTTCAACTCATTACGTGACTTTGAAGTGTCTTCTGTCTTGCCCTCTGTATTCATGATTGTGTGGAACAAGTTATCGAACACATTCTTTTTGATGTGCATCACATCCAAGTTGTGCCGGATCAAAAGTGAGCTCCAGTAGGGCAAGTCCAAGAAAATGCTCTTCTTCTTCCAATCACCCGATTGTTGGAATTTAGAGGCACGTAAACACGTAATACATGCGCAGCGGAAATTAAAGTTCACCAACAACGAACAGTTAATTGCATATAGATTACAATAATCATAACGAGAAATCTTACAGTAACTCGAGAGCAGATTTCTCAACTATGGTATCCACGTAATCCCCGTTCACGGACTTGCACAGATTTGCCAGCGTTGAATCTGAGACGGAATTTGCTAGGAAAATTCCTATTCTAGATTTTATGGAGAGAATTTGAACAACGTTATTTGTGAATTCCCAAGAGCTCATATATATAGGAAAGGCCCAACTTAAATCTTAAGCTAACCTGATTGGGAAATAAAATCCCTAATCTTTATTTAAATAAATCTCTTAGATTTATTTCCCACATATAAAATCTCTACGGATTTAATTTCCATGTATATCAAATCTCTACGGATTTGATTCCATATATATTAAATCCTACAATAATATTCCAAATATTATTATTGGGAATTCTATTTAATTAAATCCAATTTAATTAAAAATTAATAATAATTAATTCCAAATTAATTTATTATTAATTAATTCTCCATAAATTAAATATTAAATCCAATTTAACATTTAATCAACCAACTATAATCCGTAAAAGGGAACTACTTGTTGTGTGACCCATAGGCCCTCATATATCGAGCGATTAGTCAAACTAACAATCTTAATTGAACCCTAGACAATAAATCAGACATTCTCAATATATGAGGTACGTTGCGAGAAACGTGCAACTACCTGTAACTGAAACATGGGCTATTACGATTTCCTCATTTCATTCACTAATACTCGATTATGCCTTGAACATGATGAAGTGTCTATTCAAATAACTTAATCAATTTATCTCAAATCACTAATTGATCATGTATGTCACACTTAGCCACAAAGTCTAAGTTGACTTGCATCGACCAATGACTTTGATCCAATTATGATGAGAAGATGAGTATTCTCTCTAAATCCACTTTGAGGAATGAATCCTATTCTTGGCTCAACTACCACACACATGTACTTCGTGATGAACCCAATCCAAGCCATATCTACCCATGGTTAGGGTGCAAGCGTCAGTCACGGTCAAAGTTCATCATCCCACACATGTCGTGCGTATTGACCTCAAGTCAAAGGAGTATCGCATCGCTCCCACTAACCGAGACACCCGTAGACACATATAGTGGAATACATCAAACGATTTATCGGATGGGTATACCAATACCCTCTAAGGTATTTGTGCATCCATCATGAGATACCTAGTATCTCGTAGTAAGTGAGATCTTACTAAACTCTCTAAGAGTATGATGCAGATCGCACACCAATCTCCATTGTATCATCAATATCCCATTCTTGATGATCCTTGATCGGGGCTATTTGAGAATCATGCTTAAGTCATCTGAGTTCTCACAACCTCAATGACAACAATGACTCATGGGAACACTTGCATGAATAAATGCAAACAATCAAACATAATATTCAAACAAGCGTATTGCCATACATTAATATTAAGTGAACTATAATATTAAATCAAACATCATCGAGTATTATGTCCTTACAATAGATTGTCTCTAGGACACTAACACTAACACCGATACCATTTTATTATGCTCCTCAGCATGTTATTCAGTTGTTTTCCACAATCCCTTCTGATTTATTTGATTTAACAACCTTCTACATGAATCAATAATTAAAAATATATTAATTTGATTTATTTGATTTATCATATGTAGATAGCTAGAAATATATTAATAATTAAAAACAACTAATATAAAAATACATGATCTCAATTGGCTTTTGACGTTTTTTGTAACGACTTTGTTCTTGATGAAGTCCTTTTTATTCTTTCGAAAAGGATGATTATTTGGTAAAAACTTTCGATGGTTGTCAAACCATGAAACTTTTCTGCTAAGCGGGAGACTAAAAGCGTCAGAATCGTCCATGCAGTAAGGACATGCTTGTTTCCCAGCTGTCATCCATCCGGACAACATGGAGTATGCAGGGTAGTCGTTGATCGTCCACAACAGGGTAGCCCTCATAGTGAAGTTCTGCTTTCTCGATACATCATATGTCAGGACTCCATTCTCCCACAAATGTATCAAGTCTCTTATTAGAGGCTGAAGAAAAACATCTAGTTTGTCCTTTGGATTCTTTGGGTCAGGTATCAATACCGTGAGAAATATCGTTTGGGACTTAATGCACATCCACGGAGGCAGATTATAAGGAGTTAATATAACCGACCATAACGAATATTGCTTACCGTGCATTCCAAATGGACAAAAACCATCAGTGCTGAGACCTAACCGAACTTTCCTAGGTTTGTCCGAAAAAATAGAAAATATCTCGTCAAGATGTTTCCAGGCCATCGAGTCAGCAGGGTGTCTCATCTCTCCAGAATCAGGATCAGATGACTCCGTATGATGCCAAGTCATATCTTTGGCTGTGGCACTAGATTGATACAATCTCTGAAGACGAGGAATGATAGGGAGGTAATACATCATTTTATTTGCCACTTTCTTCTTCTTATTCTGCTTCCCTCGACCGTCAGTCCAGTTCCGACGCGGTACTTTGTAATAGGCACCTTATTACCGGGAGGACAGACCTCATTGATCAACTTACTAATCTGGTTATAGGCTCCTTGAGAAAGTTTTTTCTCAGCCTTGATAGCCATGAGTCGAGCATTGAATGACGACAGAGAGTGAGTTTGACATCCATCATACAGATCTTCGTCAGCTGCTTTGAGTATTCTGTAAAATTAAATGCTTCCTCATTTAGTTCCTCCTCCATAGCTTCATCTTGAAACCCACCAGCTTCCATGATCATCGTATGATACATATTCGGTGTATCCACTACAGGTGTCTCGAACTGTACTCCAGGATCATCGACTCCATCATCATCGTGTGTCTCATTGTATTCGAGAGCAATATAATACTCTTCAAGATCATTAAAATCAACATTCCATCGATCTTCACCATGACGTGTCCAATTATAGTAATAAGGAACAAAACCATTCATGATGATATGTGTCTGAACATCCACAATCAACCTGTACGACTTGTTCTGACACTTTCTTGCATTACACGAACATCTTATACGACCTTCTGAATCAGTTGCACCATGATTAGTTGCAAAGTAAATGAAGTTATTAACTTCATTCATGAACCCCATATTTATACATCCGTTCATAAGTCGAGGAGTCGAATACATCCACTGACGATTCAGATATTCCATCAGTTTCAAATCATATCAATATGTTAATTTTACAAAAAAATGGACAGAGTTTCGTCTGTATATGTAAATATCCAAATATATTCTTCTATCAAATAAAATCAAACAAATCCACCAAATTATATTATTCTATGATCACAACATTCATTTAACATAAACTATCTACACAATATATATCAACACCAAATACAAAACAAACTTATCAATTATATACATTACACTATATATTTTTAAACGGTAGAAATGTGAAAACGTTCGGTAAAATCGTCCTCGAGGAGTCGAAATGCTTCCGCTACACAATATGCACTTCAAAAATGATTTTCGCCTCTATCTACACAAAATTTGGTGTTGGTTTTGGAAAAAAATGGAGTTGGTTCGACTGTTTTGTGTAAAATGAAATTGCTGGTATTTTTGAACAGATTTTAGCGACGGAAATTACCGTCGTTATTAGCGACGGAATTCAAAAATCCATCGCTGAATCCGTCGCCAAAACAGTCGCTAAAAACATAATTAAAAAAAAAATAGAAATTAAAATTGTTCAATCCAATTAAAATAACTAATCCTAAAATTGTTCAATCATTCATTAAAAAAAAACATAAATTAAAATTGTTCAATCATACATAAAATAGTAAAACTTAAACAGAAATCATAAATTGTTCAGAAAATTACAAATTATTCACATAATGAAATAACAATATTTAAAAGGAATATGCCCTCCAAACAGCCACAATTGAGTCTCATACTTCCGGCCCAAGTTCTTCTGATAGGTTTAGCCCTTCATCTCTCCACTGCCTACGCCACCCGTGCATCATGTCATGGTACGGGTCGTTGAGCAACCTTACAAAATGCCTTGTAAACGCCATTGGTCTTGAGATCGAGATTCCACGTAGTTTGTTTCTATATTTTGAATATAATACGACAAATTAATTAATTGTAATCAATATATATTGAAATAAAATATTAAGTAAATTTTATACCGTAAACTCCTCGAAATACAATTGACGCTGGTCAGTTGGCAAGTATTTCCAACTGTGGGCGTTGACAGCAATTCCCACCCGCATGATGACGTTTTTGGCTATAGAAGAAGCCTCGTGATCGAGTACAATACTAACACATTAAAAAGTAAATACATAATTAATAATTAATATTAAATTAATTCATTATATAATTAAAAAAAAACAACACTTACTCTCCATTGATGATATTGATAGACAAACGAGGAATAGGCGCATCAGATGAAGCTGGGACGTTATTACCACTTTCAGCATTCATCTAAATAAAATATGAAATTTATATATTAATTAAATTATATAAAATACATTTAAATATAAATAAATAAATAAATGAAAAAAACATTAAAGTATTACCGTTATATCGAAGAATATAGATGAAATTGTCTCGTTTGTGTTGCTTTCTGAATTGATCGATTAAACATATGGGCAGGCTGCGGTATTTATAGAATTGGATTTAGCGACGGATTTCAAATATCCGTCGCTAAAGCCTGCCCAATTAATGACAGTGGCGCCCAACGGGCGGATCACTTCGTTTTCTACACCATTTAGGGACGGTTTCCAAATTTCTGTTGCTAAGACCGTCGCTAAAACCGGTGATTCGAATTAACCGTCGCTAAACCATCGTATTCAGCGATAATTTTGTTTTCCGTCGCTAAAAAAGGTGGATTTGACCGTTTGACTACGTCCGTCGCTAAAACCGTCGCTAATTGCGACGGTTTTAGTATCTATTGTTGGTCCCATTTAGGAAACCCATGTGCGCGGAAAATATCATGTAATGCATATAAAACAGGGGTGAGGGCAGAGTGATTCCAATTTTTTTTTGCTTTTAAGAACGATGTGTGTTTTGCTTATAATCAAATGCATATGACAAGTAAGAACATAAAGCAGTAAAGAACACACGATTTTATAGTGGTTCGGAGTCCAACTCCTACATCCACTCTTCCCTATCACAAGGGGCACCAACTTAACCGACTTAACCAACTGGACTTAGTTTAACGTGTTAGTCCAACACCCAACAGATGTTTACCGAGTTCACACTCAAACGGGACTTATCACCCTCACGGGATTGCCTACCCTCCCTATCGGGATTGCTAGATGTTTACCGAGTTCTCACTCAACCTACAAACTTATCCTACCAAACTGATTTGGGTAAGGTTTGTTTGGTTTCCAACTAGGTTGAGATTTTCCTTTACATTTGTTTAGCCTCAATGCTAAGGATGGGAAAATATCTCTAAGCTTAGGATATTACATTTGTGCTTAGATCTAGGATAGAACACTCTTGAATATATGCGTGTATTTCTTGCTCAGTGTTCTATGGTGGAAATGCTAGATGATTTGGCTTGATGGGTGTTTGTTGGTCCCGGTGTAAACGAGTCTTACACGTGTATGGGGGGGGGAATACACGTGTTCAGTGATTTTAAAACTTTTTTCTTCGAGGTCACTTGGGTTAGATAATCCGAAGATTAGGTTCGAGAAGACAGATCGCTCCGAGTCAAAGTCTCATCGAGGCAAGTGATCCCGAAATGCTTTCGAGATACCTCGAGATAATCCCAACCGAATCCCGAGTGTCGAGAGATCGAAGTTGCTTGGATCGGATAGCTAACTTCATTGAATCCTCGGATGAGAGTTCGGTTTGGTAACTATCCTGTTCTAGCTACTCGATCGTCTTGAATGGTTGGCCCTTAGATTATACTCGTTTTAAGCTTTGCTGAAAAATCTTCCCTTTATGAAATAGTGATTAGGCTGTGATTCACTTATGCAACTTCAGTGGATTGATTCCAACTGAATATCAGTGAAAAGTATGCTTTCAAAATCAAGTCAATGCAATTAAGCCACGAGATAAGGAAAGCAATAAAGAACACAGAAGTTATAGTGGTTCAGAGACTCAAGCTCCTACATCCACTCTCTCTGACTCTTCAGAGAAATTCACTATCAACTTCTGAGCTTTCTGACTACCTCGTAGTTTACTTACTCAACTTCGGCCCGAGTTTTTTCGACTACTCACGTAGTTTACTTACTCAACCCGACCTTGAGTTTTTTCGACTACCTCCGTAGTTTACTTACTCAATCACACACAAGCTTTTCGGACTACCCCCTGTGAGCTTACTTACTTCTCCTCTAGAGTTTTTACGACTACTCGCGTAGTTTACTAACTCTTTACAACTCTACTCACCAACAAACACACTCCAACTACCTTCTCGAGGGTTTGGGGTTTCTCGGTTTGTTTTCAACTAGGATGAGATATCCTTTACAATGAAGCACAATGCAAAGGGTTAGGATATCTCGACTAAGCTTTGGATAAATCTTATCAAGCTAGGCTTAGTAAAGTGAGCTCTCTTCAATATAGAAGCACTTGGGAAATTCAAGGTATTTCGAAAGTGCTTTAGCTTTTTTGCAAGAATAGGTTTGAGCTCTTGAGTTGCGTATAAATTTCCGTAACCTTACAAAGTAGAGGGTCACCGGTATTTATAGGCATACACCAAGGTCACTCTTGAAAACTATCCGTTGGAGAGATAGCCGTGAGTTCCCTCTTATGGTGTGTGAAAGCGGCTATATTTAGGGTTTGAACCTCCCTAACATGTTTTAGGCAATAGCCTTTCATGTAGCCGGTCTTCACTTTTTGCGATCTGGAACTTTCAGACATCCGACATCTTTTTCAAATGGCTTGTCTTTGTCGATGTCAAGATGGCATGATGTCGTCTTCCTCTTTTTGACTTTTGTCTCCGGTTAAAGGTAAACACCTTCAACGGCTCTTTTTGGTTACAAACTCGAGTTTGATATAACCTTAACAACTTCTCGACTTAGTTCCTTTTATGCGCATTTGAATGTCTTGGCAATATCTAACTTTCTAAGGCATCACGTTTTTTCTCGATGTGCATCCTTTAGATAGATATATTGATTGCCTCGGAACATTGAGTTCATCTTCGAGCATTGAAGACATTCTTCGAGTCTTGATGAATTCTTGTGCTTTTCGATATTCTTGATCTTGATTTCTCGATCTTGGTTTTGCGTCTTGAGTCTTTAGATTCTTACGAGTCTTGAGATCTATCTTGACCGATATATCGAGTCTTCATCTTTGAGTCTTGAGTTCTCGATTTCATCTTGAGTCTTGATATCTCGGTTTTTATCTTGAGTCTTGAGAGACTTGATTTCATCTTTGAAACTTGATTTCTTGAAACATATCTTGAGTTCTTGAGTCTTGAGAACCTATCACGAACTATATCCACGACTATACATTTTGCGAGATGACATCACGAATACTCTAAAACCGAAATCGACTCAACTATCAAGATCAATCTGAACAAGTCATACTCGGGGTTTTGGGATCTTAATCAAAATCATATAATCTTTTATTAAATTCATCTCCCAACAATTTTTTTTTTGATGATGCAAAACCTATCTTGTTACAAGCATATAACCTATACTCGTGTTTGAGTTTATTCTATTACAAGATTGGTTCTAATGAGAGAATCTCCCAATAATTTCTTTAAGAAGGGAATCTCTTTAAATAAATAATCTCTCAACAATTTAAATCATTCAACAGATTTCTTCAGTAATGAATCTTTTCTTAAATAGATCATTACCAAATACTTAAGCAATTTCTCCCATATCATCATACAATCAGTTCAGAGACATTCATTCAGCATATCAAAATAAAGACATGTAAATAAGATAATGAGATATTATCTTTTGAGCAAAATGATAAATCTTCATTGATGATAAGTATACCATTACAGATTACAATGAATTTATCAAACAAAATCAAAAAGACAAAATTTTAAAGATTACAGAATCTTCTGAGTTCTTTAGTCTTCAGTCTTCAGATTCGGCTCTTCAGTTTGCTTCATTCTCGACTTCATCAGCTGGCACCTCCGGGTTGAACATTAAAAAAATTTTTTCTTGACTCATTCCTCTCCTTGATGATGTCCGATTGTTTCCTGTTAATCCCTAATGACCCAAAGATATTGAGCAATTTCTTGCGTAATGGCCTTCTCATTTACTAAGCCATTACCAAGTCTTGGAGGAGGATAGGAATATGGACCGGGGGCTACTATCTGTACTCCACCTTCATCCGCAAGGTTAATCCAGCCTTGTAGATACTTTGGATAGAAGGTGAGAAGATATTCAATGAAAGCTTCGTTTTTGATCGAGCCTTCCCTCTCCATTCCACGAGAACATCGTAATTGAACCGAAGGTTCTCTTCACTTCTTCCCACATGTCGTTGAGTTTAATGGGCATCCATTTATCAACGATGGGAACCCTTTCAGCGCTTTCGATGTTCCTTCCTCTTGCTCGCAAACCTCCACCGAAGTCACTCCTTCGCTTCGCTCTTTCGCCTATCTTTCTTCGATCACAGACGCTCTCCCGAGACCGGCAAAGAACTTTCTTTAGCTTGTTCTTTTTGGAGTGTCTTGAGCATCTCGGTGTTGAAGACTTTCCGAGGTTGAGACTCAGATTCTTCGCATCTTCATCATCCGAGAATCGGCTTTCTCTGGATTGGCTTAGAAGCCTTCCTGACGCTTTGCTTATTGGTTGAACAACGCCCAAGGCTTTCCTCTTCATAGGCGATTCAAAGACCGGCTGGCTTGTTCCAACCTTAGTTCTAGCTTTTCGGTTTCTCTCTTGCAACCTCAAGCATGGTTTGCTCGTAAACTTCGAGTGTAGATGGGCTTCTCCACTTGAGTAATTTCAATTTATCAAGAGCTTCAACTTCTTTTTAAGGCTTTTGGCTAGATTGTACATTTCACCTTCCCCGAGGTCTTCACCTTCCTTTTCCCCCTTCTTGGCACCGTAATTTGGAAGAAGCACGAAGGGAGCCGTGGTCCATGTGATCTTGCTCTTTGCTCACACAATGGATCTCTCCTCGCTAAGCGATCTTGCTCATCTTCCATTCTCACGATGTGGTTCTTAGCCCGAGAAAGTTCTTGAGATAAGTGGGCAAACCGGCGGAGAGTGCATCTTTAAGCATCTCTGTCATCTTGGTCATGAGCACCGAGCTCATTTCCTCAACAACAGATTTGATCAAGACCTCATTTTTTCTCTCGCCGGTTTCACCTCTAGAAATTGATCGATTCACGGTGCTTCGTTTCATTTCAAAGACTTAACTCTGCGTTGACTCCCTCGACTTTTCATTCAAACTTTTCTTCCATGGAGGTCATCTCGAGTGGTTAGAGTGTTTTATATCGCACGATTCGAAGAATGACTAAGACCTTCGATTGTGCGAGCTTGATTGGCCAACGTTTCTTCCATCTCGAGCAATTTTGATCGCCATTGGCTCAATCTTCTCAAGTTTCTCCATTACGGGGAGTGAGATCAATCTCGGTGAATTATTCAGACCATACGTGTTGTTTGATCATCCTGAACTTCAGCTTCATCCTGAGCTCCAGTTTCCAATTGAGTGCTAGCTTCAGTCTGAGGTTGATCAAGAACAAAAGTCTCTTTTTCCATTTGAGATCGATCCTCAAGATCTCCTGTTGGTCCCCATCTCCATCTTTGGATTTGTCTCCGCTTTCGGGGCACCAACTTCAGATTGTTTTCTTCTCGGCTAGCTTCCTCGAAACCAAACTCATCAAAATCGAATTTTTTCATCCCGAGCTTTGTCATTCCTTCCGAACTCGAGAAGTCGGTCGGGAAGGTTTGTCTCCTCATTTCACCAGTCTTCCCCTCTGAATCGCAAAGAATATCAAGCATCTCGGGAAGAGTCGATTGAGGATATATCTTTGTCGTCCTTAATCAAGAAAACATCTTGCAGATCGAGGTATGAGCCGAGCTCGGGAGTAGCGGTCAAGGATGAACCGTTCCCCTTGCTCCTCCACTCGCCTTCTTCACCTCGCCTTCTTCCATCTCGGGCTTCGGGTTCATAGAGAAGCTTACGCAGGAATCGGGGTAGTAGATCACTTTCTGGAGCTCATCAAGAATATTTTGCTCCCGAGCCTCGGCGGTGTCTGAAGTTTGTGCATTCAGGTCCTCGGTTTGTATCCGAGTGGGTTACGAGGCACTGGTGGCATATCCTCGGTTTAGTCGAGTTGGCTCGTCGACCGAGGCCTGCACTTCTTCAGATCGACTCTGGTGGCTCTTCTGCACGAGCACCGCACTTCGAGGTAGGCATTTCCGAGGTGCGAGCTCCTTTAAAATTTCACGAGAAATTTTATCCGAGGCCGAGTGATGTCTCGAGCACCTCGGAGAAGACACGCTCCTCGATCGATCCGTGTCCTAGAGATAACTGAGCAATACTTGTAATGGCAAACTCTGAGCGGTTTTGCCCTCGGGTTGTATCTCGCCGAAATCTTCGCTTTGCCCGTCGGTGAGAACCACCAATCTTTTGCGCTTTTGGAGCAAGATCCTTCCGCTTCAATAGGTTTTGCTCCTTGCTCCATTTTTGCCTCCAACAACACCTTCCCCTAGTTTGTTGGGTCTCTTTTTCAATGAAGCCGCAGAAGGTGATTCTACCTTCTTTTCTCTCTTTCCCGATGACCGCCTTTTTGCAAAGAATGGGTTTAAGGAGAATTTTGGTTTTTAGGAAATGGGGTCGAATTGGCGAAGATATCCTCCTCCTCTTCGCACATCTCCAAAATGTAAGCAATTTTGGTGGCATGGTGGATCTTGCCTTTGATTGAGATCGCCCGTCAATCTTCCTCAAAACTTTTGGTCGCTTTCACTCACCGTGCGGATCGGGAATTTGACCCGGTTGAAATCGTGGTGGGTGAAGCTTCTATCGCCGCCATCAATCGAAGCTTGGTACTTATCCGCTCAAAACTCCTCATGAAGACTCATGATGCACTTGCTCACAATATCCATCAATTACCGATATTGTGGCTTTAGATGCCTCTTATGCAATGTCGCCTCAAATTTAACAGGATTCTCAGCAATCCTATCTAGGTACTCCTGCTCTCTACCCGACATATACATCGCAGGATCCTCTCCTCTATCACAGAGCTCAAACACATCATTCAGATTTTTCGGAATTATGCACAAATCCCTCTCAAAATCGACGTATTTGGATGACTGCTCTAAGTGTGATACTGATTAACTTAGAATGCATCTGACCCTCTTCATCTATTTTCAAGTTACAGATGAATTCAATTACCTCTTTCGCAAACTCCTGGTCTGGTCGGTTTGCGACTAGTTGGGTGAGTTTAGCCAGTCGAATCATATGCAAAGCCTCCTCTTCTGGCTTTGAGTTGGTTGTGCTTTCAAGTGAGACAACGAACTCGTACCACGGCTTGTTGGTTATGGCTAATTTCTCGAATAAGGTTGGGGCCATTTTAGAGATTGATTTAAGAATTTGAAGCTTTAGGGTTTGGAGATTTCTGGGCAAAGGGATTTTTAATTGCAGAGGATTTGGGAACGAAGGGTTTGATAAAATTTTGGCTTGAAGGGCTTCTTAGGGTATATATAGTTTCGAGATCGTGGAGAATCGTGTTGGTTAGGTGGAAAGCAACGGTTGAGATTAATCTCCGATTAATCGGGTATCTGAACCAAACGATCTTCGAAAAAGTAAGCCGCCAAAATATCCTCATTGGTCAATAATGTAGCGAGCTTTAAATGATATTGACCTTCTTGAATTTAAAACGATCCCGCCAAAAAAACATTCCTCGGTGTTTTGTATTTATTGCGAATGATTCTTGAGTTTTTCTTGAGCAATAAATGAGTCGCATGAGTCATTACTTTCTTCGGACTAATTTCCCTCTATCGGTCTTTCGAGTAATCGACCTTGATAAAATGTCAAGATAATAATCGAAATCTTGAATGGGTTCAAGATATACTCTTGAAATCTTGACCTTGAAGAATCTGAGTTTCGAGACTCGATTCAAGATTTCCATTTTATCCCGAGTTTCTCAAGAGAATTTCGAGAAAGCTTCATGCATCCGAAAATCTTCAATTTTTTGATTTACTCTATACACTGGTTCTAACATCCCTAATTCAAATGAAAGTTCACGAAATCTTGATTCAAACCAAAGGTTTAGTCAAGATATCGACTCTTTTGCCTATCAAGATGAATTTTCTCCATCCTTATGTCCTTTTTCTCGACATGATCTCGATGAAGTGATGTCGATATCCACATGCTTGCATCGGTGTGCAATCTAGGAATTTTGTGAAATAGCAATGGCACTATTGTTGTCACAAAATATTGGTACTTCATTGGCTTCAACTTTATAATCCCTTAATTGTTGTCTTAGCCAAAGAATGAAAGCACGGCAGACTTCCTCGCAGACCATGTATTCAACTTCAAGAGTAATCTTGGTTGCTATCGAGGTCCATTTTTTGAAAACCAAGATATCACTTGCTTCCTAGAAATTGACAAGTTCTGTTGTGGACTTCGTCAATTCTACAACCTCCATAGTCGAGATTCCGAGTAACCAGTTAATTCAAGGTTATCATCAGCTGGATACCATAATCCTCTATTCACTGTGCCTTTAAGATATCTTAATATCTTTTTGGCGACCTCCATGTGACTAGTCTTAGGATTAGCTTGGTATCTTGCACATATCCCAACAAAGAAATGTTATATCGGCCTACTTGTCGTGAGATAGAGCAATGATCCAATGATTCCTCTATAGTCGGTATGATTCACCGATTTGGTTTTCCGAATCGGGATCCATCTCGTAGTTAGTATTCATAGGAATCCTAAGCTGCGTTGCAATCTCATGCATACACCATATTTGGCAATCGGATCTCGGTGTACTTTTGCACGGTTGATGAATATTCCTTCCTTTGATTGTTTCACTTGAAGACCTAGAAAGAAATTCATCTCTCCCATCATTGACATCTCAAACTTGCCTTTCATCAGTGTTGAAAACTTTTCACACAGTTGATGGTTTGGAGATCCAAAAATGATGTCATCAACATATATCCGAAACTAGTAAGATATCTTCCCATCCTCTATCCTCGAACGAGTTCTATCAGCGATCCCTTTGACAAAACCATGGTCAAGAAGAAACCGAGAAAGAGTATCATACCATGCTCGGGTGCTTGCTTGAGACCATACAAAGCTTTTTCTCGAGCACAGTAAACTTGGTCATTCTGTTTTTGAAGCCGGAGGTTGTTCCACATAAACCTCTTCTTTAAGCACACCGCTCAGAAATGCACTTTTCACATCCATTTGATAGTCGTGAACTTCATGTAAAAAAGATATGCAAGAAACAATCTTATGGCTTCTAGTCTTGCAACAGGTGCAAAGGTTTCATCATAATCCAAGCCTTCTTCTTGGGAATAACCTTGTGCAACTAGCCTTGCCTTGTTTCTTACAATGTTGTTGTTTTCATCTCTCTTGTTCTTGAAAACCCACTTGGTTCCAATGACATTGTGCCTTTCTGGTCTATCTACTAGCTCCCATACTTCATTCCTCGAGAATTGATTTAGCTCATCTTGCATGGCAGTAATCCAATAAGAATCTTGTAGAGCTTCACCAATCTCAGCAGGTTCTTTCTCTGAAAGGAAGCAGCAGAATAGTGCACTCTCACCATGGAACCTTCTTGTCTTAACACCTTCAGTTAGATTACCCACAATCTGACTTGTAGGATGACTATCTAACCATTTCCTTCTTGATGTTCCCCCTTCAATAATATCCTCAACATTTGAGATGTTAGGTTCAGTTAAATCAGCAAACTCAGGGAACAACAGAAAAGGAGAAAGAGAATCATCTTCCTCAGGGGAAATTCTATTTAGAACATTGTCAGAGACATTTGTTCCCCTTTGGTTGATAGATTCAGAATTTGCCTCAGCTGTGACCACATCTTCATTGGCATCACATACCTGAGTCTGAACTGGTGTCTGTTCAGATTGGTCACCTTTGGAGTGTTGGTTTTCCTGAGGCTCACCATCCTGAGTTCCATCCTGAACTTCTTTATTCGAGTCCGAGTCACCCAATCATAGGATGTGGTGACTTCTTCTTTTTCGAGTTGATGGATGATTTATCTTTTCGTTTGGGCTTAATCTGGTGATCCTCTTAGTCGGTTTATCTACATCATGTTCTGTTTCTTCGAACACAAATAGATTCATCAAAGACAACATGAGGTGTTTCCTCCACAATAAGAGTCCTACAGGTTGTAAACTCGAAAGTTTTCTTGACTTGAGAATATCCTAAGAATATTCCTTCATCGCCTTTTACTATCAAAAGTTTTCAACCGATCTTTACCATTATTGTGTATGAAACACTTGCAACCAAACACACGAAAAGAAAGAAACAAGAGGCTTCCTTTCATTCCAAAGCTCATAGGGTGTTTTGCCTTGACTCTTGGTCAAGATGGATCTATTGCGTGAGTAGCATGCAGGTTGATGTTAGCAACTTGATTCAAAATCTTTTAGGAATATCGACACCTATCATAGTCCTTGCAGAACTTCTTTTCGAGTCCTGTTCCTCCTTTCAAAGAACACCATTCTGTTGAGGGGTCCTTGCGGTGATGTTTCATGTGAAATTCCATTCTCGCACAATAATCGATATGATATGATTTATGAATTCAGTTCCTTTGTCAGATCTGATTTTGACCACACTCAGATTTTTCTCAATCTTGAGCCTTTTTCAAGAACTCTGGCGACTTTATCTCGAGTCTCTTTCTTATTGAGTAAGAATATGACCCAAGTATATCTTGAGTAGTCATCAACTACTACCAATGTGTATTTCGCCATTAGTGCTTTACAGTGTTCTGGGACCAAAAAGATCCATATGTAGTAATCAAGTATTCTTTCAAGAGAAACCTCAACTTTACTTTTAAATGATGCTCTTATCTGCTTTTCCTTTTCGCACGCATCACAAATATGTTCCTTCATTGAACACTTCGTTAGGCAACCCTCTCACAAGAGCTAATCTTGCAAGCTTGTTCAGGGTTTTGAAATTTAGGTGATTCATTCTTTTATGCCATAACCAACCGGGTATCTGTGGAACTTTTAGCAACTAAACATGTATCTTTAGGAGCTAAACTCCAATCGACAAGATACACATTCCCTTTTCTTGTACGGTCAAGAAACTTTTTACGTGATGTATCATCTTTCACAAAACATAAGTTTTAGAGAACTCAACATTGAAACCCTTATCACAGAATTGGCTAATTGAAAGCAAATTATGCTTCAATCCAGATACATATGAAACACCATGGATATGAATCGAGTCGATTTCCAAAGTTCCATATCCTTGATGCATCCCTTGAGTTATCTCCAAAAGTGATCTGTGGGCCTCTTTGTTCAACATAGTCACTGAGTGTCTTCTTGTATCCTGTCATATGTCTTGAACATCCACTGTCAAGATACCAAATGCCAGGAGCTTTTTCATCTCTGCTCATCAGTGCCATATGATCTTTAGTCAGTTCAGTGCCCTTGTTTTCCTCCTGAAAAACAGATCAATTCTTAGGTACCCAATTTGTGTAGGGTCCTACAAGGTTAGATGTACCTTTCGAAATCCAAATCTGCCTGACAACTCTAATCACTTTAGAGTGGCTAATTTATCTTCCATAAACATCAACATACACATCTACTACTCTGGATGCCTTAGCAGCTTTCTGTGTATGTGTGCTAGCTTTAGCATGAACATGGGCTTTTGAATTCTTCTTTGGTTCAGCCTTTTGTTGGATCTTGGGCTTTTGTGCAAACCTGGTCTAAATCTTTGTTGACTCGGGTTGAGGATAACCTTTACCTTTAGGCAAGTGAGGTTCAGTCATGCATCTTTGAAATCTGGGTCTTTCAAATTGTCTTGAGGACTTGGTCTCTTTCAGATGAGAATGTCTCTCGCCGAGTGTTTCTCATCCGAGGATTCCTCGATGGTTCGATGTGGAGCCTTTCAGATTTGCATTCTTAGCCCGAGGCTTTGAAGTACTTGCTCGAAACTTTCCAATCGCGCTTTCGGGTTTTCTAGCCTTCACCGAGGTTTGGGCTTTTCTAACCCGATCATTCGGGTTTTCTTTCAAACCATAGGTCCTTTTCCTTGTCTACAACCTTGGGCATTACTTTAGCTTGAAGTGTAGGTGCCATTGGTTTTACAAAGATAGTCTTCTTGCTACATGATGCAAAGATTCGGGATGACCTTGTGAGGTTCCCCTCGAATGTATCCCAATCCGGTTTTTTTATAGTGGCAGATCTCTCTGGTAACTCTGAATTTCATCTATCACTTTAGATGCATTATTCAATAGAGTTAACTTCTTACAGGCACTATCCTCACGATTCTGTAGAGTTTTATGCTTCTCGAGAGAGGTCATTGAACTTCGATTACGATTATTTGAATCTCTTCAGTGGATTTCTCTAGCTTTTCAGTTAGGGACATTGTCAACTTCTCTTTCTCTGAGAGTTGTACTTTCAGAACATCCAGTTCATCAGTAGCTCCCATTAATTGAGAAGTGATCTCAGTTTTGCTAGAGTCTTTCCATTTTAGATTTTCAAAGATTCGGTTCCTTAATACGCTCTTTGAGTTTTATTTAGCGATCCTTGCAAAAAACAAAGATAGTCCTTCATCGATTCTCAAAAGAATCCATCAGTCAAAAATGTTTTTCGATTGGAACATGAAAACTCTTGTGCTAGTGTAGGAGCAACAACAGAGACAGGAGAGTTTACCTCCTCAATGGCCATCAGACAGATGTCATCACTTTCACTGACTGAGAATATCTCATCTGAAGAGCTAGATCCCTCCTCAGAGTGTTCTTCTTCTGCAACCATGGCCTTTTTGCTTGAGAACTTACGGTCTCTTTTTAGCTTGTCTTTCTCTTCTCTCCTTAGCACTCAACTCTGGACAATCATACTGGAAGTGACCTTTCTTCTGGCAATTATAGCATCTGTTGGCATCATCATCCTGATCATTTTCTTCTTTGGACATGGAGTCCTTCTTTCTGGATGAAGATCCTTCAGCTTTCAGGTCCTTCTTCTTCTCAGTTGATCTGTCCTCAGATTTCTTCTGGTACCTGTGGTTCCTGTAATAGCTTTTGTATTTTCCAAATCTACTATTAAGTCTGTCAAACCTCCTTGCCATCGGTGCTAGCTTTTCCTCAAGCTCATCCCGATGTTTGGCATGGGGTTCTCGAACTCTCTAGTTTTCTGTGTTTTATCTTTGGCTTTTAAAGCCACATTCTTACTCGATGAAGAATCATCTTTCTTTGTCGGCCTTTTTTGGATTTCTTATCAATTACAAATTCATAGGCTTTCAAATTTCGAGAGAAGACTTGTTGGTATGGCATTGAACTAATGTTCTTGGTGTTTTCTATCACCATTTGCATGAATATCCCATTTCTTAGAAAGACCTCTAAGAATTTTCAATGCCACTTCTCTTTGTGGATATTTCTTTCCAAGTGCGTTAAGATCATTCATGATGCTAGTGAATCTGACTTCCAATTTATCTATTGATTCACCATCATCCATTTCAAAACTGTCAAACTTTCCAATTGCCTTTGAAAGTTTGTTTTCTTTTTATATGATCGTGCCTTGGCACATAACAAATAGTGTATGTATATATCTCTTTTTAAAGATATTACGGTGAGAGATCATTCCCATCACACCATCATCAATTGTCTTTGTATAGTGTGTCTTTTTGCAATGTAGTCTAGATTGACTAACTTTCTCTCCTCGGGAGTTAGTTGGTCATCGGACTTAGGAAATCTGCTTTCTAGGATCAATTCTCTCTTCTTCATAATCAGGATTCACCACAAGAAATTTGAATGGTCCTTGAGAAACCACTCTCCACATGCGCTCATGTTTGGAATACAGATGAGCCTGCATTCTCAGTCTCCATAGATCATAGTTCTCTACTGAGAACATGGGAAGTTTTTTAGAAGACATTTTTCTGATCTTTTGAAAAGAAAAAATTTCAGCAAATAAGATCAGTTCAGATAGACCACAAGTATTTTTGAAAATAAAACTTTGGTCAACACAGCAGGTGGTCAAGTTGAACCACTGCTCTGATACCACTTGTTGGTCCCGGTGTAAACGAGCCTTACACGTGTATGGGGGGGGGGGAATACACGTGTTCAGTGATTTTAAAACTTTTTCTTCGAGGTCACTTGGGTCGATAATCCTCAAGATTAGGTTTCGAAAAGCAGATCGCTCCGAGTCAAAGTTTATCGAGACAGTGATCTTTTTTGCTTTCAGATACCTCGAGATAATCCCAATCGAATCTCGAGTGTCGAGAGATCCTGAAGTTGCTTGGATCGAGATAGCTAACTTCATCAATCCTCAGATGAGAGTTCAGTTTGGTAACTATCTGTTCTAGCTACTCAGTCGTGCGGAATGGTTGGCCCTTAGATTATACTCGTTTTAAGCTTTGCTGAAAAACCTTCCCTTTATGAAATAGTGATTAGGCTGTGATTCACTTATGCAACTTCAGTGGATTGATTCCAACTGAATATCAGTGAAAAGTATGCTTTCAAAATCAAGTCAATGCAGGCGGTTAAGCCTGAGATAAGGAAAGCAATAAAGAACACAAAGTTATAGTGGTTGAGAGACTCAAGCTCCTACATCCCTCTCTCGACTCTTGGAGAAATTCACTATCAACCGAGCTTTACGACTACCTCGTAGTTTACTTACTCAACTCGGCCCTGAGTTTTCTGACTACTCCACGTAGTTTACTTACTCAACCCGACCTTGAGTTTTCTGACTACCTCCGTAGTTTACTTACTCAATCACACACAAGCTTTCAGACTACCCCTGTAGCTTACTTACTTCTCCTCTAGAGTTTTCTGACTACTCCGCGTAGTTTACTAACTCTTTACAACTCTACTCACCAACAAACACACTCCAACTACCTTCTCAAGGGTTTGGGGTTTCTCGGTTGGTTTCCAACTAGGATGAGATATCCTTTACAATGAAGCACAATGCAAAGGGTTAGGATATCTCGACTAAGCTTTGGATAAATCTTATCAAGCTAGGCTTAGTAAAGTGAGCTCTCTTCAATATAGAAGCACTTGGGAAATTCAAGGTATTTCGAGTGCTTTAGCTTTTGCAAGAATAGGTTTGAGCTCTTGAGTTGCGTATAAATTTCCCGTAACCTTACAAAGTAGAGGGTCACCAGTATTTATAGGCATACACCAAGGTCACTCTTGAAAACTATCCGTTGGAGAGATAGCTTCGTGAGTTCCCTCTTATGGTGTGTGAGCTTGGCTATATTTAGGGTTTGAACCTCCCTAACATGTTTTAGGCAATAGCCTTTCATGTAGCCGGTCTTCACTTTTTGCGATCTGGAACTTTCATTACATCGACATCTTTTTTTTGACTTTGTCACCGTCGATGTCGGTATGGTGCGATGTCGTCTTCCTCTTTTTGACTTTTGTCTCCAGTTAAAGGTAGACACCTTCAACGACTCTTTTTGGTTACAAACTCTGAGTTTGATATAACCTTAACAACACTTCTGACTTAGTTCCTTTTGTCTGCATTTGAATGTCTTGGCAATATCTAACTTTCTAAGGCATCGCTTTTTTCTCGATATTGCATCCTTTAGATAGATATATTGATTGCCTCGGAACATTGAGGTTCATCTTGAGCATTGATACATTCTCGAGTCTTGATGAATTCTTTGTGCTTTTCAGTATTCTTGATCTTCAGTTTCTCAGTCTTCGGTTTTGCGTCTTCAGAGTCTTTAGATTCTTCTGAGTCTTCAGATCTATCTTGACCGATATCTTGAGTCTTCATCTTTGAGTCTTAGTTCTCGATTTCATCTTGAGTTTTCAAGATATCTCGATTTTTATCTTTGTGTCAGAGACTTGATTTCATATTGAAACTTGGTTTCTTGAAACATATCTTGAGTTCTTGAGTCTTGAACCTATCTGAACTATATCTGCCGACTATACATTTTGCGAGATGACATCCCGAATACTCTAAAAAGCGAATCGACTCAACTATCAAGATCAATCTGAACATGTCATACTCAGGGGTTTTTGGATCTTAATCAAAATCATATAATCTTTTATTAAATTCATCTCCCAACAGTGTTTCACGCATTTTTCCACACTTCCACCCGAATAATGAAGGAAGAACTTGTATTTATAGTGTGGATTTGAATGTTACCGTTGGAAGGAGTCACATTCAAATCCATACTATTCTGTAGCTTTTTGCAGCTTTTTCAGGCTTGTTGTCTTTCTCTCATTGGTCAAGCTGAATCTAACGGCTATTTATATTCTTGAGGATCTTACGAGTCTTGAGGTTCTCGAGTCCTCGGGATTCTTGATTCAACGGACTTCTCTTGGCCGGACCTTATACGATCGGGCATACCGACACTCGGCCGACCCGAGTTGATTCTTCGACTTCGACATCATCGACCCTCAGTCACTTTTCAGCTAACCGATCATCGAGAGCGTTCGATTCTCAGTGAACATGACTTCAGATGACTTCTCTCCGATCGGTATGCAGTTACGGTTTTCGATATCGATTTCTTTCGTCGATCGATCATTTCACATGATCGGATCAAGATAGCATCAGTCAAGATATCGGTTTATCTGCGTGATCGATTAGTACATCGGTTAGCATATTAGGTTAGCATATCGGGTTAGCTTATCGATCTCGATCACGCGTCGATCTCGTCGGTCTCATTTGCTCTCTCCGATCGCAACCTCCTCTTTCGATTTGGTCATCGATCTTACGATCACCGACTTAGCTTTTTTCTTTTCTTCCGATTTTTTGCATGACTCATCGATTAACTCCGGAACTCATCTTACTCATCTAATCTCGATCGGTCTAAATGCTGCGACCTCGCGTCGATCTCGATCATCTACGTCTGATTTCATGAGTTCCCCCTAAATTTGTTCTGTCGTTCCCCCTCAACTTGTTATCTGTAAATTAGCTTGAATAACACAAGTTTATAATGTTTTGGCATAATTCATCAAAACTAAAATATGCCAACAATTTCCCCCTTTTTGATAATGACGCCAAAACATGAAAATATATGCATTTATACAGAGATCGGGTTTTTGTTTTAAAAGATCAGTTCAGATGGTCACATTAAAAACTTGTGAACTTTTGAACTCCCGCTCTGATACCAATTGTTGGTCCCGTTTAGGAAACCCATGTGCGCGGAAAATATCATGTAATGCATATAAAACAGGGGTGAGGGCAGAGTGATTCCAATTTTTTTTTGCTTTTAAGAACGATGTGTGTTTTGCTTATAATCAAATGCATATGGCAAGTAAGAACATAAAGCAGTAAAGAACACACGATTTTATAGTGGTTCGGAGTCCAACTCCTACATCCACTCTTCCCTATCACAAGGGGCACCAACTTAACCGACTTAACCAACTGGACTTAGTTTAACGTGTTAGTCCAACACCCAACAGATGTTTACCGAGTTCACACTCAAACGGGACTTATCACCCTCACGGGATTGCCTACCCTCCCTATCGGGATTGCTAGATGTTTACCGAGTTCTCACTCAACCTACAAACTTATCCTACCAAACTGATTTGGGTAAGGTTTGTTTGGTTTCCAACTAGGTTGAGATTTTCCTTTACATTTGTTTAGCCTCAATGCTAAGGATGGGAAAATATCTCTAAGCTTAGGATATTACATTTGTGCTTAGATCTAGGATAGAACACTCTTGAATATATGCGTGTATTTCTTGCTCAGTGTTCTATGGTGGAAATGCTAGATGATTTGGCTTGATGGGTGTTTGTTGGTGCCGGTGTAAACGAGTCTTACACGTGTATGGGGGGGGGGGGAATACACGTGTTCAGTGATTTTAAAACTTTTTTTTCTTTTCGAGGTCACTTGGGTCGATAATCTCGAAGATTAGGTTCGAGAAGCACAGATCGCTCTCGAGTCAAAGTCTCATTGAGGCGGTGATCCTGGTTGCTTTCGGATACCTCGAGATAATCCCAGCCCGAATCCTCGAGTGTCGAGGAGATCCTGAGTTGCTTGGATCAGATAGCTAACTTACTGAATCCTCAGATGAGAGTTCAGTTTGGTAACTATCTGTTCTAGCTACTCAGTCGTGCGGAATGGTTGGCCCTTAGATTATACTCGTTTTAAGCTTTGCTGAAAAACCTTCCCTTTATGAAATAGTGATTAGGTGTGATTCACTTATGCAACTTGATTGGATTGATTCCAACTGAATATCGATGAAAAGTATGCTTTCAAAATCAAGTCAATGCAAACGATTAAGCACGAGATAAGGAAAGCAATAAAGAACACATCGATTATAGTGGTTCGAGGAGACTCAAGCTCCTACATCCACTCTCTCGACTCTTGGAGAAATTCACTATCAACTTCGAGCTTTACGACTACCTCGTAGTTTACTTACTCAACTTCGCCCCTGAGTTTTACGACTACTCCACGTAGTTTACTTACTCAACCCGACCTTGAGTTTTTCGACTACCTCCGTAGTTTACTTACTCAATCACACACAAGCTTTCGGACTACCCCCAGTAGCTTACTTACTTCTCCTCTAGAGTTTTTCGACTACTCGCGTGGTTTACTAACTCTTTACAACTCTACTCACCAACAAACACACTCCAACTACCTTCTCAAGGGTTTGGGGTTTCTCGGTTGGTTTCAACTAGGATGAGATATCCTTTACAATGAAGCACAATGCAAAGGGTTAGGATATCTCGACTAAGCTTTGGATAAATCTTATCAAGCTAGGCTTAGTAAAGTGAGCTCTCTTCAATATAGAAGCACTTGGGAAATTCAAGGTATTTCGAGTGCTTTAGCTTTTGCAAGAATAGGTTTGAGCTCTTGAGTTGCGTGATAAATTTCCGTAACCTTACAAAGTAGAGGGTCACCAAAGATTTATAGGCATACACCAAGGTCACTCTTGAAAACTATCCGTTGGAGAGATAGCTTCGTGAGTTCCCTCTTATGGTGTGTGAGAAACGGCTATATTTAGGGTTTGAACCTCCCTAACATGTTTTAGGCAATAGCCTTTCATGTAGCCGGTCTTCACTTTTTGCAGTCTGGAACTTTCGTACATCTGACATCTTTTTCAATGACTTGTCTTTGTCGATGTCGGTATGGTATGATGTCGTCTTCCTCTTTTTGACTTTTGTCTCCAGTTAAAGGTAAACACCTTCAACGGCTCTTTTTGGTTACAAACTCTGAGTTTGATATAACCTTAACAACACTTCTGACTTAGTTCCTTTTGTCTGCATTTGAATGTCTTGGCAATATCTAACTTTCTAAGGCATCACGTTTTTCTCAGTATTGCATCCTTTAGATAGATATATTCAGTGCCTCGGAACATTGGGTTCATCTTGAGCATTGATACATTCTTGAGTCTTCAATAATTCTTTGTGCTTTCAGTATTCTTGATCTTCAGTTTCTCAGTCTTCAGTTTTGCGTCTTCAGAGTCTTTAGATTCTTCTGAGTCTTCAGATCTATCTTGGACCGATATCTTTGAGTCTTCATCTTGAGTCTTGATTCTCGATTTCATCTTGAGTCTTGATATCTCGATTTTATCTTGAGTCTTGAGAGACTTGATTTCATCTTTGAAACTTTCGGTTTCTTCAAAACATCTTGAGTTCTTGAGTCTTGAACCTATCCGAACTATATCTCACGACTATACATTTTGCAGATGACATCCTGAATACTCTAAAACTGAATCCTGACTCAACTATCAAGATCAATCTGAACAAGTCATACTCAGGGGTTTTGGGATCTTAATCAAAATCATATAATCTTTTATTAAATTCATCTCCCAACAATTTCCCCCTTTTTGATGATGCCAAAACCTATCTTGTTACAAGCATATAACCTATACTCAGGTTTCAGTTTATTCTATTACAAGATTGGTTCCTGAACAGAGAATCTCCCAATAATTTCTTTAAGAAGGGAATCTCTTTAAATAAATAATCTCTCAACAATTTAAATCATTCAACAGATTTCTTCAGTAATGAATCTTTTCTTAAATAGATCATTACCAAATACTTAAGCAATTTCTCCCATATCATCATACAATCAGTTCAGAGACATTCATTCAGCATATCAAAATAAAGACATGTAAATAAGATAATGAGATATTATCTTTTGAGCAAAATGATAAATCTTCATTGATGATAAGTATACCATTACAGATTACAATGAATTTATCAAACAAAATCAAAAAGACAAAATTTTAAAGATTACAGAATCTTCTGAGTTCTTCAGTCTTCAGTCTTCAGATTCGACTCTTCAGTTTGCTTCATTCTCGACTTCATCAGCTGGCACCTCCAGGTTGAACATTCCGAAAAATCTTTTCTTGACTCATTCCTCTCCTTGATGATGTCCGGATCGTTCCTCGTTAATCCTAACCCGACCAAAGATATCTTGAAAGCAATTTCTTGCGTAATGGCCTTCTCATTTACTAAGCCATTACCAAGTCTTGGAGGAGGATAGGAATATGGACCGGGGGCTACTATCTGTACTCCACCTTCATCCGCAAGGTTAATCCAGCCTTGTAGATACTTTGGATAGAAGGTGAGAAGATATTCAATGAAAGCTTCGTTTTGATCTGAGCCTTCCCCTCTCCATTCCCTGAGAACATCATAATTGAACCAGAAGGTTCTCTTCACTTCTTCCCACATGTCGTTGGGTTTAATGGGCATCCATTTATCAGCGTGGGGCCACTTCAGGCGCTTTTCGATGTTCCTTCCTCTTTTTCATAAACCTCACGAAGTCACTCCTTCGGCTTCGCTCTTCGTCTATCTTCTTTTCGATCCACAGGCGCTCACGAGACCAAAAAAGCAACTTTCTTAGCTTGTTCTTTTTTGGAGTGTCTTGAGCATCTCCGGTGTTGAAGACTTTCTTACGAGGTTGAGACTCAGATTCTTCGCATCTTCATCATCGAATCGACTTTCTCTGGATTGGCTTAGAAGCCCCCAGACGCTTGCTTTACGGGTTGAACAACGCCCAAGGCTTTCCTCTTCATAAGCGATTCGGATCAAAGCCTGGCTTGTTCCAACCTTAGTTCTAGCACTCGGTTTCTCTCTTGCAACCTCAAGCATGGTTTGCTTTAAACTTCGAGTGTAGACGGCTTCTCCACTTGAGCTTAATTTCAATTTATCAGTAGCTTCAACTTCTTTTAAGGCTTTGGCTAGATTGTACATTTCACCTTCCTGAGGTCTTCACCTTCCTTTTCCCCCTTCTTGGCACCGTAATTTGGAAGAAGCTTTGAAAGAGAGGCGTGGTCCATGTGATCTCGCTCTTTGCTCACACAAGCGGATCTCTCCTCGCTAAGCGATCTTGCTCATCTTCCATTCTCGATGTGGTTCTTAGCCACAGAAAGTTCTTGAGATAAGTGGGCAACGGCGGGAGAGTGCATCTTTAAGCATCTCTGTCATCTTGGTCATGAAACCATCGAGCTCATTTCCTCAACAACAGATTTGATCAAGACCTCATTTTTCTCTGCCGGTTTCACCTCTAGAAATTGATCGATTCTCGGTGCTTCGTTTCATTTCAAAGACTTAACTTCTGCGTTGACTCCCTCCATTTTTTTCATTCAGCTTTTCTTCCATGGAGGTCATCTGAGTGGTTAGAGTGTTTTGTATCTGCACCAGTTCTGAAGAATGACTAAGACCTTCGATTGTCTGAGCTTGATTGGCCAACGTTTCTTCCATCGAGCAATTTTGATCGCCATTGGCTCAATCTTCTCAAGTTTCTCCATTACGGGAGTGAGATCAATCTCAAATTATACGCACCTTACGTGTTGTTTGATCATCACGAACTTGACTTCATCCACGAGCTCCGATTTCCAATTGAGTGCTAGCTTGATCGAGGTTGATCAACAACAAAAGTCTCTTTTCCATTTGAGGCGATCCAAAGATCTCCTGTTGGTCCCCATCTCCATCTTTGGATTTGTCTCATTTGCTTTTCGGGGCACCAACCCGGTTGTTTTCTTCTCGGCTAGCTTCCTCGAACGAACGGCTCATCAAAATCGGAATTTTTCATCTGAGCTTTGTCATTCAGAACCACGAGAAGTCGGTCGGGAAGGTTGTCTCCTCATTTCACGATCTTCCCCTCGAATGCGGCAATATCAAGCATCTCGGGAAGAGTCGATTGAGGATATATCTTTGTCGTCCTTAATCTCGAAGAAAACATCTTGCAGATCGGGGTATAAAAATTTGAGCTCGGAGTAGCGATCATGATGAACCGTTCCCCTGCTCCTCCACTCGCCTTCTTGACCTCGCCCTTCTTCCATCTCGGGCTTTACGGTTCAAGAGAAGCTTACGCTAAGGAATCGGTAGTAGATCTTTCGAGGAGCTCATCAAGAATATTTTGCTCCACGAGCCTCGTGATCAATGCAAGTTTGTGCATTCAGTCCTCGGTTTGTATCGAGGTGGGTTACGAGGCTGGTGGCATATCCTCGGTTTAGTCCGAGTTGGCTCGTCGGTCCCGAGCTGCACTTCTTGAGATCGACTAAGGTGGCTCTTCTGTCACGAGCTCGCGCCGAGGTAGGCATTTCTGAGGTCTGAGCTCCTTTAAAAATTTCCTGAGAAATTTTATCTGAACTGAGTGATGTCTCGAGCACCTCAGAGAAGACTTGCTCCTCAGTCTGATCCCGTGTCCTAGAGATAACCTGAGCCAATACTTGTAATGGCAAACTCTGAGCGGTTTTGCCCTCAGGTTGTATCTCCTCAGAATCACTGCTACCTTCGTCGGTGAGAACCACCAATCTTTTGCGCTTTGGAGCAAGATCCTTCCGCCGGCATAGCTTTTGCTCCTTGCTCCATTTTTGCCTCCAACAACACCTTCCCCCTAGTTTGTTGGGTCTCTTTTTCAGCAGCCGCAGAAGGTGATTCTACCTTCTTTTCTCTCTTTCCCCTGATGACCTGCCTTTTTGCAGCAATGGGTTTAAGGAGAATTTTGGTTTTAGGAAATGGGGTCGAATTGGCGAAGATATCCTCCTCCTCTCTGCACATCTCCAAAATGTAAGCAATTTTGGTGGCATGGTGGATCTTGCCTTTGATTGAGATCGCCCCGTCAATCTTCCTCAAAACTTTGGTCATTTCACTCACCGTCTCGGATCAGAATTTCACCGGTTGAAATCGTGGTGGGTGAAGCTTCTATCGCCGCCATCAATCCCGAGCTTGAGGGTACTTATCCGCTCAAAACTCCCCAGAAGACTCATGATGCACTTGCTCACAATATCCATCAAGATTGCGATATTGTGGCTTTAGATGCCTCTTATGCAATGTCGCCTCAAATTTAACAGGATTCTCAGCAATCCTATCTAGGTACTCCTGCTCTCTACCCGACATATACATCGCAGGATCCTCTCCTCTATCACAGAGCTCAAACACATCATTCAGATTTTTCGGAATTATGCACAAATCCCTCTCAAAATCGACGTATTTGGATGACTGCTCTAAGTGTGATCTGATTAACTTAGAATGCATCTGACCCTCTTCATCTATTTTCAAGTTCTGAGATGAATTCAATTACCTCTTTTCGCAAACTCACGGTGCCGGTGGGTTTTTGACTAGTTGGGTGAGTTTAGCCAGTCGAATCATATGCAAAGCCTCCTCTTCTGGCTTTGAGTTGGTTGTGCTTTCAAGTGAGACAACGAACTCGTACCACGGCTTGTTGGTTATGGCTAATTTCTCGAACAAGGTTGGGGCCATTTTAGAGATTGATTTAAGAATTTGAAGCTTTAGGGTTTGGAGATTTCTGGGCAAAGGGATTTTTAATTGCAGAGGATTTGGGAACGAAGGGTTTGATAAAATTTTGGCTTGAAGGGCTTCTTAGGGTATATATAGTTTCGAGATCGTGGAGAATCGTGTTGGTTAGGTGGAAAGCAACGGTTGAGATTAATCTCCGATTAATCGGGTATACGAACCGACGATCTCTGAAAAGTAAGCCGCCAAAATATCCTCATTGGTCAATAATGTAGCAGAGCTTTAAATGACTGTTGACCTTCTTCGGAATTTAAAACGATCCCGCCCAAAAACATTCCTCAGGTGTTTTGTATTTATTGCGAATGATTACTGAGTTTTTCTTGAGCAATAAATGAGTCGCATGAGTCATTACTTCTTCAGACTAATTTCCCTCTATCAGTCTTCTTGATCTTGACCTTGATAAAATGTCAAGATAATATCTTGAAATCTTGAATGGGTTCAAGATGCTATCGAAATCTTGACCTTGATGAAATGGAGTTTCTCGAGACTTCGATTCAAGATTTCCATTTTATCCTGAGTTTCTCAGTAGAATTCTGAGAAAGCTTCATGCATCTGAAAAATCTTCAATTTTTCAGATTTACTCTATACACATGGTTCTAACATCCCTAATTCAACTGAAAGTTCCTGAAATCTTGATTCGCCAAAGGTTTAGTCAAGATATCGGCTCTTTTGCCTATCAAGATGAATTTTCTCCATCCTTATGTCCTTTTTTTCTCGACATGATCTCTGATGAAGTGATGTCTGATATCCACATGCTTGCATCTGGTGTGCAATACCGAATTTTGTGAAATAGCAATGGCACTATTGTTGTCACAAAATATTGGTACTTCATTGGCTTCAACTTTATAATCCCTTAATTGTTGTCTTAGCCAAAGAATCGAGCACGCAATGACTTCTGCTGACCATGTATTCAAAACCGATAATCTTGGTTGCTCGAGGTGCATTTTCTTTGAAAACCAAGATATCAGCTTGCTTCCTAGAAATTGACAAGTTCCTGTTGTGGACTTCCTGTCAATTCTACAACCTCCATAGTCAGCATCTGAGTAACCAGTTAATTCAAGGTTATCATCAGCTGGATACCATAATCCTCTATTCACTGTGCCTTTAAGATATCTTAATATCTTTTTGGCAGCCTCCATGTGACTAGTCTTAGGATTAGCTTGGTATCTTGCACATATCCCAACAAACAAATGTTATATATCGCCTACTTAACGTGAGATAGAGCAATGATCCAATGATTCCTCTATAGTCAGTATGATTCACTGATTTGCCTTCTGAATCAGGATCCATCTCGTAGTTAGTATTCATAGGAATCCTAACTGCGTTGCAATTCTGTACACCATATTTGGCAATCAGATCTCCGGTGTACTTTTGCTCGGTTGATGAATATTCCTTCCTTTGATTGTTTCACTTGAAGACCTAGAAAGAAATTCATCTCTCCCATCATTGACATCTCAAACTTGCCTTTCATCGATGTTGAAAAACTTTTCACACAAATTGATGGTTTGGAGATCCAAAAATGATGTCATCAACATATATCTGAACTAGTAAGATATCTTCCCCATCCTCTATCCTGAACAGAGTTCTATCAACAGTCCCTTTGACAAAACCATGGTCAGTAAGAAACTGAGAAAGAGTATCATACCATGCTCTGGGTGCTTGCTTGAGACCATACAAAGCTTTTCTGAGCCTGTAAACTTGGTCATTCTGTTTGAAGCCAGGAGGTTGTTCCACATAAACCTCTTCTTTAAGCACACCGTTCAGAAATGCACTTTTCACATCCATTTGATAAAGTTTGTGAACTTCATGTGGGCAGCATATGCAAGAAACAATCTTATGGCTTCTAGTCTTGCAACAGGTGCAAAGGTTTCATCATAATCCAAGCCTTCTTCTTGGGAATAACCTTGTGCAACTAGCCTTGCCTTGTTTCTTACAATGTTGTTGTTTTCATCTCTCTTGTTCTTGAAAACCCACTTGGTTCCAATGACATTGTGCCTTTCTGGTCTATCTACTAGCTCCCATACTTCATTCCTCGAGAATTGATTTAGCTCATCTTGCATGGCAGTAATCCAATAAGAATCTTGTAGAGCTTCACCAATCTCGTGAGGTTCTTTTCTCGAAAGGAAGCTGCGAGAATAGTGCACTCTCACCATGGAACCTTCTTGTCTTAACACCTTCAGTTAGATTACCCACAATCTGACTTGTAGGATGACTATCTAACCATTTCCTTCTTGATGTTCCCCCTTCAATAATATCCTCAACATTTGAGATGTTAGGTTCAGTTAAATCAGCAAACTCAGGGAACAACAGAAAAGGAGAAAGAGAATCATCTTCCTCAGGGGAAATTCTATTTAGAACATTGTCAGAGACATTTGTTCCCCTTTGGTTGATAGATTCAGAATTTGCCTCAGCTGTGACCACATCTTCATTGGCATCACATACCTGAGTCTGAACTGGTGTCTGTTCAGATTGGTCACCTTTGGAGTGTTGGTTTTCCTGAGGCTCACCATCCTGAGTTCCATCCTGAACTTCTTTATCTGAGTCTGAGTCACTCCAATCATAGGATGTGACTGACTTCTTCTTTTCAGGTTCAGTGGATGATTTATCTTTCTGTTTCAGGCTTAATCTGGTGATCCTCTTAGTCAGTTTATCTACATCATGTTCCTGTTTCTTCTGAACACAAATAGATTCATCAAAGACAACATGAGGTGTTTCCTCCACAATAAGAGTCCTACAGTTGTAAACTCTGAAAGCTTTACTGACTTCAGAATATCCTAAGAATATTCCTTCATCAGCTTTACTATCAAAAGTTTTCAACTGATCTTTATCATTATTGTGTATGAAACACTTGCAACCAAACACACGAAAGAAAGAAACAAGAGGCTTCCTTTCATTCCAAAGCTCATAGGGTGTTTTGCCTTGACTCTTGGTCAAGATGGATCTATTACGTGAGTAGCATGCGGTGTTTGATGACTTCAAACCCAAAATCTTTTAGGAATATAAACCAAATTTATCATAGTCCTTCGAACTTCTTTCGAGTCCTGTTCCTCCTTTCAGAGAACACCATTCTTTTGAGGGGTCCTTGCAGCTGATGTTTCATGTGAAATTCCATTCTCTGCACAATAATCAGATATGATATGATTTATGAATTCAGTTCCTTTGTCAGATCTGATTTTGACCACACTCAGATTTTTCTCAATACTGAGCCTTTTCAGTAACTCTGGCAGCTTTATCTGAGTCTCTTTCTTACTGAGTAAGAATATGACCCAAGTATATCTTGAGTAGTCATCAACTACTACCAATGTGTATTTCCTGCCATTAGTGCTTACAGGTGTTCTACAGGACCAAAAGATCCATATGTAGTAATCAAGTATTCTTTCAGTAGAAACCTCAACTTTACTTTTAAATGATGCTCTTATCTGTTTTCCTTTCTGGCACGCATCACAAATATGTTCCTTACTGAACACTTCGTTAGGCAACCCTCTCACAAGAGCTAATCTTGCAAGCTTGTTCAGGGTTTTGAAATTTAGGTGATTCATTCTTTTATGCCATAACCAACTGGTATCTGTGGAACTTTTAGCAACTAAACATGTATCTTTAGGAGCTGAACTCCAATCAGCAAGATACACATTCCCTTTTCTTGTACCAGTCAGTAAAACTTTCTGTGATGTATCATCTTTCACAAAACATAAGTTTTTAGAGAACTCAACATTGAAACCCTTATCACGCGAAATTGGCTAATTGAAAGCAAATTATGCTTCAATCCGAGATACATATGAAACACCATGGATATGAATCGAGTCGATTTCCAAAGTTCCATATCCTTGATCATCCTTGGAGTTATCTCCAAAAGTGATCGTGGGCCTCTTTGTTCAACATAGTCCTTTGAGTGTCTTCTTGTATCTGTCATATGTCTTGAACATCCTTTGTCAAGATACCAAATGCCGGAGCTTTTTTCATCTCGCTTTCATCGGTGCCATATGATCTTTAGTCGATTCGATTGCCCTTGTTTTTTCCAAAAAAGCAGATCAATTCTTAGGTACCCAATTTGTGTAGGGTCCTACAAGGTTAGATGTACCTTTCGAAATCCAAATCTGCCTGACAACTCTAATCACTTTAGAGTGGCTAATTTATCTTCCATAAACATCAACATACACATCTACTACTCTGGATGCCTTAGCGACTTTTACGTGTATGTCTTAGCTTTTAGCATGAACATGGGCTTTTTGAATTCTTCTTTGGTTCAGCCTTTTGTTGGATGCTTGGGCTTTTTTGTGCAACCGGTCTAAATCTTTGTTGACTCGGGTTGAGATAACCTTTACCTTTAGGCAAGTGAGGTTCAGTTATGCATCTTTGAAACTGGTCTTTCAACATCTTGAGGACTTGGTCTCTTCAGATGAGAATGTCTCTGCTGAGTGTTTCTCATCTGAGGATTCCTCTGATGGTTCAGTGTGGAGCCTTTCAGATTTGCATTCTTAGCCTGAGGCTTTGAAGTACTTGCCTGAAACTTTCAATCGATCGCTTTCGGGTTTTCTAGCCTTCACCGAGGTTTGGGCTTTCTAACCCGATCATTCGGTTTCTTTCAAACCATAGGTCCTTTTCCCTTGTCTACAACCTTGGGCATTACTTTAGCTTGAAGTGTAGGTGCCACTGGTTTTACAAAGATAGTCTTCTTGCTACATGATGCAGCATTCAGATGACCTTGTGAGGTTCCCCCTGGAATGTATCCCAATCCAGTTTTTATAGTGGCAGATCTCTGGTAACTCTGAATTTCATCTATCACTTTAGATGCATTATTCAATAGAGTTAACTTCTTACGTGCACTATCCTCACGATTCTGTAGAGAGTTTTATGCTTCTCGGAGAGGTCATTGAACTTCGATTTCGATTAGTGAATCTCTTCAATGGATTTCTCTAGCTTTTCGATTAGGGACATTGTCAACTTCTCTTTCTCGAGAGTTGTACTTTTGAACATCGATTCATCAAGTAGCTCCCATTAATTGAGAAGTGATCTCGGTTTTGCTAGAGTCTTTCCATTTTAGATTTTCAAAGATTCGGTTCTTATTACGCTCTTGAGTTTTATTTAGCGATCCTTGCAAACAAAGATAGTCCTTCATCGATTCTCAAAAGAATCCATCAAAGTCAAAATATTATTTTTCGATTGGAACATGAAAACTCTTGTGCTAGTGTAGGAGCAACAACAGAGACAGGGAGAGTTTACCTCCTCAATGGCCATCGGGCGGATGTCATCACTTTCATCGACCGAGAATATCTCATCCAAGAGCTAGATCCCTCCTCGAGTGTTCTTCTTCTCGCAACCATGGCCTTTTTGCTTGAGAACTTCGGTCTCTTTTAGCTTGTCTTTCTCTTCTCTCCTTAGCACTCAACTCGGACAATCATCTTTGGAAGTGACCTTTCTTCCGCAATTATAGCATCTGTTGGCATCATCATCCCGATCATTTTCTTCTTTGGACATGGAGTCCTTCTTTACGGATGAAGATCCTTTGACTTTCAGTCCTTCTTCTTCTCGGTTGATCGTCCTCGATTTCTTCCGGTACTGTGGTTTCTGTAATAGCTTTTGTATTTTCCAAATCTATTATTAAGTCTGTCAAACCTCCTTGCCATCGGTCTTTAGCTTTTCCTCAAGCTCATCATCCCGATGTTTGGCATGGGGGTTCTCAGACTCTCTAGTTTTCTGAGGTTTTATCTTTGGCTTTTTAAAGCCACATTCTTTCGATGAAGAATCATCTTTTGCATCGGCCTTTTTGGATTTCTTATCAATTACAAATTCATAGGCTTTCAATTTCGAGAGAAGACTTGTTGGTATGGCATTGAACTAATGTTCTTGGTGTTTTCTATCACCCTTTGCATGAATATCCCATTTCTTAGAAAGACCTCTAAGAATTTTCAATGCCACTTCTCTTTGTGGATATTTCTTTCCAAGTGCGTTAAGATCATTCATGATGCTAGTGAATCGACTTCCAATTTATCTATTGATTCACCATCATCCATTTCAAAACCTGTCCAAACTTTCCAATTGCCCTTTGAAAGTTTGTTTTCTTTTATATGATCGTGCCTTGGCACATAAGTAGTGTATCCCATATCTCTTTAGCAAGATATTACGGTGAGAGATCATTCCCATCACACCATCATCAATTGTCTTTTATATAGTGTGTCTTTTTTTGCAATGTAGTCTAGATTGACTAACTTTCTCTCCTCGGGGAGTTAGTTGGTCATCGGACTTAGGAAATTCGCTCTAGGATCAATTCTCTCTTCTTTCGTCAGAATGCAGGATTCACCACGAAGAAATTTGAATGGTCCTTGAGAAACCACTCTCCACATGCGCTCATGTTTGGAATCTGAGATGAGCTGCATTCTCGATCTCCATAGATCATAGTTCTCTCGAGAACATGGGAAGTTTTTAGAAGACATTTTTCCGATCTTTTGAAAAAAAAAATTTCAAACAAATAAGATCGATTCGGATAGACCACAAGTATTTTTGAAAATAAAACTTTGGTCAACACAAACAGTGGTCAAGTTGAACCACCGCTCGATACCACTTGTTGGTCCGGTGAAAACGAGCCTTACACGTGTATGGGGGAATACACGTGTTCAATTGATTTTAAAACTTTTTTTCTTCGAGGTCACTTGGGTCGATAATCCTCAAGATTAGGTTCGAAAAGCACAGACGCTCGAGTCAAAGTTTATCGAGGCAAAGTGATCCTGAGCGCTTTTCAGATACCTCGAGATAATCTAACCCGAATCTCGAGTGTCAGAGATCCCGAAGTTGCTTGGATCGATAGCTAACTTCATGAATCCTCGGATGAGAGTTCGGTTTGGTAACTATCTGTTCTAGCTACTTTCGATCGTCTTGGAATGGTTGGCCCTTAGATTATACTCGTTTTTAAGCTTTCTTAAAAAACCTTCCCTTTATGAAATAGTGATTATTTTGTGATTCACTTATGCAACTTCGATTGGATTGATTCCAACTGAATATCGATGAAAAGTATGCTTTCAAAATCAAGTCAATGCAACAAGTTAAGCACGAGATAAGGAAAGCAATAAAGAACCAAAGCCGATTATAGTGGGTTTGAGAGACTCAAGCTCCTACATCCACTCTCTCGACTCTTCGGAGAAATTCACTATCAACTCGAGCTTTCGACTACCTCGTAGTTTACTTACTCCTTTCGCCCTGAGTTTTTCGACTACTCCACGTAGTTTACTTACTCAACCCGACCTTGAGTTTTTCGACTACCTCCGTAGTTTACTTACTCAATCACACACAAGCTTTCGGACTACCCAGTAGCTTACTTACTTCTCCTCTAGAGTTTTTACGACTACTCGCGTAGTTTACTAACTCTTTACAACTCTACTCACCAACAAACACACTCCAACTACCTTCTCAAGGGTTTGGGGTTTCTCGGTTGGTTTCAACTAGGATGAGATATCCTTTACAATGAAGCACAATGCAAAGGGTTAGGATATCTCGACTAAGCTTTGGATAAATCTTATCAAGCTAGGCTTAGTAAAGTGAGCTCTCTTCAATATAGAAGCACTTGGGAAATTCAAGGTATTTGAAAGTGCTTTAGCTTTTTTTGCAAGAATAGGTTTGAGCTCTTGAGTTGCGTATAAATTTCCGTAACCTTACAAAGTAGAGGGTCACCAAGATTTATAGGCATACACCAAGGTCACTCTTGAAAACTATCCGTTGGAGAGATAGCCCGTGAGTTCCCTCTTATGGTGTGTGAGAAAGCGGCTATATTTAGGGTTTGAACCTCCCTAACATGTTTTAGGCAATAGCCTTTCATGTAGCCGGTCTTCACTTTTTTGCGATCTGGAACTTTCGTACATCGACATCTTTTTTTTGACTGTCCTTTGTCGATTGTCGGTATGGTACGATGTCGTCTTCCTCTTTTACTGACTTTTGTCTCCGGTTAAAGGTAGACACCTTCAACGACTCTTTTTGGTTACAAACTCTGAGTTTGATATAACCTTAACAACACTTCTGACTTAGTTCCTTTTGTCTGCATTTGAATGTCTTGGCAATATCTAACTTTCTAAGGCATCGCGTTTTTCTCGATATTGCATCCTTTAGATAGATATATTGATTGCCTCGAACATTGGGGTTCATCTTGAGCATTGATTACATTCTTTGAAGTCTTCGGTAATTCTTTGTGCTTTTCGATATTCTTGATCTTGATTTCTCGGTCTTGGTTTTGCGTCTTCAGAGTCTTTAGATTCTTCTGAGTCTTCAGATCTATCTTGGTGATATCTTGAGTCTTCATCTTGAGTCTTGGTTCTCGATTTCATCTTGAGTTTTGATATCTCGTTTTTATCTTGTGTCTTGAAGACTTGATTTCATCTTGAAACTTGATTTTCTTGAAACATATCTTGAGTTCTTCAGAGTCTTCAGAACCTATCCTGAACTATATCTGCTGACTATACATTTTGCAGATGACATCCTGAATACTCTAAAACTGAATCCTGACTCAACTATCAAGATCAATCTGAACATGTCATACTCAGGGGTTTTTGGATCTTAATCAAAATCATATAATCTTTTATTAAATTCATCTCCCAACAGTGTTTCACGCATTTTTCCACACTTCCACCCGAATAATGAAGGAAGAACTTGTATTTATAGTGTGGATTTGAATGTTACCGTTGGAAGGAGTCACATTCAAATCCATACTATTCTGTAGCTTTTTGCAGCTTTTTCAGGCTTGTTGTCTTTCTCTCATTGGTCAGCTGAATCTAACGGCTATATTCTTCAGGATCTTCTGAGTCTTCAGGGTTCTCAGAGTCCTCAGGATTCTTGATTCAACGGACTTCTCTTCAGCGGACCTTATACGTCGGGCATACCGACACTTTCAGCCGACCGAGTTGATTCTTCCGACTTGAGACATCCCGACCAGTCACTAAAGCTTTTCGAGCTAAGCGATCATCGATAGCGTTCGATTCTCGGTGAACATGACTTGGATGACTTCTCTCGATCCGGTATGCAGATTTACGGTTTCGATATCGATTTCTTCTCGTCGATCGACAAATTTCACATCGGATCGATTATAGCATCAGTCGACATATCAGTTTATCTGCATCAGATTAGTACATCAGGTTAGCATATTAGGTTAGCATATCAGGTTAGCTTATCTGATCTCGATCACGTCTGATCTCGATCAGTCTCATTTGCTCCTCTCCTGATTTGCAACCTCCTCTTCTGATCTGGTCATCTGATCTTCTGATCAGCTGGCTTAGCTTTTCTTTTCTTCTGATTTTGCACAGCTCATCAGTTAACTCCGGAACTCATCTTACTCATCTAATCTCGATCAGTCTCGTCTGCAGCCTCGTCTGATCTCGATCATCTACGTCTGATTTCGTGAGTTCCCCCTAAATTTGTTCTGTCGTTCCCCCTCAACTTGTTATCTGTAAATTAGCTTGAATAACACAAGTTTATAATGTTTTGGCATAATTCATCAAAACTAAAATATGCCAACATCTATCGCTAATTTCCGTCGTTAAACACCGCTTTTTTTGCAGTGAAATTTTCTTTTTTTCATCTGCAAGCTTTTTTGTGCTTCTTCATCTCCCACATATTTTATCTAATTCTAAAATAATAAAAAAATAAAATTGTATAATAAACTAAATTAACTTAAAGATGCTAACTTTTACTTAGTAATTATCACCATAAAATTTGTTTTTCCATTCTCACAATTACCCAATATTTTGTCCTTCAAAGAGACTGAGGTCCTCCAATCGCAATTACCCAATATTTTGTCCTAAGAAAATATGAGTATAGTTTATATGGGATTCATTGTGGTATGTATGGTAAATAAAAGATTTCTTAAAGGTAAGTTAGAATGAGTATGATAAATTTATGTTATTTATAAAAAGGAAAAAGAAGTATAGAACGAACCAAAATGAAAAAAGTCCAATTGAGTATGGGGCGGGGCGGGGGACAATTCCCCATCCCCATCGCCGCGAAATTTGGCGATGGGGGAATCTCCGCGAAGCATTCAAGGAAAAAACTTGTAACACCCCTAAAATTCACGTAAGGTATTTTAGATATTTCATGTATTTTGAAAACTAGTTTGTTGCCCGTGCAATGCACAGACCTGTTGTAATTTTATCTTTTATAAATTGATTTTTTTTTTGTTGATTAATGATAACATTTATAAATATATGTATATATATAAGGGATGCACAAACCTGTTGTAATTTTATCTTTTATAAATTGAATTCTTTTTTTTTTTGTTGATTAATGATAACATTTATAAATATATGTATATATATAAGGATACGTATGTATTGTTCAGAGAAAATGAGATCATATTTTACAACCTTGATCCCTTAAGAACAACGCCCGAATTACTAAATTTTATGAGCTCAATGGAAAAATTGGGAGCATCAAATATAAATGATATTGAAAAAAAGTCATCCCAATTGAGATATAATTTTTCCTTGAAATTGAAGAGAATATATAACAATGGCTTTTTCTTGCCATCATCCAATTTTGTATGGGCCAAACAATTTGTGCATTCGTTTTTATACTTGTGCCACCTGCAATTCCATCTATATTCTTAGTATTATTTAGTATAACGGTCTCTCTCTCTTTAATAATATAATCAAGAGAGAGAGTAAAGCATCTCAAAATCATTAATCACATGCTTACCTCCTAATTCCAGTTTGTTTTCACACAATTAAGTAAAATTATCTTCTAAAATATTACTTGATAATCAAAAAGGTTTAACATTCATCACCTCACCAAGGAAAATCCGAACACCTTAGGCAAACGACTTGGTTATCTAAAAGGTGTACAAAACCTTTAAATAAGAGCTGAACTAAGAGAAAAGACGATCATATTTCTCAATGAGTCTCAGTCTATCATATCGGCAACACTTCCCTTACATTTTTCCCAGCAAACAGATGTGGAAAAAAAAGAAGAAGCAAACTACCATGTAAATAGTAACCCAACATAGTTTTTTTAACTCCTCTTCCCTTAGTGCAACAAAGTCCAATGTCGAGAAAAACACATACCTCCAACATTCGGTATTTTGGAAGCAATTCTTGCACCTCTTATATGACGAGTCTTATCCATCAAACACTACAAAAAATACAGTATTTTATGACGATTAAAACCGTCGCAACAAGGATTTGCGACGGTTTTTCAACCGTCTCGAAAACGAGGATCACTAACATTTAGCGATGGTTTTTCCAATCCGTCCCTAATTAGCGACGGCTTTTATCCGTCGCAAAATATCGACGGCTATTTACCGTCGCAACATAGTGACGATTTTGTCAACGGTTATATATGGCGGACCCCGGTCCGAAAAGCCGTTGCTAAACATTTACTAAATCTTCAATATATTGTCGACGGTTATGACGTCATATAACCGTCGTTAACAGCGATGATTATCCGTCGGTATTAGCGAAGAAAATTTCCGTCGAAATGTGCGACGGTTAAAAACCGTCGCTAATACAGATGGTTATATTCGTCGCTATAACCGTCGCTAAATCGTGAATTTTTGAAAAAAAAAGGCTCACGGTTGTTTGAACCCGGGCCCGGGTGCGATGCTTCGAACCCGGGCGGCGGTCTTGATTTCGAACCGGGCCAAATTGCGGTAACCGGCCCGGCAAGTGCGGTGGTTGGAACTCGGGCCCGAGTGGGCACCGAACCACCCGAGCCACGGACCATCTCAAACCCAACCACTAAGCATCTCATATATAAGCCACAAAGCCTCTCAATTAAATGAGACATTTATTCGCTCCCATGGGGGACCGAACACGGGACCTTGGGAGCCTGAGCGGGAATCAATTCCGCTCGAGCACTTGCTTTCTTGCGTTTACTTAATGAATTTAATTCTATATGTCCTAAAACTCATTTTTTTTCTAATTTTTTTAAAATTCTTTATTTCAATTATCTTATTTAATACTCCATCAGTCCCAAACGAACCTTCACACTTTCTATTTTGGGCCGCCCCATTTCAATCTTCACACCCCAAAAATGGCAAATAATCTTATAATCTCCACCACACAATCTCCACTCTAACAATCTCCACCTTCCATCCCCTTTAAAAAGTCAATAAAGCCATTTTTTCTTAAAATGTGTGCCGGTTAAAGTGTGAAGATTGGAATGGGACGGAGGGAGTAATTCAATTACATTTTAATATAATAATTTATATTTTTTATATTGTATTAAAATTGTTTTTTTTACTTATTTTTAATAAAATTAATTCTATATTAATTTACAATTCTTTTTTTTTCAATTTTTTTTAAATTCTTTATTTCAATTGTCTTATTTAATGAATGTACCACATTTTAATATAATAATTTATATTTTTTATATTGTATTAAAATTGTTTTTTTACTTATTTTTAATAAAATTAATTCTATATTAATTTACAATTCTTTTTTTTTTCATTTTGTTTTTAAATTCTTTATTTCAATTGTCTTATTTAATGAATGTACCACATTTTAATATAATAATTTATATTTTTTATTTATAAATTTAAATTAAATTGTATTTTTTTACTTATTTTTAATAAAATTAATGCTATATTAATTTACAATTCATTTTTTTTCAATTTTTTTAAATGTTTTATTTCAATTATCTCATTTAATGATTCAATTACATTTTAATATATGAATTTATATTTTTTATTTATAAATTTAAATTAAATTGTATTTTTTAATTATTTTGAATAAAATTAATTGTATATTTATTTAAAATTTTTTTTTTTTCAATTTTATTTTAAAAATTCTTTATTTCAATTATCTTATTTAATTATAATTTTTATATTGGATAATTAGCAAAAAATAAATTATGTTAATGTTGGTCCCGATTAGAAAAACCCATGTGCGCGGAAAATACCATGTAATGCATATAAAACAGGGGTGAGGATAGAGTGATTCCAATTTTCCTTTTTTTTGCTTTTAAGAACGATGTGTGTTTTGCTTATAATCAAATGCATATGGCAAGCAAGAACATAAAGCACTAAACAACACACGATTTTATAGTGGTTCGGAGTCCAACTCCTACATCCACTCTTCCCTTTCAGCAGGGGCACCTACTTTACCAACTGGACTTAGTTTAACGTGTTAGTCCAACACCCAACAGATGTTTACCGAGTTCACACTCAAACGGGACTTATTACCCTCACGGGATCGCCTACCCTCCCTTTCGGGATTGCTAGATGTTTACCGAGTTCACACTCACCTATAAACTTATCCTACCAAACTGATTTGGGTAAGGTTTGTTTGGTTTCCAACTAAGTTGAGATTTTTCCTTACATTTGTTTAGCCTCAATGCTAAGGATGGGAAAATCTCTCTAAGCTTAGGATATTACATTTGTGCTTAGATCTAGGGTAGAAGAATCTTGAATATATGCGTGTATTTCTTGCTCTGTGTTCTATGGTGGAAATGTTGGATGATTTGTCTTTGAAGCTCAATGGTGTTTTTCACGCGTTTCACACTCTTAATTTGATGGAAGAACTTGTATTTATAGTGTGGATTTGAATGTTACCGTTGGATGGAGTCACATTCAAATCCATACTACTCTGTAGCTTTTTGCAGCTTTTTCAGGCTGGTTGTCTTCCAGTCATTGGTCCACGTCAGCTGAATCTAACGACTGTAATCTTCAGGATCTTCTGAGTCTTCAGGATTCTTCTGAGTCTTCAGGATTCTTGATTCAACAGACTTCTCTTGGCCGGACTGTCGATCGACGACATACCGACACTCAGCTAACTTTCGGTTCAGCTCTTCCGACTTCGCACAATCGACCCTCGGTCACTAGCTTTTCGAGCTAAGCGATCATCGATGGCGTTCGATTCTCGATGAACATGACTTCAGATGACTTCTACTTTGATCTGGTATGCAGATTACGGTTTTTTCGATATCGATTTCTTCTCCTTTGATCGATCGGCTCACATGATCGATCGATTATAGCATCAGTCAAGATATATCGGTTTATACGCATCGATTAGAACATCAGGTTAGCATATCAGGTTAGCTTATCTGATCTCGATCACGTCTGATCTCGATCAGTCTCATCTGCTCCTCTTCTGATGTGCAACCTCCTCTTCTGATCTGGTCATCTGGTAATCTGATCTTCTGATCAGCTGGCTTATCTTTTCTTTTCTTTTGATTTTGCTCAGCTCATCAGTTAACTCCGGAACTCATCTTACTCATCTGATCTCGATCAGTCTCATCTGCAACCTCGTCTGATCTCGATCATCTACGTCTGATTTCGTGAGTTCCCCCTCAACTTGTTCTCTTGTTCCCCCTCAACTTGTTATCTGTAGATTAGCTTCAAAAACACAAGTTGATAATATTTTGGCATAATTCATCAAAACTAAAATATCCCATCAATTTCCCCCTTTTTGATAATGATGCCAAAACATTAAAATATATGCATTTTTACAGAAATTGGGTTTTTAAATAGATCAGTTCAGATGGTCACATTGAAAACAGTGAACTTTTGAACTCACGCTCTGATACCAATTGTTGGTATCAGTACTAAAACGGGTTTTAAAATAGATCAGTTCAGGCGATCACATAAAAAGTGATCTTTTGAACTCCTGCTCTGATACCAATTGTTGGTATCAGTACAGAAACGAGTTTTAAAATAGACCAGTTCAGGCGATCATATAAAAAGTCATCTTTTGAACTCCTGCTTTGATACCAATTGTTGGTCCCGATTTGAAAACCCATTAATGCGTTAAATACCCATTGTAATGCATATAAAACAGGGGTGAGGGCAGAGTGATTCCAATTTTCTTTTTTTTTTTGCTTTTAAGAACGATGTGTGTTTTGAGTCCAACTCTACATCCACTCTTCCCTATCATTAGTGGCACCAACTTAACCAACTGGACTTAGTTTAACGTGTTAGTCCAACAACCAACAGATGTTTACCGAGTTCACACTCAAACGGGACTTATCACCCTCACGGGATCGCCTACCCTCCCTTTGGGGATTGCTAGATGTTTACCGAGTTCACACTCACCTACAAACTTAACCTATCAAACTGATTTGGGTAAAGGTTTGTTTGGTTTCCAACTAGGTTGAGATTTTCCCTTACATTTGTTTAGCCTCAATGCTAAGGATGGGAAAATCTCTCTAAGCTTAGGATATATCATTTGTGCTTAGATTTAGGGTAGAACACTCTTGAATATATGCGTGTATTTCTTGCTCAATGTTCTATGGTGGGAATGCTTGAGTATATGACTCTTGGCTCTGTAGCATCTTTTTCCACATTCTCCACCCGAATAATGAAGGAAGAACTTGTATTTATAGTGTGGATTTGAATGTTACCGTTGGAAGGAGTCACATTCAAATCCATACTATTCTGTAGCTTTTTGCAGCTTTTTTAGGCTGGTTGTCTTCCTCTCATTGGTCCACGCCACCGAATCTAATCTGGTATTTATATTCTTGAGGATCTTCCGAGTCTTGTGGATTTATCCGAGTCTTGAGTTTCTTACGAGTCTTGAGGATTCTTGATTATGAGACTTCTCTTGGCCGGACCTTATCGTCGGGCATCTTGACTTTCGGGCTAGGCGAGTTCGACTCTTCGACTTGAACAATCGACCCTCAGTCACTGCTTTTCGAGCTAGCCCTTGATCATCGATGGCGTTACGATTCTCGATGAACATGACTTGGATGACTTCTCTTACGATTTCTTCTTTTGATCGGTATCACGATTTTTGATTTTCGATATCTTATTTCTTCTCTTTGATCGGTCGACTCACATGATCGGTCGATATAGCATCAGTCGACATATATCGGTTTATCGCATCAGTTAGTACATCGAGGTTAGCATATCGGGTTAGCTTATCGATCTCGATCCGCGTCGATCTCGTCGGTCTCATCCTTTCCTCTTACGATCTGCAACCTCCTCTTCAGAGCTGGTCATCTGATCAGCTTATCTTTTCTGGTCATCCGATCAGGTCATCTGAACTTCTGATCAGTTGGCTTAGCTTTTCTTCTCTTCTGATTTTGCACAGATCATCAATTACCTCCGGAACTCATCTGATCTCGATCAGTCTCGTCTGCAGCCTCGTCTGATCTCGATCATCTTCTTTTGATTTTGTGAGTTCCTCCTCAACTTGTTCTCTCGTTCCCCCTCAACTTGTTATCTGTAGATTAGCTTCAAAAACACAAGTTGATAATGTTTTGGCATAATTCATCAAAACTAAAATATCCCAACAATTTCCCCCTTTTTGACAATGACTCCAAAACATTAAAATATATGCATTTATACAGAGATCGGGTTTTTTGTTTAAAAAAAAAGATCAGTTCAGGTGATCACATAAAACGTGATCTTTTGAACTCCCGCTCTGATACCAATTGTTGGTATCAGTTCAGATGGTCACATTGAAATCAGTGATCTTTTGAACTCCTGCTCTGATACCAATTGTTGGTCCAGATTAGGAAAACCCACGTGCGCGGAAAATACCATGTAATGCATATAAAACAGGGGTGAGGGCAGAGTGATTCCAATTTTCCTTTTTATTGCTTTTAAGAACGATGTGTGTTTTGCTTATAATCAAATGCATAAGGCAAGTAAGAACATAAAGCAGTAAAGAACACACGATTTTATAGTGGTTCGGAGTCCAACTCCTACATCCACTCTTCCCTTTTCGGCGAGGGCACCTACTTAACCAACTGGACTTAGTTTAACGTGTTAGTCCAAC